>JAUMHI010000041.1:20308306-20319644 GCA_032359435.1 Enteromius unitaeniatus | reverse complement strand
GTGTATTTATGTATTTTTTCATATATATATATATATATGGCACAGTGCAAATTATTGAATATTAAAAATCTGACCTACATAGCAACACAAAATTGCATTACTATTATTATTATTATTATTATTCTGTAAAAAAACTAAACTAAACTAAAAGTACAAACATCATACCTCTAGTCTCTGAAATGCAAAGCTAGTAATTACATGCAAATGAAACTATGGCTCAAAATAAAATGTAAAGCCCTAAGGAAAAACCTGTGGATCGAGACCAAAAGAGAAAGTAAAAAATAAACAAAGAATGCATTAAATAGCTAAACTGTTGCTCCCCGAACATCAGAGCTGGCTCGTCCTGTTCAGAGGTAGAGCAGATAAACGGGTTCATTATCAGAAGACTCTATCGACTCGAGTTGATTAATAAACTCATTTTATAGTGACTTTGCTCTGTGTGCACAGACTGTCATCAAATCATTTTAATGCACAAACCAGACAGATGAGTGAGGACATTTACTTTCACAAAGCTGACATGATGTTCGTGTTTATCTGAAAATAATGTTAGGCTTTGAGCTAGAACAAAGAAAGTGAAACGAATTTGACAAAGACGCCCTGCTGTGTTTGCATGCCTCCTCAGATACCTGTTTGACATCAGCGGCCAGACGGCGACCGACGCTACCAATCAGTGGCTGGAATGGGAAGCAACCAGTTTACAGGTGGCTATCACACAGATTAATGATGGATATGATTATTATTATAGTCAGGCAACTGTGACGGTTTACATGTGCAGCACACGCACAAGACAAGACTGCTCGGATTCATCAGATTTACTTTAAGGAGCACGTTCAGGACTTACTAATTCTGCATGTTCACACACACACACACACACACTTTAACAAACAACATTCTGATCTAAAACATTCCATCGCTCCAGGTTGAGGTTATTTAGAGAGGCTCTTCAGGACCCAGATGTGACCTGCATGTCTTAAAAAAATAATAGCTATAAAGTTCTGCATTAATTACAATGTCCATGCATTTTGATTGAATGCTTTAAACATTAACTTATAAACTGCATTCTTGTCTGACATGCATGCATTATACATATCAGATTTCTGTATTCAGAAAAGCATGCCGTAATCTATTAATTATTTGCATGTTTTTGCTTTAAATGATGCTCGACTTAATGCAAATTAAATTAAAAAAAAATGTTATTATGAAAAGTCTATACAAAATATAGAAAGATGTTTAAAATACTACTAGCTGTGAACCAAGCAATATTCAAATGAACAATTATATGAATATTTAATTACGTTAGTACATATGTATTTAATATATGAGTGTGTACAAGTTGTATTGCAATTGTAATTTAAAATAAAAGTTTTTGTTTACTTAATATATATATATATGTGTGTGTGTGTACTAAAATATGTATCACTTTATGTTTATTAGTTTATTTGTAAAACTGTAACTTAAACGAATGGGAATTGTATATGCATTTCAAATACATAAATCTCAAATGTAAGTATTAGTTTGAGTGTTGCTGAAGAAAGACATTGATTTATGGTGTGTGTGTGTGTGTGTGTGCGCTCAGCCGGCAGTGCTGCAGTCTCTCCACCTGGTGGCGCTGCAGGGGAAGCGTGTCGAAGCGGCTGCAGTGATGAAAGAGCCTCTGAACTGGCTGGAGCAGAGTCTGAGCAAGAAAAACACACCGTTCCTGACTGCAGTGAGTCCAGCTCATCATAAACACACACACATCTCCGTCTCAGCAGAATACAGTAACCTCATGAGAAGGCATGACAGTATAAGAATGCATACCATCATCTGATAGTCAGCACAAAATAAACCAAAAGAGAAAGAAAAACATTTCAGGGAATTCCAGCAGCGCAGTCATCACGCCCTAAACAACATATCTGGATTATATTTGCGATGAGGAATGACTGAATAACCTCACCTCACTCATTTTGATCAGTTTTGAAACACTAGATGGCAGCAATTAGCTGTTCTTGTGTTCTCATCCATGCTCCTAACAATTTTGCTCCTCTAGTGAGGGTTAAGGTGCTTTCTGAATTACTTTCTTTAATGTTAGCACCCACGTTTCTAAGAGTTTTGTTGCTAGGACCGCTGAGATGTTTGATGGTGTTTCAGGAGGCCGTGTCGGTAGCAGATGTGGTCGTGTGGGCGGCGCTGTGTCCTCTTCTGTCTGACTCTGGTTTTGACGGCGGTAAGAGCTCGGTCGGCTGTTGTTCTGCTCCAGCTGCAGGACTCGTCTCTCACGTGTGTTTCTCTGTAGGTGATCTGCGGTCGGTGCGGAGCTGGTTCGAGCGGGTCGGCGCTCTCAAGGCGTGTCAGACGGCCGCTCAGAGAGTCTTGGAGGGAAAAGGCGTTGAAGTCTTGAAGACTTTCCTCCAGAAACAGCCAGCCACACACACACAGCGCCGGGACAGTCCCACCAACACCAACGAGGTGCATTATTTACATGCTACTCAAACATTCACCCATGCTTGCTTTTATGTTTTAGTAATTTTGAGTAAAAATTAGTTTTTTGTTTAATAAGTCGAAATGCCTTAATTTGAATGTCTTATGTCTTAAGTTTTGGAAATTTTGCATTTCATCTAATTGTGCTGTGCAACGATTAATCACGATTAAATCACATCCAAAATAATTTTTTTTTTACATAATATTTATATTATTTTTTAATATATATTAAAAATATATTTAAAAAATATATTTTGTACATAATATTTATATTATTGTGAACTGTATTATCTATTTATTATTTATATATATATATATATATATATATATATATTTAATAAAACATGTTATGTTTATATAATTAATATATTTATATATAATATAAAAAAAAATATTTTCTAAATCTATAATGTATGCGTGTGTCTTTAAATATACATAATGAATACACAAAGCACTAGTTTTATTTGTTACTTATCGTTTCTAATATTTTATTTTGAAACGTTTATTTGGTAATATTTGTGAGATGTATGTCACAAGATGTTTGATATTCTTCAGATGTTTGAGATGTTTTCTGATCTTTGTGAGACGTTCGTAAGATGTTTGAGAGTCGTTCAGATGATTGTTGCGCACACTGTTTAACTGGTACCTGTGTTTTGTCAGGCTGAAGACGGGGATCATGTGATGACAGCGGAGGAGATTGAAGAAGCTGCTCAGGTCTGGTCTGAAGGACTCCAGTCTTCTCCTGCAGTCCCCGAGAGGAAGCACCCGGTGTATGAGCTCTTACCTCACTGCTCGTGAAAGCCTGTCAGCCGCTGTGCACTCAGTGACGTTACTGTGTGTTTTTCTCAGTCTCCCTCAGGAAGGAAAGAGAAATGTTCTGCTCACCAGCGCTCTGCCGTACGTTAATAACGTGCCACACCTGGGAAACATCATCGGCTGTGTGCTCAGCGCCGACGTCTTCGCCAGGTAACACCACCACCTTCAGATTCATCCTTCACTCCAGTCCCCAGAAGAGTTCAGATTTTTATGAAAATATATATATATATATAATAATGCAAATATATAAATGTAAATATTTTGTAAATATACAGAATGTGTGTGTATTTATATATGATTTTTTTCAGGTGCAAAAGCACACTGGATTAAAATGTTTGGTATTTACTGTATATAAAGTGTCTTTGTGTTTCTTTGCAGATACGGGCGTCTGCGCGGCTGGAATCTGCTCTTCATCTGCGGTACGGATGAGTACGGGACAGCAACGGAGAACAAGGCTCGTGAGGAGGGTCTGACGCCGCAGGAGATCTGTGACAAATACCACGCCGTCCACGCCGACATCTACCAGTGGTTCCAGATCGACTTCGATTTCTTTGGGCGCACCACCACTGAGCGGCAGACTGAGTAAAGACAAGCCTCACATCAACAACAGATTGATTTTTAGTGCTTTGAAAATAAACTACTTTTTTTTCCAAATTTTTCAGCAGCTTGATACTCTTGTGTATCAAATAATGCTTTATAAGTACATTTTACTTTTATATATATTTTTAACTCTGGTTTTTATAGTGCTTTTAAAATATATTTAAACTTTTGTTTCTTTTTTCCTTGTTATTTTTATCATTTAAATTTATGCTCTGAGGTTTTTTTCAATTTTGAATTTAATTTGTTTTATTTTTAACCTTCAGTTTATCATAAAATTGAAGAACAGTTTAGTGCACAGTTGTTTTTAAAGTACTTTACAAATTACTTTTGCATTTAATTTATTTTCACTTTTACTTTCCTTTTTTTATTTTATGTTGTTTTGGTTATTTTGCACTGTTATAATAAATTAATACGTTGTATTAAAAAAAGTTTTATTTGTCAGTATGTCAGCAGAAACATTTTTATTTATTTATTTAATTTTTTAATCAAATGTCATATGCATGGATTGTTTGACTTTATTATGTAAGGATTCAGTGAAAGCCAGCTTGTGATGGCGTACTGAATTAATTAGTATATCATATTTTAACTCTCATAAACGAAGCTCCATGTTTATTATGGAATAGCTTGCATTATGTGTCTCTTCTGATACGATCTGTGAGTAAACTGAATGATTGTGTGTGTGTGTGTTCTCAGGATCGCTCAGGACATCTTCTGGCGTCTGCATAAGCGGGATTTTCTGCTGGAGGACACGGTGGAGCAGCTGCGCTGTGAAAGCTGTCAGCGTTTTCTGGCCGATCGCTTCGTGGAGGGCGAGTGCCCTTACTGCCGTTACCCAGAAGCCCGCGGGGACCAGTGTGACAAATGTGGCCGTCTGATCAACGCCGTGGAGCTCAGGGTAGGGTCCGAGAAGCCGCTCACTCAACACAGATGCACACAATTAGGGCTCACCAAGACTGCATTTGTTTGATCGTAAATTATGTAAAGATTTATGAAATATTTCTACAGTTCAAAAGAATTGTTTTTTCTGTGATGCGCATTAATAAAAAAAAATATTTAATTTTGTAAGTAATTTAAAGTGTCACATGATGCTCCAGAAAACATTCTAATATATTATCAGTGCAATAATTTTGTAGAAACTCATACATTTAGTTTTTCATGATTCACAGATGAATAATACGTTCATTTATTTGAAATAGAAATCATTTGTAAAATGTCTTTACTGTCACTTTTGATCAGTTTGCATCCTTGATGAATATTAATATCTTCCTGTGATACATGTCTCTTTGTAGAATCCGCAGTGTAAGGTGTGCAAAGAGACGCCAGTGATCCGCTCCTCCAAACACCTGTTTCTGGACCTGCCCAAGGTAATAAACACACCTGGATGATGTGTGTGTGTGTGTGTGTGTGTGTGTAAATGTCTCCACAAGAATAGTAAAATTCCCAGAGGGAATAAAATACTGAAATGATGTTAGTCTCAAAGCGTAAGAACACAAACACGGCTGGGTTTAGGGTTAGGTCAGGGATAGAGAATACCATTTGATCAGTATAAAAGTAATACAAGTCCATAGAAAGTCCCCACAATTCACAGAAAGCTAATGTTTGTGTGTTTGCAGCTGGAGAAGGAGCTGGAGAAGTGGCTCGATGAGTCGACAGGCTCCGGTGACTGGACGGCAAACGCCAAGCACATTACACGCTCGTGGCTCCGTGACGGTCTGAAACCCCGCTGCATCACGCGTGACCTGCGCTGGGGAACACCTGTGCCTCACCAGGACTACAAGGACAAGGTGCGAGCACAATCACTAGATGCAGTGCTGGCCAAGATCATCACAACACTAGTGTCTTCAGCAGCTCAAAATGTTTTGAAGTCAGTTTTTTCTGTGGTTTGCTGAAGTGTGTTCGTAGTTTAAAACCATACTAGTGGTAACAATTCTGCCCAGCACTGTATAGGATGTTATTTCTCTAATATTGTTCATTAATATGTGTTGAAATCATCTGTGAAGGTGTTCTACGTCTGGTTCGATGCTCCTATTGGCTACCTCTCCATCACCGCTAACTACACCGACCAATGGGAGAAGTGGTGGAAGAATCCTCAGCAGGTGCTGATCAATAACACATCGCTTCATAATCTCATAATTAACCTTCAAATCATATTTGTCTCGTATAGCTTTAGATTGTTTATGGTTGTGAAATGAAAAAATGACTTGAAATGTTAACTGAAATAAAATAATAAACATAAATGTTCAGATCATTTCTTATTTTACTTTAACTTGATGCTTAACTAAAATAGCTAGAATCGAAAAAAATGACAGAATTAATAAAAACTAAATATGTAAAACAAAATTATAACTTATAACCAAAATGTAAAAATCAAACTTAATCTTGATTCTAAAATAAAACCAACATAAAGTAAAGTTTAAATAAATATGAATTAAAAAAAAATTATAAAATTAAAATAATAAACTATAATTAAAATATAGCAGTTTCTAATAATATAAGCATTATGTTAATTGTAACACTTGCTTTGAAGAATTTGCATGTTTGTCCAAAAAATAATGTTTTCATGCATTAACAGTTTTAATTTGGAAATTGCTAGCAAACCTTGCAAAGAAAGAGCAAGTAACATTGAATTAAATGTGACACTAACACTAAAATAGTATATTCTCCAATAACCATTGTTTTATTTTCCACTTGTGCAGCTGCAGTCATACCAGCATTTTTAAGAAGTTAATTATAGCTTTTTGAGTAGTACAACATTTCATGTCTTTGTCAAACGCTAAATAATTGTGTGTAAGCGGTGTGTTTGAGGCTGTGATGTTCGTGTGTGTCCTGAAGGTGGAGCTCTATAACTTCATGGCGAAGGACAACGTTCCTTTCCACAGCGTAGTCTTCCCTTGTTCACTTATCGGAGCTCAAGACAACTACACACTGGTGAATCACCTCATCGCCACCGGTGAGAGCCCGACACACACGTATTAAATAGAAAGACGTCTCTTCTGCTCGTCAAGACTGCATTTAGCTGATCAGAAATACAGAAAAAAATAGTGAAATATTATTATTTAAATCATCTGTTTTCTGTGTGACTCTGTGTTGAAGTGTATTTCTGTGATGCTCAGCATCATTCCTCCAGTCTTCAGTGTCGCAGATCTTCAGAAATCAGAATAATACACTGATTTACTGCTCAACACACACTTCTGATTATGATCAACAGCTCATATTTTTGTGGAAAACTGTGATACATTTTACAGATGAATAGAAAGTTCAAAAGAACAGCATTTATTAGTATTTTGTAACATTATAAACGTCTTTACTGACTGGTTAAGTCATCCTTGATGAATAAAAAAACCTCTGTACAGCAGACTAAAACGTTCTAATATGTAATAATAGTAATAATGACTGTTTGTTTGTTGTCATGTGTCCAGAATACTTGAATTACGAGGACACTAAGTTCTCCAAGAGTCGTGGTGTCGGTGTGTTTGGAGACATGGCTAAAGACACCGGGATCCCGTCAGACGTCTGGCGCTTCTATCTTCTGTATCTGAGGCCTGAGGGTCAGGACTCGGCCTTCTCCTGGAGCGACATGGCTCTCAAAAACAACTCTGAGCTCCTCAACAACCTCGGAAACTTCATCAACAGGTTTGTGCTGCTGTTCATCATCCTGTGTCCTACACACACACACACTGTCTCAGGTGCACTGTAATAGTTAATCATGGAAATTCATGTTTTTTATTTTTAAATGTTGTTTATTTGCATTATTTAGTTTCTTTTGCATTAATTGAATTATTTCTGGATGCAGTCATCAGTTACACCATCCAGCAGTGATTAAAAATGTAAAAATGCATTTTCAAACAATTCTACATTTTCCTAACAGAAAAAAACCAACATTATGTATTGTGTATTATTATACTGTTTTTCTAAATGAGAACATCCACCATTGTCAGGTTTAAATTAATTCTGGGTATAAATTTGTAACACACACACACACACACACACACAGAGAGAACTAAACCACAGAATCACTGAACATACAAACAACTTTTCCTCAAGGTTATGATCTAGAAGTTTTCTTTTCAGTTCAGCTTTTCTGTTCAGTTTATTTTAGCTGCAATGTGCATACATACATGTTTATTATCACTTATGCATCTTAATAGATCAGATTTCAATCAGTTTGCATGTTTTATTCACACTTGTCCATCAGTTATTCAGTAAACACAAACTGAAATTAAATTAAAACCACTTGAAATGAAAGAAACTTTAACTGAAATAAACTAAAATATAAAAAAGCAGCATTTGTCATTTTCATGTCGTTTAACTTCGAGCTTGAAGTTGATTGGTTTACAGGTGTGATGCACATTCATAAACATTCACACGTGCCAGAAATACTGTTTTTTTTTTCTGTAGGCTCTTGAGTGTTAAAAAGGCAAACAAATCATCTTATATTCATTGAAAAATAAGACCGAAAAAGCAAACACAAACAAAACACAAAACTACTAAAATGGAATGGAAATGAATTAAAACTATACATGCAAAAAAACCCTAAAAATCGAATGACAAAATTATTAAAACTTTTAAAGTTAAAGCAGAAACGGAAAATATGACAATAAAAGCTGATTCAAAATTTTGATGCTAATCTTCACATAATAAAATGCATGAATTAACTTAAATGAAAGTATCTTCATAGGACTTGCTCTTGGGCTAAATGCACAAATAGTCAAACATCTGCCTGCAATATAAATGAAATGTAACTATCCAGCATCTGTTTAGAAATGAAGAGTTAATTAGCAAGAACAGATAAATGAGTGTTTTAACAATTCTTGAATCTCGTGTTTTTTGTGTTCCAGTTAATCTCTGTCAAACTGCAGTCAAGTTATTTTTGATTAGGTAGACAATAACTAACTCTCCTCTCTCTCCTCAGGGCTGGGATGTTCGTCAGTAAGTTCTTTGACGGCTGTGTTCCTGAGATGCTCCTGAATGAAGATGATAAGCGTCTCATCGCTCAGGTCCGCTGGGAGCTCAAGCAGTACATCCAGCTGCTGGATAAAGTCAGGTCAGTTACCCACGATTCTGCAGAAACACGCACAGATCCAGATCAGGCACCTCTCACACAGTCATCTCAGTATCAGGGAATATTAAAACTCTGATTTCCAGCCTGTAATGACATTTGTCTGGCTCTGCTCGGCTCTATAATATTTCAGCAGGCAGTGATTCCTCTATAAATCAGAGTTAGTGGGAAATATCAGGTCATTGGTGGTTCACAAACTAAGAAAAGCATAGAATAACAGCGTTTAAAATGATGCTGAAAAATCCTCAAACTAAGACTGAGCTACCGCTTTTCGTGAGGTGTTTTTTTTTTCTTAAGAATAGTGGAAAGAACTTTTAAAGATCTGTTAAATTTATTTCTTTAAAAAACAAAAAACAATTAACTTTTAAAATTCATTAAACAAATTAATAAAAATATCATTATGCTCTTTAATATATATAAAAACAAACAGAAATATATATATTTTTTTAATTTCAAAATATTATTTTAGATTGACATGTTTTATGTATTTTATATTAAAAAATATATTATGTAAAATATACTGTATATGAAGTATATGTAAAAAATCTTAACAATTTATAAAAATGTATTCTTAGGGAAGTAACAACACAAATGCATGCATAAATACTTGCGCCTATATATATATATATATATATGAATAGTTAACTTGGTTCTTAACAATTCAATTACATTATTTTGACTAGGTTAAAAAATAACTAGAAAAAACAGCTAACACAATAAACATGATTTATATATATATATTTATATATTTGAGTCTGAAGTATATGAAAATAATTCTAAAAATGCTTTTGCACAATATCAGCTTTTTTGAGTTTCTAATAATTAATTCTGAATTATCTTCCTAAATTCATTCTTTTCTCTTTTTTTTTTCTCTATTTCAGTAGCACTTACCCTAAACATATTCATATCTATATTCTGAATGGCTGCTTTTATATCAGTCACAGTATTTCTTTAATATTTTATGCATAAAGACATCATGAAAATGTATTTGTTTTATGTCTGTTGACAGTATTTTCTGATTAATGGAGTGATAAAAAGAGAAATCCATACTCCCCTCTGGAAAAAACCTTTTAATATGTCAAGAAAATCATTTTTGATTTGACTTCTGTTCTGGAAATAAATGCAAATGAGTGTGCGTTCACTTAGATTGTGCCTCATCTGCATATTTAAACATAACATTTCAGAAAACTTGTCATACAAAAACATTTGTAATTGTTAATGTAATCAATGAGCAAGGTAAGTACGGTGATACTGAATAGTTAATATTTAACCCTTTTCACCGGCTTTACCCAGTGAAAAAACTGTGAGAAGCCTGATTATGAATTTACTAGAAGAAGCCTTTATTTCTGATGAGAATATTAATAATGCACGTGTGTGAAGAGGAAAGTGTGTCTCATCATGTTGTTTTGTTCAGGATCCGCGACGCTCTGAAGTGCATCCTCAACATCTCTCGTCACGGGAATCAGTACATCCAGGTTAACGAGCCCTGGAAGAAGATCAAAGGAGGAGACGATGACAGGCAAGTCATGTGACCTAATAACATCTGAACGAAACCTTATTTCTAATACAGAGAAGAACAAACGTCGGAGATTAAAGTCATTCTCGATCGCAATTTGTGTTTGTATTGAATGGAAGCTTGTTTCCACCACTGAGAACAAACAAAAATCATCATTGTGAGATTACTTGTTTTTTTTTTTTTTTCACGATTTTTTTAATTAAATTGGCAATTGCGACTTTTTTCACCAGATTTTTCCACAAGAATTGCAAGATATAAACATATAGTTGCGTGTTACAATTCTGAATAGTGGTAAAAATTCGCAATTACTGTAATATTTATTATTGCGTGTCAGAAACCGGGAGATGATGTTGGCGGGAGATCGTGTGTTTGTATGATGCTAGCATGTGTTTGTGTGAACATTAGTGTGATGCTTGCATGAGTTTGCGTGATTAGTAGCGGGATGTTAGCGTGATGATTGCGTGAGGTAGCGTGTGTTTATATGATAATTAGCGTGATGTCAGCGTGTGTTTACATGATAATTAGCGTGATGTTAGCGTGTGATTATATGATAATTAGCGTGATGATTGCGTGAGGTAGCGTGTGTTTATATGATAATTAGCGTGATGTTAGCGCGTGTTTACGTGATAATTAGCGTGATAATTAGCGTGTGTTTACGTGATAATTAGCGTGATGTTAGCGTGTGTTTGCGTGATATTTAGCGTGATGTCAGCGTGTGTTTACGTGATAATTAGCGTGATGTCAGCGCGTGTTTACGTGATAATTAGCGTGATAATTAGCGTGTGTTTGCGTGATAATTAGCGTGATGTCAGCGTGTGTTTGCGTGATATTTAGCGTGATGTCAGCGTGTGTTTACGTGATAATTAGCGTGATGTCAGCGCGTGTTT
>JAUMHI010000041.1:20278480-20303895 GCA_032359435.1 Enteromius unitaeniatus | reverse complement strand
TCAATATGAATATTTCTCTCTCTCTCTCTCTCTCTCTCTCTCTCTATATATATATACACACACACACACACACACACAGTGTATACGTATATTTCATTTTTCATATCTTTTTCATCTATATTTTAATGTTAAAGCATAGTTTATATTCTTTTTTTATAAATATATATATATATATATATATAAATAAATCATTTAAAATACGTTAAAATTTAAAAAATCTGTGATATGTTTTCATTTTTGTACAAGGAACAACATACCTATTTATTTAGGAAATAAATAAAGAATACTGCTCCATGTGAGTCTGATCTGAATTAGTTCTAAAAATGCTTTCAGTTTCTGAGCATTATTCTGAATTATCCTTTTTAAAATGCAATTATTTATGTATTATTTCATTTAATTATTTCATTTCATTTCATTCATTTCGTATTAGCCGTTTTCTTTTTCTTTTCTTTCTTTTTTTTGCTCTGGTATAACCTTGTATTTATTTCATACAATCAATAAACACAAGGACGGAAAGGTATATATGACATTACTTTATCAGTTGGAAATAGCTTTATAAAATGCTCGTGCTCTACTGAAACAGTTATGGAGAGTCACTGGACAAAAGATATAAGAAAGAGCCGTTATATCAGCAAGAACTAATGGATGTGATGAAGATCAGCTTCAGCTTTCATGCTTTTCTCCTCACTGACTGTCTGATTGTGTGATTTAATCTGCTCTTTCTCAGCCAGAAGAGGAGAGCGCTGAAGCGAAGGTAGACATGTGTGTGACGCTCTGTGTGCTCACGGCTTTGTGTCTCCGTTTTCACTAGAACTGACTGTGAAATCGATTCAGTGATGATGTCTATATTCAAAGAGCGGCAGCTCTGGATCAAAGCCCTGTGCTGTCAGTCACTCGCACACAATCTGCCCCTGGCTGCTCTGAGCAGAAAAACATCTGAAAGACAACAAACCGCATTTTAGATTCCTTTTAACACGTATTTAAGAGCTGCTCAACCCCAGCGTGTGCTAACATATTAATCACATGTTTGTGTGATTGTTCTCACACGTTACATTACCAAAGGAGATTTTTATTTCATATAATTACATTTTTTACACATTAAAAAATAAATGCATGCTTTTTTGTTTGCAATTAAAATATTTAATGCAGTTACGTTAAAATAAAAGGCATGCGTTTTTGTGAATAGTTAAAAGTATTTCCTGTATTTATTAAATTAAGTTTTTAAAGATTAAAAAAATAAATGCATGCATATTTTTTTTGTTTGCAATTAATGTATCTAATGTAATTCTGTTATATTTAAGATTAAAATTAAATGCATGTTTTTGTTAATAGTTCAAGTATTTACTATAATTATATTTTCAAGACAAAAAAATTAATGCATGGATTTAGTTTAGTAGTTAAAATATTTACAGTAATTAATATATTTCATTTTAAAGATAGGATATTATTAATTAAATGATTCCCTATAATTGTTCAGTTATTTTAACAATTAAATTAATAACAATGAAAAACAAAAGCATGTGTCATATTTGTGGCTTTAATTGATTTCCTTGTTTTTATTCGGAGAAATGCACACACGATCCAGTTTTTAATTTTTTTCCCTATTTCTAGACTCCGAGTTCCAGCAGCGCTGCAGTGGAGACCAAACCCAGAGACGCTTCGCTGAATGTGAACGCAGATCCAGAGAGAGCCAAACAGCTGACGGCTTTAGTGGCAGAACAAGTACGAACACACACACACACACACACCTGCGTGCATATATATGTCAAATAAATATACTGAAAATAACTTTTATAAATAACTTTTTAGTGTAATATACTAGTGGATGATTTGAGCGTCTGTGCCGCCCTTTTTGGCCTAAAATCTTGCTTTAGTAGCTGATTTTTCTTTATTGTTAAAATATTAAAATATATATAATACAAATTGAATTATAATATATATTTATTATGTGTATATATAGTACAGATTATATTACAAGCAAAAAAATACATACATGTAAAGATTTTTACCCGAGAACACACTGAAATTGAGATTTTTAACTTTATTGAAATTAATTTGACTAATTTTAGTGAATTCTTAAGTAATTTTATTTCCGTATTTTTACGTGGCGTGTCCAGAGAACATACTGACACTGCGATTTCATATTTTCGGATTATTTTTTCGTTTTATTAAAGTCTTTCAGTGCCGAGTTAAATGAAGGTGCTCATGTTGTTTTTGTGTTTCAGGGTGATAAAGTACGAGGCCTAAAAGCTCAGAAAGCCGAGAAGTCTGTTATTGACAAAGAAGTCGAGATGTTACTGGACCTGAAAAAACAGCTGTCTCTTGCGGAGGGCAAGAACCTGGAGCCGGCCGCTCAGAAAGGAAAGAAGAAATAAAAAAAGGCGAAAAAAATCCATCATACCGGAATATTTTCTGAAATCTTACTGCACTATGTACCCACTCCTATAAAAATACTACTATACTTTTTAAAAGTCTGTTAAATGCTCTTTTTAAAAAATGCAATAAAATCAATGTGTTTCTCGCCGTCTCTTGTTCCGTATTTTATTCACACAATCAATAAACACAAAGACAAAAAACTCAAAGACTCGGTTCATTTTATGGTTTTAATAACAAAATGAGTGTAATACAATTCCATAATAAGTAAGGCGAAATAAAATTCAGATAAAAAGGTATCTACTCTAATACAGTAATTCGGCATGCAAGTTTATTGTCAGATTAGGAAACTACAATATCAGGTAAATGATGAGGTTATGATGATTATGGGACACACGTATAGAAAAATAGGCATGAGGCAGAGAGCATGTTATAAACTGCAAGCTCTAAAAAATTCTGGAAAAGTTCAAGAGAAGTAAGTGAGAGCAAAAATTGCTACGGACATCCATTCATAAGTTCCCCGTCATCACACACACACACACACACACACACACACTCTTAGAGGCCTCGGGTTGATGGTGAGCTGCAGAGAGAAACGCTCACAATCGTTCACTATAACAGTCCTGAGCTACTAATCTCTGTCAACTAGGGGTGAATTTACACGGTTAAAGCCCTTCGTTAACACATGAGGTGAATTAAAACAGGCTGGTTACAATGAAATGCACCTACAATCACCGTCACTGATACAATCGGCTTCCTTCGTCTCTATTATTGCAGTTCTGCCTTTTCTCTCATCGTCTCTGCTACATTCCCTCAAGACTCCTCGGCACTGATGAACAATCAGCTTTCAATTACACAGAAAGTTGATTAACCTTTGGGTAGTTTAATAAACGTTGGTGCTTGAACCGAGCCACAAAAGCGGTCACAAACACCCGAATGCCAAAGAAAAAAGGCCGGTTTTAGTAGCGTTACAATTATTCATTTTAATGACACGCTGCATTTTGATTAGTGCAATGCAAAACATGTCCGTCTTTAACTTACTGTCTTTAAAAACAAGTCGTTTTAATTTACTGCTATTCCAATCGCTCATTTCTTATTTGCTTTTGATGCTTTCATTGCTGTAATTTATTCTTTAATCTATTTGTAATGTCATTTATTATACAGAAGAGCAGTGTTTGCATTGAATTGAATTATCAGTCTTTTTTTTATTAGGCTCTGCGTTTCTTATTTGTTTTATTGCGGTAATGTTATTCTTTTGTAATACCGTTTGTAACATGTATTGTAAATGATATTACAAATAAATAGAAGTATTTTATTATAAATGAATACATTTTAGGCATTTTCTTAATGAAAAATGTTTTTGATACTTTTTTTTCCCAATCGCTGTAATGCAAATCTTATTTTTACATGTATTTGCGATGTAGTTTGTTCAGTTTTACATTTAATGTGTCGTTTGCATTCATTCTTATTTTAATGCTTTACGAATTGCATTGCTCATTTTAATTCGCTACAAAAAACCTTCTAAATCATAATTAAAATGACTCCTTTTGTTTGTTTTTGATATTTTTATTCTTCAATTGATTTGTAATTTTAACAAATAACGTTTTTGCATTTTAGAATTTTAATGTTTATAAAATTGCAATAGTAATTTTTAATTTTCAAATTCTGCTTCATTTTCTTTATGAAAAATATTTTTTAACTGGTGTTAATTGATATTTTTATCGCTCGTTTTTCCAATTTGTCAACTTTAAAGAATGCATTAGTTGTTTTAATTTTACTGCTTGCTTTTCTTTGTGTAAAATCCTCTTCTAACTGGTACGTAGTTAATTGATGTCTGTTTGTGAAATTGTATCATTCATATGTCGTGGCATTCGTAGCGAGTATAACCGGATTTCTTCTAAGCTTTGCATTCGGGCCGTGTTTGTGCTGGGCTCCACACTCCTTTCTTTCTTTCGTCTCAGCTTGACTTTCTCTTTCTCTCTCGGCGGGAGTCGCTCGGCGAATCTCCTCTCAGTCCCACGTGTCTTTTATCTCCCTCTAAACGTGCATTTCACGGCGGCCCCGGGCTCCTTCACCTCCTGGTGTTGACGAGTCTCTCGATGAGCGCCCGGCGGGTCCGCTGCACCTCCTCTCCCAGACGCTCGATCTCGGCTTTGAGCCGCTCGTTCTGATCCGTCAGCTCCTGCACTTTCCTCTCGTTCTCCTGCTCTCGCTCGCGCCGGCTCTTCTTCCCGGGGGACGGAGAGCAAGGCGCTCCTCCTCCTGCACCTCCTGCTCTGTCGCCTCCTCGTTTTCTCTTTCCCGGGCGAGCGGAGATGGGAGGAGACGGCGAGCGGGACGCTGAGGAGCAGGACGAGGTGTCGGGGACGGTCGGGAGCTCCTCCTCTTCGCTGGCGGACGGCGAGGGAGGCGTGTGATGAGAGACGTGGTACATGGTCTCCACCGATCCCACACCTCCTTCGCTGAGGAGCTCGAAGAACTCGGGCGGAAGCAGGTCTCCTCCGGACGAGGGGTGCTCTGGCTCTCCTCCTCGACGCTCGTCCTGTCTCGGCGGCGAGTGGACGATGGGCGGCTCGTCGGTGACCCGCTGTACCCCGTCGCCCCAAACCTGGCCCTCCGTCAGCCAGGTGAGAGAGCAGCTCTCCAACACATCCAGAAACTCAGGCTCCTTCTGCTGAGAACAGGACAAACCCTTAGAACTGTGAACTTATGTGACCCTGGACCACAAATCCAGTCAAGTTAGATTCATACATCATCTGAGAGCTGGATACATAAGCTTTCCATTGATGACAACATTTGGCCGAGATGTAACTATTTAAAAATCTGGACTCTGAGGGTGCAAAAATGTTATTAAGGTTGTCTAAATGACGTTACTAACAATGCATATTACTACTCCGTTTTACGATTTATTTACGGTAGGAAATTGACTACATTTTTTTATTCTTGACCCATGCAATGTATAGTTGGTTATTTATTTTGTGCTCCAGGGTCACATTTAGTGCTTTTAACAGCACCGTTTGTGTCAAAGCAGCTGTAAGTCATCAGCAGCACAGCTATATTTGTAGAAATAGGCAACAATACATTGTATGGGTCAAATTATTTTTCTTTTATGCCAAAAATCTTTGGTATATTACGCAAAGATCATGTCCCATGAAGATATTTAGTACATTTTCTACTGTAAATGTATCATTTCCTGAGTTTTACTTCATTTGAAGAACTTTAGAGATGATTTTCTCAATATTTAGATTTTTTTTGCACCCTGAGATTCCAGATTTTCTAATAGTTGTATCTCAGACAAATTTTGTCCTATCATAACATCAATACAAACCTTATTTATTCAGCTTTCAGATGTATAAATCTCAATCTTTGACAGAACTGACCCTTATATTTTGTGCTCCAGGGTCACAAATATGAAAAACGGTGTGTGATAAACCATAAAGTCAACTGTAAACACTCAATTTTCAGATTGATTCTGTGATTTGATTCATTGATGATTGAGTTGAAATAATATCTGTGCAGCAGGGTTGGGTATCGTTTGAATTGTATTTATTGTAATTCTTATTAATTCCCATATTCCATTTCAATGGGCTTAAATAATGAAACATTAGGATATCAAGCATATATATTAGGTGTATCTTTTTGCAAAATGTTTAATTGCTGCTAAATACCATGAAAAAAAAAAATCTGTCGGTTTTCTATAAAAACCAGACTCGATTAAAAGCTGCTTGTGTGCACAAGTCTAGATAAACTGAGACTTTGAATTTATTTTTTAACGGTTGTAGCAACTAAACCAAATCGAAAAAATGGAATGATTCAATGACTCACTCAAGATTTACTGGATGAATCAGTGTTTTTGAATGAATCTTTTGAATGAATGATTCATATTCTTTTTCACCACGTAAAAAAAAATATGTGCACACAGCGAAACAAATGATACTAATTTTCTTTTAAGGTAAATGGTTAGTATTTTAGCTACATTTAAAAAAATAATAATCATTTTAACTAAATTTGTTTATTTAAAATTAATTGCAACCACTTAAAAAAAAAATAAAAGCAATTTCAGTGCGGGAATTGATAGGCAGAATTGAAATAAAAATCGTACAAGTTTCCGATTCAAGCTTTCGTTCGTGGAAATTGGAATTTCGATTCCCAACCCTAGCCACCGTCGAGCGGCGTTTGACGTTACTGACCTCGGAGCAAGGCGGGGCCCTCGTGAGTTTGGCCCCGCCCGCATCGGACCCCAGTATATCCTGTAGGTCTTCATACCACGCCTCCAACTCTGCACCACACAGCGGCCCCACGCCAGGGGGGTACAGCCACTCCGCAGTCATCGCACCAATCAGTCGCTATCCACAGACACAACACGATATGCTCCCACACCTAGCACTCCAGACCTGATCGGGGGGAAAAAACCAAGAAACTGTGCAAAAGAAGTAGAAAACACCCTCCGTGTGCCTCGCTGCACGTCTAGAGGGAGCTTGAGTGCAAGGATGCGTCAGCGGAGCGAAGCTTCACCTGCGCCGGCGGGTTTGGGAATAGCTGGTTTATCTGGGTGACCTGCTATTATACGCGACATTAAGATTGACTGCTCGACCGCGGGGCGCAACAAGGACACATAGTGGCCAAACAGCGTCAGTGCACTACAAACAACAAACCCAGCGCTTGCAAACAGTGCATGCATGGACTGAGAAAGTCTGTTTATAAGTATTATTCAATAAATAAATAAATAGATGAATGATATTACATGCTCACCTCAAAAGTGTCTCTTGTCAATCAAGTTTGAATGTGAGTTGTTGGCGGTAGATTGTCCCAATGATTCTAGAGAAATAAAACGTATAAGAGCTGAAGTCACAGGTCATTGCAAAACTATTAAAAAATAAAATAAGAATCATACAAAACACTTGAGCTGAGAAACAAACACGAGCCAGAAAGCACAAAGCAAAAATAGACAGGAATTCTGGATCTTTAAAAAACTACCAAATGTTTTATAAAATGACCCATAGCGATTACTGATAGTTTAATGTTTTATCTCAAATTAGGTCATTGTATTTTTTTTATGTAAACAAAGGCGCATTGTGTGCCCGGTGGCGCCCCCTGCGTGAGTCTGCGTCAAAACAACCCACCGACTCTCATCATCATCATCATCATAATAATAATAATTAAACACTGCATAACTGCATAATTCCTGAGTTTTAAATAAATTTTACATTTAAATTTTTAAAATCAGAGAACGACAAACAAGCCATTTAGATGTCCGCGTGAGAATAAAAACAGCCCAAACATAAACCCGTGTTTTATTATTTTTTTTTTAAAGTGTACATCACGGAGTGAAGCGTTTTCACAAATTAAGTGTATTTTATTTTATCTTTTTATAAAATATTTAAAAACACCGTGCTGTTTATTTGCAGCTGTCTAGCTTCACTCCAGCGGCGACACATTGTAAATATATTGTTTTTAAACTAGACAGTCGTTAAAACGGTTTCTCTCGTTTAAACGGTTTAAAGTTATCTCTTTAAAATAAACCGCGTTTAAATTGTGCGGCGCTTTACGAAACTGACAGCGAGCCAATGACGTCATGGAATCAAAGTACAGGAGTGAGAAACAAAGGGCGAGCGCTCCGCTCCGAAATAACACTTTTAAAGTACTTTAGCGATATAAAAACGCCACGGGCTCGTCTGTTACGATCGCATCCGTGCCGTTTCACGAAGTGTAGAAAGTTGAGCTCCGGTAACGAAGCGTTAATGGGGACCGGTGTGATAAAAACCGTTAAAAATCAAACGTTCGTTAAAAAAGTTCTGGAATGCCGTGATGGCGCGAAAATGACAGCTGTCATCGCGTGCCTTTAGACGCTACTTAGTCTATATTGTTAAACAAGAACAAAAGGCGCAACAGTGTTGCGTTATAATAAAGAAAACTCTCGGCAAAAAAAGCCTCCAGTGAAATTTGAGTTGAGCAACTGTATTCCAAAAACAGCTCCCGATTTCCGAAAGGAAAAGCTTGACACACACCAGCAAGAAAAGTACACAATAAAGAATAGAGAAATCGAGATGACACTCACCCTTTTCTTTTTATTATTTCTTTTCCTCGGCTGTTTTGGATTCAGGGTCTGTGCGTGTTTTTGTAGAGATTGGTGATAGCTCATGTTAACCATTGTTCAGTTGAAGTCACCGAGTGTGGATTTCGGAAACTCCCGGGGACATTTATAGAGTGACTCCAACCGAACTCTGGGGGAAGGATCTCAGGGTGCAACCTAATAGAGATTACGAGAAACTGACAGAGATGGTCGGTAGCTGGGGCCAATCGCGCGAGGCGGTGGAAACTCTTCTGCTTAGAGACATCCAATCAGCAGCCGCGCTGGGCGGGACTTGATGACTTTGCTGGTTGTCTCGCTCCGCGCGAGTTTGTGTGAGCAGGAAGATGTGATGCAGTCATAAGACGGCCAGGACGAATTTGGGGCGTAAGGGAGTCACATGAAAGGAATGATGCAATCGTTGGCAACCGGTTTCTAGTTGGAGATAAGACTAGCAGAGCCCGAGCATGTTTTATTAAACAACCTTTCGTTAAAAAGAAAAAAAGTGGCGAGCTACCTTATAAGGATGTAGGAAAATGTTTCCATTTTTGCTTGCGTTCGCATATGCGCCTATAAAAAGAGTTAATATCCGCGGTCGTCGTGTGATATTGTACGCGTTTATTCGCTTTTTTCATCTTTAATGATCCCTCTCTAGTGACCTGAGGCGATTCTTTCATGTTTCCAAATGCATCGAGCTCAGCACTATGGAATGAGGATATATATATACATATATGAAGAATCCCACCTCCTCAGACATTTCACTCCTGTCTACATAAACAATACAGACACTGCATCAAACCACGAAGGGTTAAACTATATCACGTTACTGTTCAACACACCTGTTTATGATTACCATAAAGTTGAAATGGTAAAGGTCAATATCAAGTTTCAAACTGTCTCCATATTGTATTTTCCCCAGCGTGCATCCTATATAGGGCACTTAAAGTGGGAATGTTTCAAAACATAATAAAAAAATCTAATTTTATCTGATATTAGTGTGCTGACTTAACATTTTAAATGATATGCTTTATCGCAGTGACCTGTGAAATATCCACCCTAAAGACTACCCTGCTATTGTTTCAATTACATATTTCAGACCTGTTAGTATTGTTTTCCAAAATGGAGATGCATTATTCCAATTTTCTGAATGCTGTGATGTGTTTATCCAAAGTTGTTACTAAGAAAAAGGCAACCGCCCTAAATATTTTCCCCAGCACTGGTCCTGGAGGCTAGATAGGGCACTCGAAAGTGCTCGCTTCCAAGCATCATTCACACGGAGTGACCTGTAACAGGTTTAATCTCAGTCTACGGATCCACCCTAAAGACAGTATTTTCCCAACACGAGTAACCTAGATAAGACTGCTGTTGTGGCTTTGTGCTTAACCAAACATCTCAACTTCTGTGCAAATACTGCTCAGACTTCATCGTGCTTTATGATAAATCCAATACAGTGATGTGAAGCCACAGTTTGAGTGCTTGAAATTATATTTTATTGTGTCTTGTTTTATTATATCTAGGGGAAAACAATGGGAGGGGCTTGTTTAATTAACAGGTCCCATTGTTGGTGTATTTTATTAAAAATAACCATGACAGAGATTTATCATGAAGCTGAAGTACTTGTGTAAATAGAGCAATCTATGTAAATGTTTAAAATACTTCTCAGGTTTCTTGTTTATTTAACAGGTCCCACGTTTAATAGCTTTGAATGACTTATTTTATGAGCTCCAGCACACGGTGACCCGCCACTGTCACCTGGCACTCATCTCGTTAGTATTCTGAAACTCATCCAAACACAAGAGTTAAGTAGTTAAACTTGCATGGTGCAAAGCGTGCAATGTATTGCCTAGCAACAGCGCAAGTGGGATGTTAGCGAATAGAAAGCTGAAATACTGTTTCCAGGAGCAGGGCACCGCTCGCGTGGAGACGCCACTAACACGTCACGATCGGTTGGCTGTTGCTGTGTAGTCTCCCCACTGCCTAATGGTTATCACCTCCGAGCGTGTAATTCTATTGGCAGGTTATGCTTTTATTCCCCGAAGTTGTGTTTACTCGACATTCCTTTGAAGTTCGAACAGGTTTGAGTCTCAAACTTTGTCGAGTTAACCGGCCTTCAACGCGGTAGGAGGTTGATCTGATTTATATTTCTAACTCGCACCTAATGTTCACATCGTGCCAGAGAATCACATTTCTGCTCAAGAGATTCCCAGACCTTACGAAAGGAAACATCTCCTCAGAATATGATTTCCTACATCTTTCCTCTTTCCCTCAGTAATTATAAAGTACTTACGGGCGAGCCATTTTTTTGTTTTCTCAGCTAACTGACACAATAAGGCCAATAAAGACATGCGTGTGTGTGTGGAATCATCATTTTAACGGAAAGAGCTTCCTCTCAGGATATTCCCGCCTCCCGCTCACTTCGATCAAATATTTCGCATTTGCGGGATTAAGTTTGCGAACATCTAAGGTTACCAGACCGATTGGATTTAACATTGTAAAACATAAAATAAAACCAGACTGCACTAAATAAATAAATACAACAAAAACGGCTATTTTATTTGCGCGTTATATTATAAAAATCATAGCTGTTGAGCACTTTACATCCATAAATTAGTTGGAGCTTATTGATACACGACAGGTTTCCCAAATTCTAAACAATGAAATGAATGAAAATGCCCGCGAAATATTACTGTTTATTTCATATTTTCAAAAAACAAGCACCTACAGAAGTCCACCTATTTAATTTCGTACTAGACTGCGTTTTTCTCAGTTCTTGCGCTCCTCCTAGCGGATGTTCAATTGTACGGAATTCCCGACCCGACAGGGCAGCGCTCACTGCGCATGCGCGAACGAAAACTCCATGTTTTTTTGGCACGGGATCCTAAGGAAAAATAGGAACTTGGAAACGGAGATAAACTGAAAGCGGCCTCACAAAGACACGATCAACCCCTCGCTCGCGTACGCGCTCAGAAAAGACGCTTAGGAGGGCGCAGGAGCTTTGAATGAAGCGATCGCAGGCTCCGCGGGATTCAACGCGAAATTGGACGACAATGCACGGGGCGCAATAAAAGCAAGCGTTATTGCTCTTTGTTTTTAAGCAGGACGGCTCGGATGGTGCGCGGGGATGAAGACGCGGGGAAGTGGCTAAAAATAACACGGCGTTCATAACAGCTCCTGCAACGGCGACATTTACGACTGAAGTCCGTCGAGACGCTCGCTCGGTGCTGTGCCTGTGCTGTGCAGCCCGCCGAAGAAGCAGGAAACTTCGTAAACACAGAGGTACGTAGCCCGCGAGCTAAAGAAAGCTAACAGCGCGTCTACGCTGTACGCGACGCGACAAACTAGAACGCTTCCGTTATATTGCAACGAAGACCGATTCGTTGGTTATAATCGCGGTGTTATTACGTGTCCAGTGAGCTTGCGAAACAAATAGGATGTTTAAGAATGGGCCGGCTAGCCGTCAATACGCGACGTTTGTTTATTCTTTGCGACGTTCGGTGTTTTAAAAGTACCAGTGCGATACCCAAGTAAGTGCATTCCTGTTTTTTTTTCGTATTCAAGTCCTAGTTTTCCCGAAACTTTGCGTACTTTTATTCGTGGTGGTTTGTTTACATTGTGTAGATCCCGTCATAGCCCGAGCGTTAGCCGCTTCACAGTCACCCGCCTTTATGCCAGAATAAAAACCGTTAAAATGATATGGTTTAGGCGGTGACATCATCTTGATAACTTCAATTTGAATTTTTGCGTTGGCGCGCTGAGAATTAGTTTCAACTGTCACTTTTCAGTCTACTGTCAGCTATATGTCAGAGGTGTAACGCTGCACTGACAAAAAGTACTGTGTTTTTGTACTTGTACCATGGTATTTAGTGCCATGGTACATAAATATGATCAAATAGTACCTTGTATATCAGTAAAATCACAATTTCTGTCTTTAAGCTTCTTTTTTCCGTGTTTGTATTGAAAATAGTTATTAACCGTTTATATTCAGTACTCAAACTATGTCGATGTCATCTAAAAAATGTGCTTTTCTTTATATTTTCAGATTGTCAGCTTCTGGAGAGTTTCGTAGAAGCCATCTTAGAGGAGAAGAGAGGATTGTGTGTCAAGACAGATTTGTTGTTGTATTGCGTTGTGCTTCGTTAATGCTGCGTAAATGTCCTCCAAAGAGTGTATTTCACGATTGGTGCTGACCAAGGCTGTATAAAAATGAAAAGGTACAGTATGAAGTTGCAGAATGTCGTAAAATTGTGTGTATGCACAAGTGCATGTTTTTAATGTTCGCAAATACGCCATTGTGCATTTGAACCCATTTGACCTAATTCGTTTGTTAACTATGTACACGATCCACTGATTATATGTAAATACAGTTGTCACTATGTGAGCTGTTCTTTATGGATGCATGCTGAATCCAGAATAGTCACAGGTAAAACGGTCAGAAGTGAAGTGACGACTATATTTAGATGCAGTGTGGACATATTTTCCAACTGAAAATAGGTGTGCGAGTCAAATCTGTATCTGGTTAGAAACTGAATCTGGTTCATCAGATGTGGTTTGAATCTCAATCATGTTCGAAACTGAATCAGGCTCATGAAATCTCATTTGAAACTCGGATCTAATTAGAAACTGAATCTGGTTCATCAGATGTGGTTTGAAACTGAATCTGGTTCATCAGATGTGGTTTGAAACTGAATCGGGTTCATCAGATGTGGTTTGAAACTGAATCGGGTTCATCAAATGTGGTTTGAAACTGAATCGGGTTCACCAAATGTGGTTTGAAACTGAATCGGGTTCACCAAATGTGGTTTGAAACTGAATCAGGTTCATCGGATCTTGTTTCAAACTAAATTCAAAGTGGTTTGTGTCTTTAGGAGCTTAATGTGTGTGAGCAGAAAATGACGGGGGGTAGTGAGAGTGCAGCAGGAGACAAAGATGGAGGTACGACGCTCATCGCTCAGATCCCGGTTGGCTGGCAGAGGAAGGTGGAAAATGGGGCTGTGTCTTACATCAGGTACGTTCACATTTGTGTCATTCATAACTGCTCTCATGATCAAATGTGAATGGTGATGCTATTAAAAGCTACTTAAGGAACATTTTTCACTTAGGTTGCCTGGCTATGATGATTACGCATAGATGAGTGAGATTTCACCCCAAGCAAACTTTCCTCACACGCATCCGAGTGTGTTTAGCTTTCACGCTAGGGCTTCCAGTGCGGTTTGGTTTATGAGGAAGCAGCGCTCCAAAATAGTCTGGTGTAAAGTTTATGTGAAAACCAGTGAACTAAACGCCCATCTACACCAAGAATGAGATACCAAGAATCCATACCAGAACTCCATGACGTTCTGTTATATGCCCACGCTCCAGTATTGATGACTGTCACTCGTCACCAAAGATTTTGCTAAGAAATCTCTTATCAGTCAGAGAACAGGCAGATTGCACCAAAAGAATCTCATTAAGCACTACAAATAATGTAACGGAGTCCTTTCCCTGTTTGTATTTGGCAACAAACATACAATATATTGCGTCTGCATGTACATATTACTCCATTGTTCTAAAAATGGTTATTTAATTCCCAATGCTTCATGGGAGTTCAGTTCTTTACCTCATTCGTACACAATCTTGTACATTTGTCAGTTTCCCAAGTTTGTTGGTACTAACCTTGTAACTTGTTGGTTAGTTTATTGCTTATAACTCTTTAATGAAGACTTTTTTTTCCTTTTTTTTTTTTTTCTTATCCTAAAATGTGCAATAAGTGGGCGGCAATGCTACACTCAATTGGGGACTCAAAATTTGCTTAGTATACTACAATGCATTTGTCATTTTTGCTTTCTGCTGACATTGCTGTCAGTGCACAGATTTTAAATGATGCAAAGAGTGTAAGAATCAGTTAACAGACACAAATGCTGTTCTGTTTTAATAGTATAAGCGAAATGACGAAATTGCGAATCAAAACAGTAAAGCTTGGCTCCTTCTGGTTGCATTTATGTTGATTGCATTTAAGTCTGCAGAGAAAAAAGATGGAATTTAAGAACCAGACCAAAAATAGCTGTCAGACTTCTCCACATCAATCTTTGTCTTTTTCTTCTTCAGCCCAAGTGGTACAGTCCTTCGATCTGTGGATGAGGCGAGGGTGTATCTGCGGACAGACGGCACATGTAAGTGTGGTCTGGAGTGCCCGCTAGTCCCAAATAAGGTGAGCTCAACCTTCAATCGGCGTTTCCCACACATAGACGAATCTGTACCGACCAAAACAACAATACAGATCAAAGCAGCTTAACAATATTAAACAGGCATTTCAATAACGTGTTATTTATGTAACAGTAAAACTATGTTGTTGTTATGTTGCATGTTTTATTTAGCTATCAGCATCTGATGATTATTTTAGAAAGCTGATTATTTATGTAAGTCCCACGCAATACTGTCTTTTTGGCAAAAGTCACCCAGTTATTCAGTGCATACAGAAAGCTATCATATAAATATTGCATACTGCAGAAATGATGAGAGCTGTTTGATAATATGCAGTTTTAACATAGACTTTATTGCAAAGGTGATCTAAATGTCTTTATAAATCCCTGCAGGTCTTTAATTTTGACCCTGCTGCGATGGTCCGAGCTCCTGGTCATCAGTCAGGGAAAATAGAGGAAGACATGACCAAACTCTGTAATCATCGCAGGAAAGTTGATGCCATGGCGGCATTATGCCAAAGCATGCAGCCTTCCCATCTTCCCCCGCCGGCTCAAACCACAGGTATTGCATCTTAATGCATAAAAGTAATTCCAACACTTAAATAGAAGAAACGTTCTAGGTTCACATGCTGTAAAGATGTTTTGAAAGATTGCTTCAGTAAGCAGTTGCATCACACTTCTCATGCTAATACTTTTTTTGTGTAATAATTAGGTAGCGCTTTACAATAAAGTTCAATTTGTTTTACTTTTTTAAAGCACATTTGAACATATTGTTGTTCCATAGAGCTGTACTGAACAAGTAAAACTACAAAACAACAGTGGAAAAATTCATAAACGCTGTTCATTCTTGATACTTCATGCATTAACCTTACAGCATTTACTCATTTAAGTTAATATTAAAAGTATTGTTCTGTTAGTTTGATATCTAATGCATGAATTAATAACAATTTGACCCTTAATGTAAAGAGTTACCAGTTATTTTGTCTATTAATGTATTGTTTAATTATCGTGCCTATATTTTCAGAATTCTGTGTTATTAGCTTGTATTCCAGCATTTAAGCCACTTTGCAGACCTCAGTTGTAGGTGCTTTACTGTAAACACATTTTTTGCTTGATTTTACAAACGGAGGGACAGCCACTGTCTGTTTGACAGCTACTTTTATTAAACCCAGAACTTTAACAGCTTATCTTAAAGTGCATTGCGCTACTGTTCTATTATTATTGTGTCCAAATATTACCTATTCAAATTATTTTGTAATTAACAATGTGTGATCAACTGTTGTTTTGTTGTTCCATTAGTCACGGCTTTATAGGAGATTTGCAAAAAGATGTCTCATGACATCTCAGCCACAGCACGCCAGAAGGCATGTCTGAGACATAGAAGAAGGTTCTGTAGTCTAAGATCAAAATTAAGTTTAAAGTCAAACTCTGCCCATGAGAAATGTGCTTGACACCCAATTGAAATGGTGCAATTTTTTTTTTTTTTATGTTCAATTAATTTTTTTTTTTGTTCAGTTTATAAAAGTAAAAAAAAACATGTTAATTTATGCGTTTAGGAAATGCCTTTATTCAAAGCAACTTGCAAAAGAGGAACCAAAGCAGTTCGCTAACACTCATAATATACAATAACAAGTTTGGTACACAACTTAGATTTGGATTTTTAGGGAGGTAATTGCTTTTCATAGGCACTGTACCAGTCTACAAAGGAACATGCCAATTTTTTTAACAAATATGCTAATTTTCCAACTCCCCTGGAGTTAAACTGTTGAGTTTTACAGTTTTTGAAGTCAATGACATTACGCAGCGATATTGATATTATGATATGTTATATGTAAGCCATGTTACGGTGGCCAAGTTCTGTGATTTTTATTTTTTACGAAATCAAAAATGGTAAAACTCAACTGTTTAACTCTAGGGCAGTTAGAAAATGAGCCTATTTTCAAAAATAGCTGAACTTAAAGGAACCGTACACTATCTTCAGTAAGACGAGTTGTGTTGTCTTAATGTTTGTTTAAGGAGGTGTTATATACTCAGTGGACGGCAGAGAGCCGAGAGGATCAATGGTGGCTCATGGAGACAGCATCCACTGCACTTACCCTCAGCCGAGACAAAACCAACCCAAGTCCAACATTGGTTTTCCTCTTTCATCTCCTCGCTCCGTGGTGCAAAACGGTTCTGTTAACCTCGCCCCAAGTTCAAGGCCTCCAGAACAGGGTTCGCCTTTAAAGAAACCCCAAACACCAGTGGGCTGCAAGCCTGGTTACCCGAAACAGCAGTGGAGCCCTCATCCACCAAACATCCCCCAAAGGACAGTGCACAACCCCACTTCCCCTAAAAGTGTACACATGCATATAAATCCCCCAGACCCCTCTTCATCCATAACTCTAAGTGCTCGAGGAGCTCCGCCAAACTCCCAGGGAGCAAGTGTCAAGTCCCCCTCTCCTCTGTCGCCTTTAGACACTTTTTCACCCCGCCAACGCTCTCGCCACTCTTCAACATCCTCGCTGTCAGAAGCCCAAGGGTCCATCTTCATTCAGGGAGGCAAACCGCTGCAACCTTGCTCCTCACCCAAGCTTCCTCTAGCGCCTTCCAGCCCTTGTAGCCGCTTGGAGGGCATTCTGCAGCACTACAAAGACTGCAGTGCGAGCTCCAGCGCTAACCAAAGCAACCATCAGATGCCGTTGGTGCATCCCAACGCAGGCGACAAGAGGAACGGAGTGAGCTCTGCTCAAGCCCCGGGACTGCTTGGCCTTTCGCTAGGCCAGATTCTCAACCAACAGAAGAGCCAGCAAAAGGGCCACATCAATAACTCTTTCCCGGCCAGCAGCCTCCTTTCTGCAGCCGCCAAAGCCCAGCTGGCCAACCAGAAAACTCAGCTCAATGCAGCCGAATCGCTGACCGCGCTCCCCCTCGCGGCTTTGGACAAGGAGCAGCAGTCTAAGGTATTGATTAGCACTTTAAACAGTAGCGTCCATCCCACTTCCGCCAGAGCACAGTCCCTCACAGCCCTTTTGCTTCCGCATTCCCCTTCCCTTTCCCCGGCTTCCCCTGCTGCCGTGGAGAAAAACCTAAGGCGCAAACGGCAGAGGCGCTCGCCCACCGTTTTGAGCATGCTCAAAGACTCGCAGTTGGGTTGGACTGCGGGAGATCTCTCTGGGCCGCCTCAGCTCATCTCCCCATGCCTTTCGCCGACTTCTCCTCCCGTACCTCATTTAGACAACCACCGGCTGCCCGTCGCTCCTCCGAATGCTCCCAGGTTGCAGGATTCGGAGGAAGGCAGGAAGCCAGGACTTGCTAATTCGCAATCCCTCCCATCTCCATCCCAGCCCCTTTCCGCCCTGCTTCAGCTTCTTAGCATGCAAAGCGCAACCCAGCAATCCACAGCCATGCCAGGCACCAGGCACACAAACACATTGCCCTCTTCACCCAGACCCATCACTCCACAGACGCCCCAATGCGACGTTCAGTCCGGGTTACGTTTACCCAACCACACCCTGCAACCTCCACCCCAAAGCACAGTGCCCGTGCCGGACCCTCCTATCCAGCGACCCCCATCCCAACCCTTTCCTCTGATGGGTGACGAGACAACCGTGAACCTCAAAACAACCTCCAGCAGCGCCATCCTGAACTTGAGCCAGACGACGCCGGACCTCAGCAGTTCAATTCTGAGCATGATGAACCAGATGTCCTCAACATGCTTGCCCTCATTCCCAGAGAAAAGTTGTGGACCCAAAACTGCAGAGACTTGTCTTGACCACAGTACCTACCAAATTAACCAGTCCAGCCACAACCAAGCCGTAGAAAGTAAAGGTGAGACTTGTGCATGTGACGGTCACACTTTATGTTAGGTGCCCTTACCTACTAGGTACTTATCAGAAAATCAGGTTTATATTGTATTGCAAAACACATTTGCTGCTATTGAGGTGAATACGGGTAAGGTTAGGGACAGGTTTGGTGGTATGGGTAGGTTTAAGGGATGGGTCAATGGTGAAAATATAAATGCATTACAGATATAAGTACAGTGTTAAAACTACACAATAAGTGCATTGTCCAAAATTAATTAAATGTAAGTACATAGTAATTAAGGCCACCTAATATAATTTTTTGTGTGTGTCTGTGTTGCTAAATTGCTGAAGATTTTATCACAGGTATCATCACAAGACTGAAATAAGTCGCTAAAAAGTGTTGTCATAATAACGTATAGCCTAACAATGTTTAACAGACATTTAAATACAATAAAGTAAACAAATGTTTCAAACAGGTTAAAGTGCAAAGGAATGGTAAAGAACAATGTAAAATTTTACAATAAGATTTCACTTTAGTTAATGCACTAGCTTTATTTGTTACAGAAGTTGTTATTTTTTTGTTGAAAATGACTACTGTTGGTTCATATAAGTTTGGGTCCATTTAAATAATACTGCTAGTTTTTTTGTTTTGTTTTTATTTTAACAGTTTAAGATTATTTTAACAGAACAAGATTAATAAATGCTTTAGAAGAATTGTTCATTGGCAGTTTGGTAACTAAAGAATTAACTAATGTTAGCTAATGGAGCCTTAATGTAAAGTGTGACAAATAAAAACATTAGTACAGCAAAAACAGTAACATTTTGAAATATTTTTACTATTTAAAGTAACCGATTTATATTTGAATATATTTTTAAATGGAATTTATTCCTGTGATTTTATTACTAAAATATAAGCATTAAAATGTAGCATTATTATTTATTGTTTATTTATTGTATCATGACTTTTGATCAATTTAAAGCATCCTTGCTAAATCAAAGTGCTGATCAATATAATATGTGCATCTAGACACTGACTCCAGGCTTTTGAATGGTATAGTGTATAATGCTTCTTTGTGTCTTTCTAATCCTCTAAGAATCCTAAAAAACGCTTTTAAACATTGATTATAATAAAGGTTTGCCTGCAAATTGGCATATTAGACTGATTTCTGAAGAATCGTGTGACACTGGAGTAACAATGCTGAAAATACAGCTTTGAAATCACTTGAATAAATTTTTAATTATATTTAAGTAGTTTTTACAGCGTTTGGATCAAATCAATACAGATGTGGTGAGCAGGAGACAGTTTAAAAATATAACATGTTCATTATCGTGATCATCTTGTGTTTGTTGGCCCAGCAGTGATGGTTTGGTTGGTTTAACTCTTGTGTTTTCTCGGCAGGTCCTGTAGAGTCGATGGATCAGGGCTGTGAGGCGGACCACGGCCTCTCTCTGCCCAATCCCTCCTCTTCTGACCTTTCTAACCCTACAGCCGACCCTGCCGTCTCCTTGCCGCTTGCAGAGGCTTTTCCCTTCATGTCTCAAGAGCAGCTCCTCCAGCTTCTCTCCTCCAATGCTGGTCTGCCCTCCCTGCTCCCGCCGTTCCTCGGCTCCCTGCCTTTAGGGCTCTGGACGGGCGGCCAACCTGTTCAAGCCCAGCCAACCGGTGCCATCCTAAACCAGGGCTCTCCTCTCAACGTCCTAAATCAGGGTGAGCTTCCTCTCAACCTGGTGAGCCTGTTAAATCCGCCCGGTTCTGCTGCAGCCGAGGCAGGGGTGGAGGCCGGTGAAAAACCCCCTGGGCTTCAAGCTCTGCTCATGGCTTCGTTGCTGCTCGGCCAGAATCCGGCCGCTATGTTGCCGCTACCAGCGCTCAACCTGGAGCTTCCCATGCTGCAGCAGGTGTTTGCGGATGGAGCGCCCCTCGAGAAGACCCCCGCTCTGCTGGACTCGGTCCTGATGGGGCCGGGGCTCCTGGAGGCCCTACAGACACTAGCGCCCAGCGCAGACGGCCAGTCGTTGCTGCTTTCAGCCCCTCTCACACCACCCCCTCATGCCTTTCTCTCGCTCAACCCCGCTCTGCTGACCGCAGCTCTCGCCCAGACCGAACCCCTACCCAACCACACTCCACCCCCCCCGCCTCACTCTCAGGTAAACGCAGCCGTCGCATGCTTCACTGCATGTCTGCATGCTCACAATCAGTATGGTTAATGATGGAACTGCATCAGAACTGTGACCCTGGAGCACTAAACCAGTCATAAGTGTCAGTATTTTCGAAATTGAGATGGTTATAATAGGACAATATTTGGCTGAGAGACAACTACTAAAAACCTGAGGGTGCAAAAAACCTAAATATTAAGAAAATCATCTTACAAGTTGTCCAATTAAAGTTCTTAGCAATGCATATTACTAATAATAGTTTGAATATATTTACTGGGGGAAATCTGTTAAATATCTTAATGGAATATAAAAGTAAAATTGATCATTTTGGCCTGTAAAGTGTATATTTGGTTATTGCTACAAATACACCTGCTTTTCTGCTCCAGGCTCACAAATAGTTGTATCTCAGGCTTATATTGAGTCCTATCATAACCATACATCAATGAAAAGCTTATTTATTCAGCTTTTATGTGATGTATAAATCTAAATTTCAGAATATTTACCTCAACAGTGGTTTTGTGGTCATGTCCAGTGCATGAGTAATACTAGTGCACATTTCATAAAAGCTATACAACTAAATGTCAGGAGATCTCAAAATCAAGGATCGGACATTATGTTCTTTTAATTGTGGCATTATTTTAATGTGGATATAAACTCCCAAACTCCATATTATCTGTATAATGCATTTACTTTGTTGCAAAACAAATAATGAAATGAATTACATTGTAGTTTCTAAGTGCTTTGTGCATGCATGTTGTTGTTTTTTGGGGGAAATGTGGTTAATTGTCATGAAGTGAATGTTACATTGCAATGCTAAAGGGAAAGTTCACCTAAATATATTAATTATCTCTATTTACCCATTTAGTTACTTTAGTGAGATATGAGATGGGGTGAACGAATGAGTTTTTGTTTTGGGGTCAGCTATGCTTTTAATAAAAATAGGTTTTATTTTATTTCTGTGAATATATGTCCATGCAGACTAAATTGCAGAGGTCAAATATCAGGGGGCTTCACCACGGCGTTGTTGTTCAGTGGATGTTGTTTTGATATCCGAGTGCATGCATCTTGTGCAATACACATGTGAATGTGTGTGACTGTAGGGGACTCTAGTTTCTACCTCGGTGTCCTGCGGCCCTCTGGTGTCCAGCACGGGGCCGGAAGTGTGTGACCCTCTGGCCGAGCAGGACAAGAACAACACCCAGACACCTCAGTTCCTGCCGCCTCTGCTCACCCCCGGGGTTCTCGGTGAGTGGATCAGTCTTTCAATTAAAATGACCGTTTTAAACTTGCCAGGTAGTGTGTCTTTGCAGTAATTTTAGGTTTCTTCTGATAGGGACTTTTGTGTTTAAAAAAAAAAAAATAAAAAATTTTATTTTAGTACTGAACTACTATACGTTTTTGTTCATATTTTGAATAAGATTTCATTCTTTAGATTTTTCGTTGATTTTTTTTTGCAACTAGATGTTTTATATATATATATATATATTAATTACTATGTATAAATATTTAATTATGTGTATCTTTTTATATATTTGTTAAATATTTAGTTTTTATGTGTCATTTGAATATTTTTAATAATTAAATTGTGATGGTTAAATAAGAATCATTTAATATATTTGTGAATACATCATTTTCCAGAACTGATATACTAACAAAGTTTTTGTTCATATTTTAATTTTAGATTTTAATTTTAAAGTTTAGTCATTTTGTTTTTGTCATTTTTATGATTGCCATGTTTAAGTTAAGTTAGTAAAAAATGGGAATATTATTAAAAATATTTAATTATTATTATATTTTTATATATTATATATATTTGTGTGTGTGTGTGTATATATATATATATATATATATATATATATATACACTGTATTTTGTTTGTTTGAAATGTTCTTCATTTTAATATTTTAAATAAGTAATTCCAGTACTTTTTTGTTAACGTTTTGAATTTAATTTTATTTTTTTTACCAGTTTTTAAATATGTCTAAGTGAAGTTAGTAAAAATGTGAAACACAATTTCAAATATTCATAAATGTATAAAAATCTTGTATTATGAAACCGTTTTTACACAAGCGATATTTCATCACCAAACTCAGTCGAACACTAGCTGAAAACTAAACATCACTTCTTATGAGTCGATGTGATGCAAAACAAAGCCTCAGCAGTTTCTAAACAAGCGATCAGTGCTAGTGTGTTTCTCAGCTGTTCTCTCAGTGTCTGCAGCACTTAGTTTTACTGTAGAGCTGCAGTTTTGAGCCGTGGAGGGTTTATCCACTGCACTTGAAGTCAGGTAGCATTACAGTGGTGTTCTGCAGGAGACTCAGCTGAAGCTGAACACGACAGAATCTACCAGACTTCAGTGTTTTTTCTGAAGGTTTGGTTGTATCTCAGTCAGAAAAGTTGACCCTTATGTGACTCTAATTGCGTTTTTACTTCTAAAACTTCAAATGCAGCTTTGGTCTATTATAATGTTCTTTACCCTGTCTGCTAGTGATGCTGTTTGTTTCTGTGTTCAGGCGAGCTCACAGCTCTGGGGAACATCAGCGGTCTTCATGGTTTATTAGGAGCCGGGCCCCTTCTGCTGCCACAGGGCCCGTCTCTGAGCGTCCCGCTGACACAGAACCAGACGGCGCTCAACCCACTCACCTGCCTGCAGGTAACCTCACCTGAGCCGAGAGCAGACGCCGCTTTCCACACAACAAACACTGCTTTAAAACAGACTTTTGTTTCTCTTCATTGCAGTTTCTTCTATTCAAGGCTGAATAAAAAAAAAGTGAAATTATTATTATATATTTAAAATAGCTGTTTTCCATGTGAATATCTGTGAAGTTGTCAAATGATAATTTTTAGCATCATTACTCCCATGTCTTCAGTGTCACATGATCCTTCAGAAATCACTGTAATATGCTGTTTGAGAAACAGTTTAAATAGAAATCATTTGTAAAATTATAAATGTCTTTAACTGTCACTTTTGGTCAATTTATTGCAGCCTTGATAAAAGTGTTAATTTCTTAAAAAAATGCATTTTTGATAAATTTATAGTTAATATAATATTTTGCAAATAAGGCCAGTTTTTTTTTTATCATTAAAAAATAATACTATATAATTCTATATTTTATTTAGTATCTTATTACAAATTCAAAAGAACATTTGAAGATTTTTGCTATAAAAAAATTATAATATTTTACTTATAAATATAAATTATTAAATGTATTAAATATAGTACATTTAACATAAATTATAAAAAGTATAATTATGAAAGCCATTCTTAGCCAACATCTTGAGGGGCATCCTGGGATGTTTTTTAAGAAGTATTGAAGATTTCACATGTGTGCTGCACATTTGATCCTTCACTGTTTGTTCCATTAATAATAATAATAATAATAATAATAAGTGATCAGTTGAACAGATTGCACGTCTAAAAGGTATAAGTGTTTTTTTTCTCACTATAATGTTTTAAGAACCACGAGGAACTTAAACGCACTCTTGTGTGAACCGCTGCTGTCTTCTCGTTCTCAGCTGACGATGGCGCCGGCGCTGATGGAAGAGAAGGCTCTACACGAGACTCCTCCATCTCAAGATCAGCTTCCCTCGGCTTCGATATCCCAGGATTCCCTGCTCGACCCGGTCCAGACGCCGCTGCAGCAGAGAGAGACGCCCCCGGGCTCCGGTCCAGGGCTCTTTGACCCCTACGGCTCCTTCATGGACACCATCTATACCTCCTTCCTTCAGGTGAGCAAGCGTGATTCGAACCCTGAGCACCTGACCAGCAGCTCCCAGCGTGTCTAAGTTACTTTTCTTTCAGTTTAAGTTGTATTAACTTTCATCGTTTCTATTAGCGCTTCAGCTGGCTTTAGGTTATTCTTCTTTTAGTCTTCTCTGAGTCTGTAAGTGTTGTTACACCTGGTTCTCGCTGCAGGTGAGTGAGCGTGATTCGTACCCGGAGCTGCCTCCTCCTCTCAGCCCGCGCCGGGCCTGCTCCATCCACAACCCAGACCTGACCCGCCTCGGCCTGGACCCGGCCCAGTCCCAGTCTCCAGCTCGAGGAACGCCCAAACCCAGCGAGGACCCGTCGACACCGCCGCCCTGTGACGCCCCGCTGGAGGAGGCCAAGACTGACGGCTCGGCCTGCGTCTACAGCAACGGGGTCGGCTCTGGGGCCGAGGGGCTCCGGGGAGAGGAGGAGGAGGAGGAGGAGGGACGAAGGCCCCAGGAGCGGCTCAGAGAGGCAGCCCAAGACATCAGAGACGCCGAGCAAGTCCGGGTGAGAGCGCTTATTAGAGCCTATCACAGATACATCTTTTACTCTCATTAAACAAATAAACAAACAAAACAAGACCCGGAGCAGGTCCCACACACCATTTATGGCAGGAAGAACAGGTGGAGATTCACGGACCCGTCGCATAGTGTACTAGACGTGACCCTGGTTTGTTTCTCTTCCGTGTGTTTAGGCTGAAGACGTGCACACAGGAGCCAGAAGAGGGCGCAAGAGGAAGCAGACGTAAGTGCAGAACCAGACGCATTTACTGACTCGTGAAGTGCTTAGTGTTTTACTCTTCCTCTTCCTGTCAGGCTGCAGAGAGGAGCGGACCTACTGGGTGGCATCGACAGCATCATTGAGGAGCCGACGGTGAGACGCACTCTCTCACACACACTCACACACACTCTCACACACACACTCTCTCACACTCTCACACACTCTCACACACACACACACACACTCTCACACACACACTCTCTCACACTCTCACACACTCTCACACACACACACACACACACACACACTCTCTCTCTCACACACTCTCACACACACACACACACACACTCACACACACACTCTCACACACTCTCACA
>JAUMHI010000041.1:20265207-20276959 GCA_032359435.1 Enteromius unitaeniatus | reverse complement strand
ACACTCTCACACACACACACACACAGTCACACACTCTCTCACACACACACACACACACACACACACACACACACACACTCTCTCACACACACTCTCACACACTCTCACACACACTCTCACACACACACACACTCACACACACTCTCACACTCTCTCACACACTCTTTGTCAGCAGCATTAACCCGTGTATGCATGTGTTGTGCTGCAGATAGCGCTGTCCAGACCGACGCGGGCCTCCAGAGGAAAGAGACGCCGCGTCCTCCGATAGATACCGCTTGTACCTTCCCGCCAACACCAGCACTGTTGCCACGGCAACACCGTCTGAGCTGCACTGTGAAGAGTGTCCGTGATTCACTCCACCTCCGTCTGTCTGCGTCCGCTCGCCTTCTGTTACCACGAATACGACTGATGTTACATTTTCAAACAGTTACCGGGCAACCAATGATAACTATTGTTGCATCGGTTTAGGAATAGTTATTGTTTGTTACTTGTTTCATGATTGAGGTCCAGTGTGATTGACAGCTCGGATTAAAATGAACAGTTCAGGCAAAAACACCCTCAGACCATCCCAGATTTCGTCATCAGATTTGGAGAAGTGTATCAGTGATGGGTGCCATGAGAACAAGAGAGCCAAATAATCAGCAACTGAAATTGCTCATTTAATGTTTGGCTGAATAAACAAAAATACTGAATACGAAGAGGAAGGGGTTACTGTATGATGATGGAAATCAAGAAATGGCTTTAAACAATTGTTTAATTTCTAAAATTAAGTCCATAATAATGCTTCCTCCTTTAAAAAATGGAGCGAAATCTGCCAAAACAACTATTTTTAATTAGCCTGATGTTAATGTGAGAGATAAACGGTGCTCTTATTCACTGGAGGAAGAGTTATGGGTTATAGACTGGAGTGCTGTGGATTATTGTGACGTTTTTATCAGCAGTTTGGACTCTTATTCTGACGGCACCCATTCAAGTGATAAAATCATTATTTTTTGGGTGAACTGTTTAAGATTTCACTCCCATTACTTTTCAGGTGCTCGTTTGTGTCCAAAAATCCCTCGGATGTTGAATCCGTCTTGTTCTCGGACCAAACGACTCATGTTATCCCTTAAATACCCATAATGCACCTCATGAACCATTTTCAGCCCTACATTTACTCCATAGTTTTGTCAGTAATGGTGCCCTGCAGAGTTTCTCACGCCTCAAAACGAGACCAAATCTCACTCATCACTCAATGTTTTGTCTTAGCAGGGCTTTTTTTTTTTTTTTTCTTGTTTGTGTGTGTGTGTGTGTGTGTGTGCGTGTGTGTGTGTGTTAGAGGTGTCTGTAGGTTTTAGGGGGCTTTAGTCGGGGATCTGCACAGAGCTCATCAACACAGGCACAAGATTATTACTGAATATTTAAAATAATGATTTAATAATGAGGCTGATTATGCAATTTTACTATTGAATTTATGTATATATGTACAGTTTTAGTATTTTATTTTGTACACCTTTTTTAGGGAAAAAAATGATCAATTTGTAAAATATTTCTCCTGCAGAGAAACCTTTCCTTTCTCATATTCATGTTTGATTTGTAAAGAGAATACTTTTGAGAATTGTGAACAAGTAGCATTTCCTTTTTTATTGGGAGTTGATTTTTTTTTTGTTTATTTAACAAATTAAAACGTTTTAAATGACGAAAGATCTCTTCTGATTATTTCATGCCACTTTTGATGCAAAGTGAGATTTTGTTTTGGGGTTTCAAGGCAGATTCACACCCTATAAAGATCTATAAACATTAAATATATAAACTGCATATAAATAAATTCTGTCATTCGCTCACCGGCCTGTTTCATAACAAAAATATATTTTTAGAAGATCAGGGGGAATAAAACTGACTCAAAATTGTTTAACTAGCTCCATATTGAACATGTTTTCTATATAGAAAATGTATTAAATCTCAACTTTTCATTTAAATAAACAGATAAAACGACCAACAAACTAATATGACAATAATGCAGTAAGTCAATATATATTACTTATGAAAGGATTTGAGTATGAAAAAAAAAATTAAAACTTTTTAATATCCATATTTAGTGTTATAACTGATTTTCTTTAAATTAGCTTGCATAAACCACAGAGAGAAAAAAACTACATTAAAAAAATATGTTTTTTAAATATTCTACAAAAATGTGAAAAACGAAAAAAAATTATTAAAAATTTAATACAGAATTGTAAAAAAAAAAAAAAAAAAAGGCAAAAAAATTTTAAACTACACAAACTACAAAAAAACAAACCCCCCAAAAAATTGTGAAAAAATCTACAAAATGCAAAAATCTAATAATTCTAAAAATTTCTTAAAAAAAAAAAAAAAACTGGAATGCTGTGAACTTTCAAAATAACAACAACATGAAGGATTTCTGGAAGCATTTTATTATCCAGAGATGCATTTGTAATTCTATATTGGAAAATGCTCATAACTGGTGGCCTGTGCACCACACATGAATAATACAATAACGGTTAGAAGCGCTCGCTCACGAGAACGAGTTAAAGTACAGATACAGAGCCTGTATTTACACACACAGCGTCTCCTCGCCTTCAAATCAAAGTCCTGCGGATCATGATGGAGAGTGTTTGAGGGGGAGCGTCTGAAGCTGTAGGAGGTTCTGTAGTGTCTCGACACGGCAGAAAAACAAAAGGGCGGCATGAGAAACAGCTGGACTCTAATGGACTCTGTTTATTTGGAGAGCTTCTTCATCCTCTGGTCCAGCGCCGCAAAGTTCTCCTCCACAGACACCAGGTTCTCCTTCATGGTTTGCTGGACCTGCGAGTCCAGAACGATACGTTTCAACTAATCAATTTACATATTTGTGATTATTTATTGTAACAATGAACAGAATTTCATATCTACTTCATTGTGTATTTAAGATCATGATCTTGTGAGTGTTATTTGAGTGTTTCCTGCGATGTTAGAGACTTGTAACTATATGTTATACTATATAATCATAATCGTTGTGTTATACACTGTCACGTTCTTAAAAGCTATGAATCACATTAAAACTGTTCTAATGAATATTCACGAGATCATACAACTGATGCTTTCGTTATAATGCCTTAAGAATACTCTTATAATGTGTTATTCATAGAAAATGAGAGATTTTAATTGAGAGAAGTTCATTTAAAAACTGTGCAGTTTCTATTTGTTGTTTAAAAAAGACTTCAGAGGCACTCCTAAAAGATTCATGGAAACTAGAAATGCACAAAAATGGATTTTTGCTGAAATGCCGATATTTTTCAACTCATTTTGGCCGATACGATACTAATATATTTCCTTTTATTTGGAAACAAAGATTGTGCAGAAATTTGTCATTTTGGTTAGTTTTTAATAAGAACTTATTTGTTAGAATAAAAAACAAACAAACAGTAATGAAGGTTTTTTGCAGTGCATTGATGCTTTGAAACACAGGAACTGGGTTAATGTTGTTTGAGGAGAGACCTGTGTGAGCAGAGTGCTGTTGTCCTTCAGAGAGTTGTTGATCATCTGCTGTGTTGTGTCCAGATGGGTCAGCAGCTGGCCGAACTGCATCGCTGCATCACAACAGATCAAAAATAGATCATAACACACACACACACACACACACACACACACACACACACACACACACACAGCTGAAACAGCCTCAGAAACACTCCCTAGATCGTACAGTTTCTATAAAGTGAATCCTAAAACTGTAAAGAATATCCAGGTTATGTTTCAATAACAATTATAATAATAAAATAATAATATTTATTGTTATGGCAAGAAAATTTATAAAATACATTTTATAAAAATATATATAAGAAGATACATAATATATAAAATCTATAAAAATAATATTGTTATAATTTAGAATTGTTATTATAATTATCATTATATTAATACTACTAATTTCTACAATACATTTCTATCTTATAACTATTATTTAAATAAGTATTTTATTATTAATATTATTTATAATATAAGAAATATTTGGTTACAGGTAACCAAAACTAACACCAGGAAAATACTTTTGTTACCTGAATCTTAATAAATTTTAAGTGAAATAAAATAAAATATTTTAAAAATATTTGAGTGATTTTTATTTTATTTAGGTTACCTTTAAGTACTTAAATAACTAAAACTGAAATAAAAAAATGATAAAATCTATAAAAATAGTCACACTGATTAAGATCTATAGTTACATTTTATTAGTGAGTAAAACTAAAAACTATATATTTAAAAACAAACAAAAGGATTTTATTTTAGATAGCTGTCAAAACAATATTTCTTATTATTATTTAGTTTAAACAAATAGATCAAATAATGAAACTAAAACACAATTAATACAATCTATATATTTATTTTCTTTAAATGACAACTGTAATAAAATTACTAAAACTTTAAAGGCTAAATTAATGCTGTCAAATGATTAATCGCATAGAAAATTATTTTTATTTGCACAATGTGTGTTTATAACTATTATTTAAATAAATATTTTATTATTAATATTATTTATAATATAATAAAAAATATTTTTAACAAGCAATAATTATATCAATATCACCATTACGAAGAAATATTACTGATATATAATTATTATTATTATAATCCATATATATATATATATAATTTGACAAAGAATATTAATTGGTAATGTTACTTAATAATAGCATAATAATAACAAGAGCAATTCTTTGTAGTAGTAATCATTTTTATCATTACCATTACATTAATACTACTAATAATTATACCAGTAATATAATACCTTTTCTATTATATATATTGTAGATTATTAAATAAAACAAATATCTATTTGACAAGAGAATATGAATTAGTTAATAATAATAATAATTAAATAGTAAGAAGAGTAATTGTCATAATTAGGATCAGTCTGTGTGGGGTATATAGAGAGGGATACCCTGCTCGTGCAGCTCTCTGACGGCCAGCAGCCTCTGCACCACCTGCGGGAGAGACGAGGCCATGGCGTCCCACTTCTGCACCACCTCATACAGCTGAGACACCTGCACACACACACACACACACTCGTCACACAGCTCCTGACCTCCAGCACAGGCTCGGAGCACCAAACACAAACCTTGTTCTGGGTGTCAGCGTCCTCGATGGCCGCCTTGTGCTTGGCGATCTCGTTCATCTTCCCCAGAACGCTCTGGAGAAACACAAAACAAGCGCTCGGCTCCGTTCAAACAAGCTCGTGAAATGAACCCATTTAAATCATTCTTATTAAACAGTTCAGAATAGAATCAGAATATTAGATACTCTAGAATTATTTATCAAATCTAAAACAGGCACACAGGCCGTATTCTCCTGTCTCTCTCAGAGATCATCAGTAATATCTGAAGACGAGCGCCGGTCTTAGTCCCTGATAAACACAGGTCAGGGTTCTGGGGTCACCTGTAGTCTGGCCTCCACCTGGTCCAGCGTGGCAGCGTCCAGCGCACTGACCCGAGCCTGCAGCAGCTCTATAGTGTCCTGCAGAGAGCCAGAGAGCACAGCAGCATCACATGACCCTTCACTGTTCACTGAATGTTAATACTGATGATGCTGTTATAGTGACGAGTGTGTGTTTACCATCAGACTGGCTCCCTGCACCCCGGCACTGAGCGGACCCTACCACACACACACACACACACACACACACATCAAAAATAAGATCTATATATAGCAATTCTGCTGCTTGTAACGTAAATCAATGACATCTTTATAACAGCAGAGCAGATACTAACTTTAAATAATGTAGATATTATGAATCACTCTTGATGGTCTTTAATAAAAGGCCTGTAACACTAGCTTGCTCTGTTCTTTGCACTTCTTAATTATTAAATTCAAAACATATAAAATCAAACGTTTTTATTCCGTGGAGGATTGAGAGCGTTAGAGATCATCAGTGGCGTGTCTTCTGCACCTGTTTCTCTGAGCCGGACCCCAGCGCCGTCTCCAGCTCGGCCAGCCGTCTCTCCAGCTCAGCCACCTGCATCACACACAGAACGTCTGGTCAGAAACGGCCACAGGAAGTGACATCACACTGGGGGGTTCATAAAGGCCGTACTTTAGCAGACTCGGTGAACTTCTCCTGCTCTGGCCGGCTGTGGAGCTCGTAGAGAATCACTCCATCCGGTCCTTTGGGTGCCGCGCTCTTGCCCTCTCCAGCCGCTCCGCTCCTCACGCCCCGAGCCACCTCCAGCTGAGTCAACAACCGCCTGAGAACAAACACAGCACTCAGCAGGTATTCCTTTAGAGCTACTAATCACACGTTTATTACCTTTAATTACCTACACAGCCTAATAAGTGCGCTTGTGTTTGCTTTATTTTACAAAAGCGCAATGTTTTGTTGTTATTGTGAGTAAGAACATACCTGTGCTGCTGCTGTGCTCCAGAGACACAGATGACAAAAACTAACACAGCTTCTCTAGTTCAGAGCAGCAAGTCTAAAAGCAGAAGTGGGACTCACTTGGCGAGCGCTCCGTCAGGGTCGGTGAGGTTGATGTGAGCATTGGGTCCGAGCAGAGAGTCCAGATGAGCAGAAACCAGCTGCTGTTTGAGCTGCGCCGCCTGCTGAGCGAGAGCCACCGGAGTCAAGCGCTCCTCCACGCTGCTCTCTTTAGTCGTGACCTGCAAGAAAACACACACAGACAAACCAAAACTTACTCAGACACCTTCCACCTTTTTCACATTACCAGTTTATTCACTGTAGTTTAGAAGAAGGTGAATATCATGCAGATGGTGAGAGTACATGAGCTCACGGGGAACTCAAAGAGAAGCAGATGTTTCACCAGTGTGTTTAGTTCTGACCTGAATACGCTCCACATCCTGGCAGAGCTCGTGAATCTCGTTAACCAGTCGCTGGTATTTCTGCTGAGGAGTCTCCTTCACGCCACAACCCTCGGCTAACTGCAGGAGCAGAGAGGATAAATCAGGACAAACGCTGACAGCAAATCAGAGAAGCGGTGCATGATGGACGAGCGAATCACTCACAAGCTCAAACTCTCCAGACTCGTAGCCCACCCTGCGACTCTTACTGATGCGGTCCGAGAAATCTGCACACACACACACACACACACACAGAGAGAAAACAACAGAGTTAGACACAAGTAAAACCAGACCAAATTTCACAGCAGGGTTATTACAGTTAACCAAAACTAACACCATAAAAATACTTGTTACTTGAATCTTAATCAATTTTAAGTAAAGTAAAATAAAATAAAATAAAAAAATATTTAAATAAAGTCATACTGATTAAGATCTATAAAGTTACAATTTATTAGTGAGTAAAACTAAAAACTATATATTTAAAAACAAAAATAATAAAAAAGATGCCTTAAGTAAATTAAACTTTCGCTGAAATAAAATTAACTACAAAAAATGTAAATGTCATTTATTTTAGATAGCTGTCAAAAAAACATTTCTCATTTTTATTTAGTTTAAACGAATAGATAAAATAAACTAAAATACAATTAATACAATCTATATATTTATTTTCTTTAAACGACAACTGTAACAAAATTACTAAAACTAAATTAAAGGCTAAATTAATGCTGTCAAATGATTATCAAATGTGTGTTTATTATGCATATACAGTATATATTATTTACATATCCAGATTTATATTCATAATTTAGATTATAAATATATTTAATATACAAAATTTTTTTCCTGAAATATATACATGCATGTGAATTTATATATACATAATACACACACATACATCATGTGAACAACAACTTTTATTTTAATTTGACAGCACTAGTTAAAATGAAAACAAAAACGCATCAAAATGATTAAACTCAGTGATAGTAGTTTGGTAACTCACCCAAACCCTTGGCGCTGACGTGTTTGTCTTTGAACTTGTCGTAGGCAGCGTTGGGATTGACAACGATCCGCTCCACGCTGTCGCTGCACAGCTCCTCCTGCCAGACGAGTCAGAAACCAATCACACCAGAAACACAAACACAACGCTCGTGCAGCGGATCTGGACGCCTCACTGATTATAAAGGAGACGCTTCTGAGGCTCTGATTGGCTGAATCACTGAGGCAGTTCGGCCCCTCCCACAGAAGGGGGCGTGGTTGCCTGGAATAGAGACAGAGCGCATTTAGGCCACGCCCACTCCAGAGGGGGAGTGATCCAAAGCTCTCCATTGACGTTTCTGATTTATATCTCTCTTTAAAGATAAAAAACCCCTCTCGAATCTGTACTTTATCTGTTTGTTTTCATTTTATTATACCATTAACAAAAGCACTAACTTGCTCGATTTACAGAATTAAAAAAAGGAGAAAAGTATGGATTGGAAGTAAGGATTTAAGCATTAAAACAATAAGTGTAATACTGCTTTCATCACAATTTTGTTATACGTCCGAATGGAAAAGGAGGCAGCTCTCGTAACACAAGAGTGCTGGAGTGTCCCCCCGGTGAGCGTGGTTTTCAGATGATGATGATGCGTGTCGCTCTGTCTCTATTTTGATTTGATGTACGAGAACGTCTGTCCAGCAGAACTGATTTAATCACTCAGAAATAAACAAGACCATCATGCATTTATTGCCAAACACACACATCAAATGATAGGAAGGGATTCAAGCTGAAGGCACAGGTGTTTAATAAGCTCTAGCGCCATCTAAAAATACAGCTGCATATACGCTAGACTCTCCAAAAGTCAATATTAGTGCGCTGTGAATGTTTGCTAAAGAGTTTAGTGTGTTACTCCCTTCCCTTCTTTAGTGTAAATCTAATCTTTAGTGCAAAAACCACTAAAGGTTGTTATGAGGGAGAACTGTGTCTACCGAGGCCATTACGCTGGAGAAACACCAACACACTTCTACAGGCAGAGCGTCTGATGAACTCACACAGCATCTGGACACTTTTCTGCTTTAATTGGCCGGGATTGTCAGCATTTTCAGCAGCTTTTAGAGCACTTACAGGACAGTAAATGTACAGGCTTTTTCATTCGTGAGCACAGAGAAGCGTTGAGTTGAGGAGACGACAGTTCACTAGAGGTGATGCTGAAGAATTACAAATTCAACTATATTTCTACTACATTTTACATTCTAATGTTCCTGTCAAATGTTTAGGAGGTCTACATGCATCACAGTTAACGCTGGTCTGCACTAGTGATAAAATAGCAGCAGAGTATTGGGCCATAAGTGTTTGCATACGGGTATACAAGTATGCTGCACTATTGTCATTTTTATATCATATTTTATATATAAAATGTTTAGATATATTTTAATGCAAGTAAAGAATGTGACAATGTTTACATGCACAAATACAGAGACTCATGGATCAAACATAATATATATATATATATAAATAAATAATATTTTTTATACAGTGGGTACGTATAAAACTTTAAATATTTCACTTTTTCCTTTAATAAATAAAAACGTAAATGATTTAGCAAATGGCTGCAATATAACAAAGAGTGAAATATTTAATTTAATTTATATTAAATTAAAATACTAAATGAAAAGCTTTCCGCACCCCCTGTACGTAATTATTTATTTACTCATTCACTTTATTATATAATAACAACAAGTGTAAATTGATTACTGGCCCATAACTGTGCTTATAATAAACTCAATATTTATTTATTTAGAGTACAAGTATGTTTTAATGTGAATTATTTCAATATATATTCAAATAAAATAATTTAAATTTAATTTAAAATAAAAAGCACTGCTCTTAATAAAGCAGCATAAATATAAAGAATAATTGAAGTATTAGTATTATTTAAATATGAGTAAAATACGGTAATAAATCATTTTAACAAATACATCAATGATAATAATATTAGTGTACAGTATTCAAAATACTATTTTATTATGTAATATTTTATTTATGTGCAATTAATGTGCAAAAAACATTTATTCGTTTAAATGAACGCTAATGTGAGTTCACAGACACACATGCAGCGCACGATCAGGCTTCTGATTGGTTTAGAGGAGTCACTGGGTGTTAGAATCAGAAACTCTTACCAGCTCCTTGGGTCCCCAAAGACAGTTAGAGCAAAAGAGAAAGAGAAAAACAGAAGAGAGTGAGGAAGAGAGAGAGAGAGAGGGATATTAATGTAGTTATCACATGACATGCACAACAGGAGCTGGAGGGCGAGGAGAACAGAGCGCTGTGTTGTGAGGTTGCTTGTTTATTTCATCAGAGTCTGTTAATTAGAGCCGCAGGCTGATACTGAATAATGCCTGTGCATCGTACATCTGATCACGTTATTAATGTGAAAGCGCTCACAGGTCAGCGGAGAATCTGATCTCTGGCTGCAAGAAAGATTAGCCAGAGTTTTACGCAAAGCACTCAAACACGTCAAACGTTAGTCGAGTCGATCTGCGGAGAGAGCAGATGTTAGTCTACAGCTTGTGACACACACTTCATCGCTTCAGGAATGAGAAGGATGCAGCATCCAGATCAGAGTGGAGAAACAGCTGGAGGTACATGCACAGAGAGAGACGGAAGGAAGAAGGGCTGCACAATTAACAGTAATTAAACCACAGCTATCCAGAACACAAAGTCTGCATTTTTATTACAGAAATATTTTTAGAAATAGAAGCACTTATAAAACAAGTTCTTAACAGTAAAACATAAATAAATAAATGAATAAATAAATTTAAAAATATAAATAATAAAATAAAATGACAGTACAAATATTTGTGGTTGCCTTCATTTATTTTTATATACTTTATTTAAATTTAAATAATATACTTTTTTGTATTTGTAATGAATATATATATATATATATATATATTAATTACAAATATTACAATTACAATTATATATTATTGCATATATATATATATATATATATATATTCATTACAAATACAAAAAAGTATATTAATTATATTTAAAATAAATGAAGGCAACCACAAATATTTGTACTCATTTTAAGTTGCAGAGTAAAACAAAAATTGTTAATATATAGCATTTATTTTCTTAATTATTTTATGTTAAAATTTGTATTTATTTAATTTCTTTGTGTGCGTTTCCATTTTCATGTTGTTAAAGATTTAGTAAATTTGTTGTTTTTTTATTTATTTTTTTAAACGATAATTGTTTTTTCTATATAATTTTTAAATTAAGAATGAGAACACAAAATAAATAACTAAAACTAAATAAAAAGTATTTTTATATTTTATTTCAGTTCACGTTTATTTTATTTTCACTTAAAAGTTTTCTATGGTTTTAGCTTTAACCACAACAGCCTAGTTATTAACATTTTGGATAAATTATTCAGCCATACAAACAAATACAGCAAAACTTGTGCCTTTTAAATACTGATTTTCATCAGAAAAACCACGTGTGTTTTTTCTCACAAACTGTGCAGCCCTAGAAGGAAGTAAAAAGCACTCACAATTAACTTCTGTCGAACTGTCAAACCATTCGTTCCTTAAAACACACACTGAAACATCCTTCCTTGGACTATTAGTGTTCAAACTCACAAACACTCAAGTTTACCAATTCAATTCTGTTCATATTATTAACATAAGGGCATATTCTAGAACCATAAAAATGACAGCACCTAGATTATTCAATGGTGTCTATGGACCACACTTCACACATGCAGTTCAGACTTTTGTCATCATGTAATATGACACACACACAGGCATAAAAGAATCTGTTCATAGCTCAAATAAGGGACAGACCGGTTTGACGATAACCCATGATAAAGTGCAACCGTTTCAAAATGTAATTACAAAAAACGTATTTGATTACAACAATTAGAACAACTGAGGATGAA
>JAUMHI010000041.1:20252707-20260207 GCA_032359435.1 Enteromius unitaeniatus | reverse complement strand
CTTTGATTATGTCCACAGCCTTTGAAAGCAGACAGCATACAACCTGAAGGAGACACGGTGTCATGCAGGCTGTTTTGTTGTCTGGTCTGCGGTCAGGAGTGAATGTCAGGAACAGATCGATGCTGTTGTGTTTGTAGACGTGTGTGATGCGTGTCCTGCCTGTCACTGTCAAAACAGAACCTGTCCGATTTATAACTCATCTGACCCTTAAAGTTAGTTTTTGTTGTAACTAATGCATGTGGATTCATTCATGTTAAACTATGTTTTTTCCTTGAAAAAAAGCTGCTCCTTTAGATGTTGCACATTATTATTATTTCTGTGCATTTTTGGTTACAATGAAACTGAATAAATAGTTTCATTTTTCCTTTGGAAAATGTTAATGAATTAAAACTCAAATGCAATACTATAAAGAGTTTTATACATATAACATTTTTCAAATCTGTAAAAATATATTTGTTAAAATATGTTTCTACATTTATTTTCTACCAATATACATTTTGTATATTTTGAAAATCTATATTTCAATATTATATAATAATTGTAATAATAATAAAGCCTAATAATATTTCAGAATATTTAGATTTCATTATATTTTGCCAAATATGAGCAGTTATAGGAGCATGTTTACAATGTTCCAAAAACAATACAATATTACAAAATATATCAATTGAAAAAACATACTTTGGTACATAAATGTTGAAACTAAGTATCATTTTAAAAATACATGTAATTAAAAATCATTGTCAAATGTCAAAATCATGTCATATATTTTGGCTAATATATATATATATATATATATATATACTATACATATATTCATTCTGCAAGTCTGCTAAAGCTGAAATCAGAGACCAGTTTAGAAGCTTCTAGCTCAATATACTCCTAAAAGCTGTGCAACACTGCAACCCAGATTATTGCTCTGCTTCAGCCTATTTTTGCTCGGCTCACGCTGAACTCAGCAGAAAACACCTTCAGAACTCCCTGTAAACCCAGAGTGATGATGTCTTGAGGTGAGCTCTACAGGCAGTGAGAGACAGATAAACACTTTCTATTAGTGAATCTGGCTGAATTCAGGTGATTCAGGCAAGGCAAGTCAACCAAAATCCACTGGAAATGTGCTCAGTCTCTGGTCATTCAAGATTAGGATGAGTTCGTTTCTTCATCAGATCTGGAGAAATGTGTCTCAGCAATGGAAGTGAATGGGTGCCGTCAGAATGAGAGTCTGATAAGAACATCACAATAATCCACAGCACTCCAGTCCATCAGTGAACATCTGGATAAGACAAAAACTAAAACAAATCCATCAAGAACGGAGTCCATAATAACTCTTCCTCCAGTGGAAAAGTGTTCTGTTCTGAATCAGGAGAGAAATCTGCACAGATCAAGCACAGTTTACAGTAGCTCTAAACTAATATGTGACTGGCTTTTGATGTGAGAAACAACAGGAGATGGATTTTTTTTATGGATTATGGACTTATATTTTAGTTACGAATTTCTTAATGTTGGATTTATTTGGACTCTCATTCTGACGGCACCCATTCACTGCAGAGCATCCATTACTGAGATACTGATGCAGAGACAGATCTGATAAAGAAACAAACTCATCCTAATCTTGGATGGCCAGAAGATGAGCACATTTTCAGCAAACTGTGATTTTCTGGCAAACCATTCCTTAAGTGATTTCCGTTTGAAATCATTTTTGATAAGCACATTACAATTTATTCTCTGTATAGAAACCCAGAAATGAAGCTTTGATAATACGCTGTCAAAGCTCAACACAATCCAGTGGATGCTCTTAACCCAGTTTCTGCCCATTATTTTGTTCCCATCTTTTTGTGAATCTGATAAAAGCCCAAGACTTGTCAGTGACCTTCATCATCCTCATCAAAGAAATCTCTGCTGTCTGTGTGATAGTTGCTCTGACTCTTAATCAGCAGCCGCTGTGGAGACAAACCGCTGGAGGATTTAATGAAACACAGAGATACGAAGAAGAAAGATAAGAAAAAATTGAGAGAGATGTCTGCGCCGGTCTAATGCAGTACAGAACAAGCTCTGCTCTATACGCAGCTGTCTGCACATCACATATTCTACTCATCTGGCAAGAAAATGTGTTTTTGTTAAACAATTAATGATGTAAATTATTAGCTTTTCATTGAGATCTTCGACAGAAATGCAATATAGTGCATACTCATATTACCTATAAGGTGATATATACATACCATCCTGGCCAGATGAAGATTGTACCATATCTAAAATTCCCATAGTATATATATTTAGAATGTTATTAATATGTTTATGATAATTTTTATATTTTAGTATACACCAATTTTAATAATAAAAAAACGATTAATTGTGATGAATCACATCCAAAATAAACATTTTTGTTTACATAGTACGTGTGTGTATGGTGTATACTTATTATATATATATATATATATAATTAGTATATAATAGTAGAATAGTAATAGTATATAATTCAGAAAATATTATGCTTATATTATTATTAATGATATAAATATAAATTATTTTAATATAAATATATACATTTAAATACATGTAAATAACATATGTCTTTCTATATACATAATAAATATAAAGTGCACACACACATATAAATGTAAATGAAAACCTATATTTTGGAGGTGATTAATCGCAATTAATAGTTTGACAGCACAAATTGTATACAAAAAAAAATAGTTAAATATGATTCTTATTTACTTTTACTTACATAGCATCAATTTATAGGATGGATCACGTACATGTACATGACTAAAGGGTTTCACATCACTACTAACACTAGTACTAGTGAAGAATGATTAATAAGGATTTAAGGAAGAAAATAGCTTTATTTTAAAATGATATCACATTACTTTTAGAATCAGCGTTCTAAATTCCTGAAATAGATTCACGTTTTAAACTTCATTTGGGTTTCAAAATGATAATCTGTTTGTATTAATATTCAAATGTGACATTTTTAGAGCAGTTTCTGCTATATTTCCATTAGAAAGCTTGAATGTAGGTTTGATGCTCTTCCAGCCTCTGGCTTTCTTGTTAGAATAAGTCTTGATTTCCATGCCAAAGCCACAGGGCTCTTTATCAGGCGCGTATGTAAAAGCACATGCACAAACACGTGTAGACGACGCCTAACCGGCTCCAGGTCACTGCTAGTTAATGCACTGGTTAAATCAGTGAGTCACAGACCCATTCTGACAGCAGGGGAACATGATACACGCAAGAAATGCCTAAAATAACAAGTTGAGAAAATCTAAAAAAGGAAACTTGATGCCCCTTACGAAAAAGAAGTGTATGCAAGTGTGCTATAAGTATACTTCTTTTAAAACTATTTTATGTATATATTTTATGTAATTCTCAGAAATATACTTTTAAGTATACTTGACTTATACTAAATATATTTGAACTATGCTTGCTTGCAGAATGTGGCAGGGGGCACTAGTACACATCTTCTGTACAGAACCCCCCCCAAAAAAAAAACAAAACGGAAGAAGAAACCTAAAATTGTGTTGATCAACTACATCTATGTTTTAACTATCATTCTGAATACGAATCATAGACTTTTTTCAGCTTTTTGTTCTATATATATATATATTATAGTACACTGATATTTGTTTACTTGCTATATAAAGTATACTTAAAAATACTTGAAGTTTACTTAAGTATACTACTTTTGTTTTTCAACAATGACAAAACAATAACAAAAAAGTTTAAATCAAGTCTTAAATAAACAGCAAAATAATAATCCTATAACAGTAACTGCATAAACTATTTGTGCAGCAATGCATGCTGGGAACTCACAAAGCCTTATATTTCAACAATATGAAATTCTTTACAGTTGGGGAAACATTTGTGATGATGTTTTTGGTCTGACAAGGGTTTTTATGTATAGTAGCTTCACGGGATTTAGCATTTGAGACTCAAATAAATGATTCATTGGATGAACTAACTTTAAATGAAGGCCGGATTTCCATCCAATAAATATGTGTAGCCCCAACTCATAGAAAAGAAATGAAAGCGATGAAATTTAATTGAGTTGGGTCAACTTGATTGATACAGATTGATACATTTTATGCTTGTTGAACTCAAACCAAAACATTTAACTGAAAAATTAATTAATAGGAAGACATCCTTCTATACTGAGAAAAAAAAGAAACAACATATGTTTGATGTTTGAACTTATTATGCATAAGATAAGATGGTGTTGATAGATCCGAAGTATTTTTATTTTTATTAAAACAACTTTGATTCATGTTAGCAGGTCCCTAAGCTCTACACTTTACCACAATGGTAACCCCCCAAAAACACTAACATAGCAGAAGGTTGTTTAAATACAAACGTTAAAGAGCATTAAACAAGTCCCCCAGTCTTATTATATATAAAAAATATATTTTATTTAGAGATTTACTATCCTTATCCAGCCCTGTACAAAGCATGAAGGGAAGGGGAAATCCACTTCCTAGTTACACAAGTAAAATCATTTATGTTCTTTCAAAGTGAAAATATTAAGTTGAAACAAACAGAACAGTTTCAAGTCCGTTTAACACAATGCAGTTGTTTAAATAGGGAACCAAACATAATTGTGTTTAATAAAAATATGTTTTTAAAATAAACTGAACAATGTTGGGGAATCATTTTTTGAGTGTGTAGTCGTTCAGAGCTGGATATGCGTCAAAGGTTGTGGGTTCAATCAGAGTTCACCTGTCACCTGATGTCAGTGTGAAATCTGAACGCTGAAATGAAAGCGGATGAGATGTTGTAGGTTGAGGATGTCCTCGCTCAATCGAAGCTAACACCAGCTCTGTGTTTCTGAGTCTAATGAAGCGGTCTGGGGTTTTGCTGGAGTTCAGGTGCATCTGCTTCGCTCTGATCTCGTGTGTATTTCAGCTCCCAGCACGCCTACCCTGATCTGAATGTGTGTGTGTGTGTGTGTGTGTGTTCCCTTCAACCGCTCGTTTTTCTGCTTTTCACTTCTGTTCAGTCTGTGCTGTGCTTCTTCAGGGAATCTGTCTTTCTGTTTCTCTACGCTCTTCAAAATAAAGCTGATTCATGATGCCATAGAACCTTTTTTGTCTAATAAACTTTAACATCTCAACATATCATTACAATTATATATATAAAAGAAAGAGATGGTTCTTTAAAGAATATTTGACTGAAAAGGGTTGTTCTGTGGCATCACAGGGAAGAACCTTTCAAGTGCATTTATATTTAAACGTTTATTGTTATTATTATTGTTACTATTTCTATTGTTAATATTTCTATTTATATTGTTAATATATGTATATATATATATTTATATACTACAAAATATATACTGTATGTTTGTATATTTATATAAACATAATAAATATACACAGTACTCACACATATATTATGTAAACAAAAACTTTTATTTTGGATGTGATAATCACAATTAATTGTTTGACAGCACTATATTTGTAATATATATTTCTAAAAAACCTTTTAGAAACATGTTTCTACATTGCAACATCATCTGAGTGTGTATCATTGTACACATGACCGTATCCAGGGATAGAAATGAATAAACATCCATCTATATGTGCTGTGTGAGGAAGGGACGGGTGTTTGGTTGAACAGAGAGATATGCTAATGTCAGAGCTCTGCTAGACTGAAGCTATTAGAGCGTATCCCACAATCCCTCATGCTCAGCTGTGGCTCTTAATTTCATTTCCTGTGTGACTCTGGGCAGTTGTCATGTTATTCAAACGGATCCACACATGTTTCATCACCGCAGACTCTCTCTCCGTGAACCATAAACACAGCGTGCTCTAGTTTTATGACACTCGTTATGATTTCCGCAAGCACAGGCAGAGAGAAAGCAGTCAGCATCACACTCTATTTTAAGATGTGTTGATGAATGCTCTAAGAATTGAAGGCAAAGGTTAAGTGTTCTGTCATAATGTGTGTGTAGAGACTGTGTGTGTCTTCTCTGGAGACACTGATGCGCTTCTGAGGATCAGTTAAAGCTCATGAGAACAGTAGACTGACTGAAGAGCTTCATGTTTTCTCTCCTCTAATTGCGTTCATGTTCAATTATAACAGGCAGTTCTTCTTCAAACCGCAGTGATTGTTATCAAACAGATAGCCCCGCTCCCAAACTCACATCACTGGTAGAGTGGATTCACACCAATGATGTGATGTGAGTCGGGGGCGGGGTCACTCGTACCAATGAATATTTGTAGTGGCTCTAATCTAAATATATAATTGTCAATATGTGTAACTGTGTGTGTTTGTGTCTTACAGGGGAAGCCGTATGCTTTTGACAAAGTCTTTCCTACGAATTGCACGCAGGAGCAGGTGTATAACACCTGTGCTAAACAGATCGTCAAAGGTGAGTGTCTAGACAGGTACTGATTCTTCAGAAAAATCTGTTTATCTGAATATCAACATTTGTCAGATTTAGTCAGTTTAATGAGCTTTGTGGTTAACCAAGTTAGTTTAGTGAAAATGTTGAATATCAAAGTTTTTGTGTCTGTTAATGTTAATGAGAGACCAATCGCCTTTTCCAAAAGTCTTTCGGTAGCCTTTTTAAAGGCTTTGGCAAGCCGAACTTTTGCTCGCCAGCGAGCGACCTCACTGAGTGCACGCAGTGCCGCGAGAGGTCCTCCCTGTCCCTGCTCCCCCTGTAAAAAACCCCGTAAAGGGTTTACCGCTACTACGGCGAGGCATTTGGGCAACCTTCGTCCGCTCTCGTGGCGAGGACTTATTACGCCGCTGGACAGGCTGCCACCTCAGAAGTTCTCGGCAGTTCAGCAGCAGGCTGAGGCCAAAACCAGTCCCACCTGCTCCATCTCACACCGAGGCACATGATGCTAAGCTGGCTCAGAGACGTCAAGGCTCCTCAGGGCCCGGCCAAGAACACCCGCAAGAAGCGCCCCTGAGATGGGCAGCCCAGAGGTGAAGGAATCTGCTCTTTGGGGGACGACGACATCTGCGCCGGTGGAGGGCCGGGGACAACATCTACATCAGTTCACTCAGCTGCCGCTGGCCCATGGGCCAGTGTTACCCAAATTTTCACTGAAAGAGCAATTTTCAGTGCCCAGTGCCCCGAGGTCTCCATCTAACCACTCTGTTTCCTCCTTGGATGCAGACCCGGAGCCCTGGATCGCCAGCGCGGGAACCAGTGGAGAAGGCATCCGGCACCAGGATTGGTTCGCAGCCATCGACCTGAAGGACGCGTACTTTCATGTCTCGATCTTACCTCACCACAGACCCCTTCTGCGGTTGCGTTCGAGGGTCAAGTATATCAGTACAAGATTCTCCCATTTGGCCTGTCCCTGTCTGCCCGAGTTTTCACCAAACTGGCGGAGGGCTCTCTGTCTGCCTTATGGCAGAGGGGCATCCGCATCCTCAACTACCTCGACGACTGGCTGATAATAGCCCACTCGCCAGAGTTGCTGTGTCAGCACAGGGACATAGTGCTTCGGCACCTCAGCCATCTGGGCCTTCAGGTCAACCGGGAGAAGA
>JAUMHI010000041.1:20239249-20251635 GCA_032359435.1 Enteromius unitaeniatus | reverse complement strand
GTGCACAGAGACTAGAAAGAGAGGAACAGTCTGCTGCTGACCACTCACCACCTTTAAGATAGTGAGCTTTTCTTATTTCAGTGTTTTATTGTTTTGGTGTTATAGCACCGGGATGAAGCATCACGTTATGGTAAGGGGCGGAGCATTTCCATCAGACGCTTGAGATTCGGCCAATCACAGTGCACTGGATAGCAGGGCCAATCAGAGCACACCTCGCTTTTTTAGAACGATGATCTTTGTACAAATCAACCCGTTTCAGGAGGCAGGGCTTAGAGGAGAAACATTAATGTACAATATGTGGAAAATAATGTGTTTTTTAAACCTTAAACCACATAAACACATTACATCACACCAAATACACAAAATAATGTTCTGTTTAGCAGCATCATATGACCTCTTTAATGAACAATTTGCTCATAAATGAAGATTTAGTCATAGTTTACTCACCCTCATGTTTCTCCAAAACTGTAAAACTCTCTTTAATCTCTGGAACACAAAAGAAGACATTTATCAGAATGTTGACATTAAACAGTACAATAAAAGCAGAATTAAAGTGTATGCTTTCTATCTCTCAGGGAAAACTGCATGATTCTGAAGGAAGGGGAATCATCCCGAGGATCGCTGAAGACATTTTTAACCACATTTACACCATGGACGAAAACCTTGAGTTCCACATTAAGGTGATAATAACAGCATAACATCAAGACGTTAATACTTACAGATTCTTCAGTTCTCAGTGTTTTCACCTCATCAGCTGTTCTTGTTTCTCTCTAAAGGTTTCCTATTTTGAAATCTACATGGATAAAATCCGTGACCTACTTGACGGTGAGTTTGTGTGTTTTGTCTCGAGTCGACCTAAATGCAGGCCTGTGTGTAATTCACAAGTTCCAGAGAAGCACTTTTTCCCCTCTCCATATAATGATGTATTTAAAATGCAGTGATATTGTTTAATTTTGTGGGTATTATTGTTTAAACTGGATATAAAAAGAGCATTTCATTGACATAAACAACTGCTCTATCATTGAAAAATGTGCAGTTAATGAGAAATGGGAATTTCTAAAAAAGAAATTAATATTTTAATTAATCAAGGGTGCACTAATTAACCAAAGTGACAGTAAAGAAATTGATAATATTACAAAAATGTTACTATTTCTAGTTCTTTTGAGCTCTCTATTCATCTGTGAATCCTGAAAAATAAAATGAATCATGGTTTCCACAAAAATATTGAACCGTTTTTAACATTGATGATAATCAGAAATGTTTGTTGAGCAGTAAATCTAAATTAGAACTATTTCTGAAGGATCACGTGACACAAAAGACTGGAATAATCATGCTGAAAATACAGCTTTGGTTGCAGTAATAAATTACAGTGTTTTTCATCAAATAAATGCAGCCTTGGTGAGCAGAAGAGACTTCTTTCAGAAACATTAGCAATCCCTTTATAGTGTACTTAAAATAACCCCTGTTTCGTAAGGTTTGATGCTCCCAGCTGGTTTAGGATCATCTCCGAGCAGTCTAACACCAGATAAGACCTCAGGCTGCTTTATTCTCAGCCTTTGAGCATTAAATGAGAGTGTTTGTGTTCACATCCTTTTGCTGTGGTCGGATTGGAAGGACGATCATCTGTAGTCAGCTGCGATTGCTGAGTCACTGAACAATCTGGGAAAATACCTGAAGACAGATAGAGAGAAAGAAAGAGATAGAGAGGGAGAGAGCAGTAATGAAAGCAGAAGAGAACAGACAGATAGAGATCGGCATGCGCTGAGGAGATGAGATGACGTCAGGCTCGTTCTATATTTGATTAAAAGCAAACTGACGTTCACATATTCGCTTTCATATCTGCAGAGGCCCGAGACTCATATGAAGTTTCTGACTAGTGTGTGTGTGAGATTATATTCAGTGTGTCTCAAAGGGTTGTAATAAACTCTGAGGACTGTCTGTGCTGCACATGTGCTCATTAAAGGAATAATTCAGACAAAAATGGAGATTCTGTCATCATTTACTTGCCCTCATGTCACTTTAAACCCGTTGACCTTTCTTCTGTGGAGGCCAAAATAAAGTGCTTAGCAGAAAGTTCAAGCTGAAATGAAAGAAGCAGGGTAACTAAAACTAAAATCATGACTAATAATTACTTCAAAAAAAGAAAAGAAATTAATGATAAAAAAAACTTAAATGTATATACACTACTGTTCACAAATATGGGGTCAGTAAGATATTTAATGGTTTTTAAAGATGTTTCTTCTGCTCATCAAGGCTGTATTTATTAGATTAAAAATTCAGAAAAAAATATAATATTGTGAAATATTATTCCAATTTAAAATAAGTGTTTTCTGTGTGAATATATTTTAAAATGTAATTTATTCCTGTGATATGAAGCATCATTACTCCAGTCTTTCAGAAATCATTCTAATATGCCGATGTTTTATTAGAGAGTACAGAGTTGGAAACAGTTGAGCTGCTTCATAGTTTTTTTTAGGATTCTTCGATCATTAAAATATTAAAAAGAGAAGCATTTATTTAAAATGGATAATAATGTTCAGATCTACTGTTACAGTAGTTTACCGTTTCACTACTGTTCAAACGTTTGGGATCAGTGCATTTTTATTCTTTCTTCTTTGAAAGAAATTAATACTTTTATTAACAAAGGATCTATCACAGAATAGTCACAGAATAGATTTGCATTTTTGAAATGTTTTATATTTGGTAAAAAATGATGTTGTTTTTTACTTGTTTACTTAAAAAAATCACAGGTACCAAAAAATATATTTGGCTGCACAACTGTTTCCAACATTGATAATTCTATAATAAATCAGCATATTAGAATGATTTCTGAAAGACTGGAGTAATGATGCTTGGTATCACAGGAATAAATTACATTTTAAAATATATTCACACAGAAAACACTTATTTTCAATTGAAATAATATTTGACAATATTACAGTTTTTCTGGATTTTAAATCTAATAAATGCAGCCTTGATGAGCAGAAGAAACATTAAATACCATTAAATATCTTACTGACCCCAGATTTTTGAATGGTAGTGAATATTTTAAATAAACACATCAAATAAAAGTTACCTGAAATAAAATATAACATGAAAAATATTAAATATATTACATTTAGGCTAACTAATATATATATATATATATATATATATACACATAAATAAAAAATAATGAAATAAAAACTATATAGATACATGCAAACAAATAAGAATAATTGACTACTAAATTAAATTACTACAACTTTAAAATAAAAACAGAACATTTTAAAATAATAAGAACTAGTATCTAAACACTAAATGGTAAGACTGTACAATAAGGTTCATTAGTTAACATTAGTTAACAACATTAGTTAACATAAACTAAGAATGCTAACTTCAGCATTTACTAATACATTATTAAAATGTGTAAAAAAGTAGTTTGTTAACATTAATTAATGCACTGTGACCTAATATGAACTAACAATGAATTATGGTATTTTTATCAACTAATGTTAACAAACATTGTTTATATTAGTTAATACATTACAATACGTTTTGCAGTGCATGTCCAATTCTGTCTTTTGTTCTTTGGACCTTTCTTTCTCTTTCTCTTTCTCTTTCTCTTTCTCAGTGAGTAAGACAAACCTCTCCGTGCATGAAGACAAGAACCGAGTTCCGTATGTGAAGGTGAGCTGAATCACGATAAACAAGTCACTTTCAGAACCGTCCAAAAACAGCCTTTACTGAAAACAACAACAAGAAAATAAGATCAATATATAAATATAATTCCTCTTGATATATGATATAATATATGGTAGATATATAGTTAATATTTTATCATGTATGGTATATTTTATTAAGTCATATAATACCTCTTCATATATGATATAATATATGGTATATATATATAGATTGATAATATTTTGAATCATATCATATTTCATATCAGGGGTGATATATTGGATTGTATCACATCATATTTCATCTAATACTATTTATATTTATTGTATCATATAGCATCATAATATTGTACATATCATATATAGGAGCATCATAATCAACGTAATATATTAAATAATATAGTATCATAATATTAAATCATATCATTTATCATATCATATAATATATTGTATAATAATATTGTATCACATCTCATATCTTATCATATATGGTATCATCATTTATTGTATCATTTATAATATATTATATCACATTATATATCTTATTATATCATTTCAAATGTAATAATCATAATCAATAATCAGATTGTATCGTGTTATATCATAATAATATTGTGTATATATAGGAGCCATGCTTGAGGCATCATATTAATCATATCATATATTAAATATATCATATCAAATCATATTGCATGTGATATTGGACCTTATATACACACACATATATATCTTATGATTTGATATGCTAATATACAATATGTGATGCTATTTATGCCTGTAATATGAAGAAGTGACACACTTGATGGAAATAATTTCAGAGTGGACGTGTTGAAATATTAACAGTTGACTGATAATTGTGTTATGAATTCATCTTGTGTCAGTTTAGCTGTGAATACTGATGAGAGATTGATGAGTGTGTGTATGTGTGTGTGTGTGTGTGTGTGTGTGTGCACAGGGCTGTACTGAACGTTTCGTCTCCAGTCCTGAAGAAGTGATGGATGTTATTGACGAAGGCAAAGCCAACCGCCACGTCGCTGTTACAAGTGAGTTCCTCTAACCCACACTGACAGAAAAACTCAAGCAGCAGGTTATGGGTTTGAATTCCAGACACTGCATAAACAGATCACACGCACAGCTTCAATGCGATGCAAGTCATTTCAGATGGAAGCGTCTGCCAAATGCATAAATGTAATGTAAAGTTATAAATCTAATGATCTGACTGCTGTGCTGTGTCAGATATGAATGAGCACAGCTCCAGGAGCCACAGCATCTTCCTCATCAACATCAAGCAGGAGCACGTGGAGACCGAGCAGAAGCTCTGTGGGAAACTTTACCTGGTGGATCTGGCCGGGAGCGAGAAGGTGACGTCCTTCAGCTTCCTCCACCTGCATGAAAAACTCTTTTAATGCATGCATTTTAATGCAAGTTGCACAAAAAAAGCTGGAAAAAAATACCAAGATGAAAAGTATGCACATAAACTACAATGTAAAAAGATAAATACCTTAATATACAACAAAAAACTTTGACTAAACTGTGGAAACAATCTCAACGCACACAGTCTCAGATGTTGTTTTATTAATTTTCCCGAACATCGGGCATTGAAGGCAAGATAATATGACAGTCATTGTCATTGCATTTCACCTGCACGCTCCAAGACAAAATCATTTATTATGCAGGAAAGAAGAGTAACAGTGGCTTTATTATTTATTACTTTGCGGCAGTTTCCAGAAACTGATGATTTATCTTCTTGTGAATACATCAGATGTTTTATCCAATATTTTCACATATATGAAATGAGCAACTTTGGATGGAAACATAGCTAATGAAATCCATGTTGTGCACAGTTTGCATACTGTACAAATAGTAAGAGTAGTATGCTAGTGTAATGTTCTCAATTCAGCAGCTGCATACACTAGGATACTAGTATACTGTGCAGAATGTACAGAATACTAATTAATATTCCATGCATACTGAAAATTTCCAAATTATACTGTTTTAATGTCCTATTTTTTTCTATCTTCCATGCATAGACTGCATACTGTAAAAATTGTTTAAGTAGTATGGTATTATGCTATTCCAGATTTAGAGACTGGATGCACTGGAATACTTGCATAATGTATACTGCAGATAGTGTACCGCAAACCTTTTAGCACTCCATGCATACAAAAAATATTGTGCACAATATAGATATTGCAAAAACAATACAGGTAGCATGCTAGTGCAATGTAAGCAGCCGCATAACCATGAATCTGTGTGTCGGTCAGGTGAGTAAGACAGGTGCAGAAGGAGCTGTTCTGGATGAAGCCAAGAACATTAACAAGTCTCTGTCTGCGCTGGGGAACGTCATATCAGCTCTGGCTGAAGGAACCGTGAGTTACAGCGGCATATAACTAATACTAACATAACATGCGTGAAATTACTGCAGTTCAAAGTAGCAGACAGACAATCTTTACCAGTTTAATAACCACTGTTCAGAACAATAGCTTAAAAATGTAATGGGTTACAGATTAGTCACCCAATTTAAAATGGGAATTTAAAAGTAGTGTAACTATTTCAAATAATTTAACACTTTAATACAATTACTTTTTGATTGCTTTTCTAAAATTGTTTTCAGCTGTTTGAAACATGTAAAGCAGGCCGGGTTCATCTTACAGTAGAACTCAACACTGATTACTGTCAGACTTTCAGAATCCTTCATCACTTCAATTAATGTTATAATACTTTAGTTTAAAGCACAGTCACCACAAAATCAGACTTGAGCACCTGAGATCATTCTGAGGTTATATACAGATTTAATTTTAATAGTTATGATTTTTGCAAAGACTACATTTTTGCATATATACATACGGCAGGAAACACTATGAATTAACTTAACTGTGCTTACTTACTTACTTGGTTAGGGTTAGAATTAGAGTGAGTTACTTGTATGTAATTATGCATCATTAATTGTTTTTATAAAAGCACATGTAACGTGTAACAAGGACACCTTAAAAAATGTGTTGCTTTATTTCACAATTAAATGACGTAATTTAGTTAGATGTAACTAGTTGCTTGCCAGCACTGTAATAAGTCTGCTGTGTGTGAGCAGAAGACTCACGTGCCGTACCGAGACAGTAAGATGACGAGGATCCTGCAGGACTCTCTGGGAGGAAACTGTAGAACCACCATGTTCATCTGCTGCTCCCCTTCTGCCTTCAACGACGCAGAGACCAAATCCACCCTGATGTTCGGACAACGGTAACACACACACACACACACACACACACACGTTTCTGGGGTCTCTCTCTTCATAGGTGTAATGGTGTATCTACTGTACAGACTGTATGTGGTATTGTCCTACACTGACCCTACACCTAAACCTACCCCTTACAGGAAACACTACACACTCCTACATTCTCAACACTTCATTCTGTGTGATTTATAAGATTGTTTCCTCATGGAGACCTAACAGATGTCCCACAAGCTCAACATTTACTGCTATTCCTATCTTTGTGGGGACAATTGGTCCCTATAACGTGATAAATACCAGGTGCACACACACTTCTTATACTGTGGCATATTAACTACTAATATACTGCTTAACTATGATTATTGAGAATGTATATGTATAGTTTACTAGCTAATAAAAACAGATGTGTAAGGGTTCAATAATTGTGTTTTATTTAAAAATACAGTTATTTGTTTTAATATATTATGCTCTTTCATGAGCAAATCTAAAATAGCATATCCAAAATATATTTGTTGTTGAGTTTTGATGCAGTGACTCAATTTTGCATCGTGATTATGTGATGATGTCATTGCCCCACAACATCATTTAGCAACAAATTGACCTTCATTTAGCTGATTCCCCTGAAAAATACTGTAACGCTGACACACGCATCCATCGCCTACACACTCTCTGCGTCTCAGAGCAAAGACCATCAAGAACACGGCGTCCGTGAACCTGGAGCTGACGGCAGAGCAGTGGAAGAGGAAATATGAGAAAGAGAAGGAGAAGAACAAGAACCTGAAAGAGAACATCCAGAGACTGGAGGTGGAGCTTAACCGCTGGCGTAACGGTGAGGAAAATTTTCTGCAGAAGTTCAGTCACTACAGCTACTCTTTACTCATGTTTTGGACATGCTCCATTGGTAATACTATGATTTGTGACCCAATATTTGTCTGAGATACAACTATTTGAAAATCTGTAATCTGAGGGTGCAAAAAATCTAAATATTGAGAAAATCACATCCAAGTGTAGTTCTTAGCAATGCATATTACTAATTAAAAAGTTTTGATATTTGAATTGTTCAAAATAACAACAAAAATTATTTCTGAAGATGATTGAAGTGTGTTTTACAAGAAAACACTACATCCATCTACTTTAAAACTTTGCCTTAATTCAATGTGTTATTGTCATTTCTTTGTAAAATTTACAAAATATATCCTAATTATATATATATATGTATATATTAGGTTTTACTCTAGTAAATGTGGTAAATGAGTGTGTGATTGTGCTGCAGGTGAGTCTGTGACGCCGCTGGAGCTCATGGCTGTGTTTCCTGTTGAACCTGATGTCAGTGAAGACCCAGCTTTAGACAATCAGAGCAGTGTGTGTGAGCCAATCCCTGAGGAACACAAGCTCAAATACGAGGAAGAGATACGCAAACTCTACAAACAACTCGACGACAAGGTATGAGCGCACACACAAACACACACACAGAAATATGGGAGTAAACAATGCATGGAAAAATTGACTTTCTGATTGATTCTTTTCTCTCTGACAGGACGATGAGATCAATCTACAGTGTCAGCTAGTGGAAAAACTGAAGGAGCAAATGCTGGATCAAGAAGAGGTGAACATCAAATTTGCATGCATTTATATAGCAAAAATAACAAGTAGTATAGTAGTAGTGTAATACTCAACTGGAAAAGAAGCATACTGCGCATTCCAAACCGTGCAAAATGCATTGCATACTGTTTTTAGTACTCCATGCATACAGGAAGTTCATGTTGTGCACACTATGCATACTGCAAAATCAGTTTGGTATAATATTGAAATATGCAATATTCCAGATTCAGCTATTAGAATAGTGACATACTATAGTACATATTACATTCTGTGAACTATGATGAAGAATCGTCAAAAAACGTTTTAATTCCATGCATATACAGAACATTCAAATGCTTTGCAAAGTATGCATACTGCAAAAGTAGTATAATCAGTTTGGTAGTATGCTCTTCAGGATTCAGCTACTGTATCCACTGGAATACTAGCATACTGAATGTAATGCATATTTTTGTTTTCCATGCATACAGAAGATTCACATACTGTGCAAAGTATGCATACTGCAAAAATAGTATGAGTAGCATGCTACTGTAATATTCCAGATTTAGTTACTGGTGTAATGTATTGCATACAGAAAACTAACATATTGTGGACAGTATGCAAACTGCAAAAACAGTTTGAGTAGTATGCTAGTCTAATGTTCCAGAGTCAGTAACTGTATACACATGAAAACTAGCATACTCCTCATTGCACAGAATGGAATGCATACTTTTTAATATTCCATGCTAATAAAAAAATGTACATATTGGGCAAAAAAATAAAATAAAATAAGTATGAGCTGTATGTATGTAATATTTCAGATCCAGTAACTGTATTCCAATTAATACGTTGCATATAATGAAATGCAAAATTGTAAATATTCCATGGATATGGAAAATGATGATATTGTGTGTGGTATGCATACTGCAAAGATAGTATGCTAGTGTAATATTCCAGATTTAGCTAATGGAATAATAGCATACTACATATTGCATACTGTGCAGAATGTACTGCAGTATGCATACTGCAAAAACAGTTTGAGTAGTATGTTAGTCTAATGTTCCAGAGTCAGTAACTGTATACACGTGAAAACTAGCATACTCCTCATTGCACAGAATGGAATGCATACTTTTTAATATTCCATGCAAATAAAAAAAATGTACTTGTTGGGTGAGGTATGCATACTGCAAAAAATAGTATGAGTAGTATGCTAGTGTAATATTCCCAGAATGCCACTACATAAAGATAAAAGTGAATAGTGGATGATTTGAGTCTTGTTGTGTAAAGTAGGTCAAGGTAACTGCATACTCAGTTTGTGTGTGTGTGTGTGTGTGTGTGTGTTTAGCTGCTAGCATCATCACGTGGAGACGGTGAGCGTGTGCAGTGTGAGTTGAGTCGTCTTCAAGCGGAGAGCGACAGCGCGAAGGCTGAGGTGAAGGAGGTTCTGCAGGCTCTGGAGGAACTCGCTCTGAACTACGACCAGAAGAGTCAGGAGGCCGAGGACACGAGGATACACAACAGACGCCTCATCGAGGAGCTGTCACACAAAACCGTACCTTCATGCATATCACCTATAGAGCTGAAAATTCTCTAGTCTACTCATTGATTCCTGCCTGTTTCTCAAAAGTGTGTTGCAAAGTCTAAAATGAACATTTTTATTCATTAAGGACTCATTAAATTGATTGAAAGTTACAGTAAAGACATGTATAATGTTTCAAGTTTTCTATTTTAAATCAATGCTGTTCTTTTGAACTTTTATATTTATCTGCGAATCCTGAAAAAATAAAATGAATCAAATTTTCAACGTTGATAATAATCAGAAGTGTTGTTATGATTATTATGATTTCTGAAGATCATGTGACACTGAAGACTGGAGTAATGAGTAGATTTGATCACAGAAATGCTTTATTTTAACATATTCATATAGAAAATAGCCATTTCACGTTTTTCCTAAATCTTTACTGTAGTTACTGTATTTGCAAACTTGGTGAGCAGAAGAGACTTAAAAAGAATAAGGGATATAAAATGATGTTTTCCTAGATCTGTAGTACAAACAATATAATTTATTGACTTTATTGTCAATATTTAAATGAGTTTTATTATTACTGTCTTGTTGCTATTAGTATTTCACAGGCATGGCGCTGCTAATTAAATCATCAGTTCATTTCTATGCAGTGAATAATGTTTAATCACTGATTTGAGCTGTGATTCTCTCTTCTCAGTCGGATCTGATGTGTTTGGAGGCAGAGTTTTCCCGGCTACAGGAAGTGAGCGGCCAGCAGAAGAAGCGCATCACTGAGGTGTTAAACACTCTGATGAAGGATCTCAACGACTTCAGCTTCATTCTGGGAAACGGAGACCTCAAACTGGTGAGTGAGTGTGTGACGTCTGAAGGAAACCTTCTCCACTGACATGATCTGGAACATTAGAAGTGTTTGTGTTCTGGAAGTAAAGATGCAGAGTAAGACTGATTGTTTGAGTATGTGTGTGTCCGTCAGCCGTGTGACCTGTCAGGTGTGCTGGAGGAGGAGTACGCCGTGGTGTGTGTGTATGTGAGCAAAGTCAAATCTGAGCTGAAGTCGGTGGTGAAGCGCTGCAGACAGCTGGAGGCTTTACAGGCCGACTGTCACCGAAAGATGGAGGAGACCGGCAGAGAACTGTCATCCTGTCAGCTGCTCATATCACAGGTCTCTCTCACACACACACACACACTCATGTTGGTTTTTGGGTCTCTTCATAGGTGTAATGGTGTTTCTACTGTACAGACTGTGTGTGGTATTGTCCTACACTGACTCTACACCTAAACCTACCCCTTACAGGAAACACTACACACTTTTACATTCTCCAACACTTCATTCTGCGTGATTTATAAGCTTGTTTCCTCATGGAGACCTAACTAATGTCCCACAAATTTACTGGTATTCCTATCTTTGTGGAGACAATTGGTCCCTATAAGGTGATAAATATTAGGTGCACACACACACACATTCACTCACTCACTCACACACACAGATGCTAAAATCTCTGTGTGTTTCCAGCATGAAGCGAAGATCCGCTCTCTGACTGAATACATGCAGAACGTGGAGCTCAAGAAACGACAGCTGGAGGAAAACTACGACTGTCTGAGTGAAGAACTCGCCAAACTACAGACCACAGGTACAACACACACACACACACAAGCCTGGCTTCATCAATCACACAACTCTATCATCAAGTACTTTATCATCACTCAGCTATTGAAGAAGACATATTTTACTGTCTGTAAAAACATAAAGTTATGTAAAGTTATTGTCTCCATGTTCACAGAAAGCGCTCAGGATAATCCGCTGGACACGGACGAGTCTGGAAACGGAAAGGTAAATCTTAAGAATTAGATTTATTGGTTGATGGGCTGTATGTTTGTCTGATGCTGACTGTGTGTGTGTGTGTTTCAGAAAGCAGACGCTCAGCGAGAGCCTCATCACAGGCAGCTCGGCCGTCTGCGAGACGACATCAACCACAAACAGAAGATCCTCGACGAGCTCAAAGAGTCAGAAACCTTCACAGACGCTCTCTGATTCACTGTGTGTGTGTGAGTGTGTGTAACCGCTGTGTGTGTGTGTGTGTGTGCAGTGATAACCAGAGGCTGGGTCTGCAGCTGGAGCAGATGAGTGTGGAGTTCAGCGTCTTGAAGAAGCGCGAGCAGGAGAAGAGCAGACAGCTGGAGGAGCTCAGGTGAGAACCGACTCAAACCAGGAAAATGATTATGAACGCTTAAGATGTGATGTTTTTGAAAAAAGTTTGATCAAAGCTGAAAGTTCAGCATCATTCCTTCAGAAATCATTCTAACATGCTCAAGAAACTGAAAACAGCTCAGTAGAAATTTTTCAAGTTTCTAATGAATAAGAAGTTCAGAAGAACAGCATTTTTCCGATATA
>JAUMHI010000041.1:20222472-20239149 GCA_032359435.1 Enteromius unitaeniatus | reverse complement strand
AGAGAGAGAGAGAGAGAGAGATAGAGAGAGAGAGAGAGAGATAGAGAGAGATAGAGAGAGAGAGAGATAGAGAGAGAGAGAGAGAGAGAGAGAGAGACAACTTAAGCCCTAGGCTACATTTACACCTTGAATATGCCATAAAAGCCCTGTTCTGATAAAAATGTATTTACGATATTTTCACAAAGACAGATTCTTTTTTAAAACAATAGCTAGTCTACTTTTGAAACTAGTAGCTCGGAATTTGCACATTTGATCAGGAACAGTTATCACGCCGGCAACTATAAGTTTAACTTAATAAGTTTAAGTTTAAGTAACTTAAGCCTATTAGCAACTTTATATCTCGTTTTGTCTATCAGTGGTTTTGCTTGTAGGTTTTTAAAACATATACATATGCATATATATATATATATTTACCTGCTAGGAGAATTCTGTGATTTCATAAATATATTTATTACACATTGGCCAATCTATCTCTTTGTCCATCCATCCATATATTTAATGTCAATATGGGATTTTTACTTCATATGCAAATGTTATATTTTGTGCATTCAATCAAGTCACATTGTAGGAAAAAAACTTGATTAGTGCTTATGATCAAACACTGTAATGATTTTCCAATGTGAATATATAGGAGACGTGTGAGGATTTAAAACGTTTAGGAAAAATAAATTGCTAAAATCATAAAACTAGTTGATTCCCATCTTATATCTGAAACCTTCTGAAAACTCATCGTTTTGCAAAATTATGCAAAAATGCCATTTCTGATCATATTTTATCATATGAGTTAAGGAATAAGTTTAAATATTAATGTCAGTCAAGCAAAGTGAATCATACAGAGTCCTGCTTTTAAAGTGGTTTTGGTGGTTTCAAAGACTGTAATGAAAAGTCTAGATGCAGAGCATCATATGCACCGTTATCCTGTTATCCAATTTAAAGGATAAAACTACATCTCAGCTGATCGGACAACACCACTTATTTCATAAGAAATAACAGCAGAATGCCTTAAAACAAAACCAAAACAAAAGCATGCACAACCTCCCAACAGGATGCTCAATCAAAAATTGATCATAAAAACAGAAAAATGAGATAGTCTTTGGAGCCCTGGTGTGTCGTTTCTTTTCTATTTTCATAACCAACCCTAACAAACAATTAAAAAGGTGAAATGGTGTCTTCTGTGTTCCGAAACCTCAAAAAATGAGCAAAATGATTATTTTTTCTACTCAAGTGCATGAAAATCAAAGGTGCTTTTAACAGCCTTGCCTATAACCCTCAATTTTCTTGATTTTGACTACATTTTCACTCTGAAACGCACAACTGAAATCCCCTTTCACGATTTTTCCATATCTGAGTTCAGTGTGCATGCACCTCACAGAAGTCGTCAGCTGTTAAGAGCCTCGCTCTGGCTTACAGACATCCATCAAGTGAATAAACAGTTGGAACGGCCTTCCGACAGCCCATCTTGGTTTTGAGTGTCCTTGTGGGTGTTGCTTTTTTTCCAAAATGAGGGGAGAGAAGATTAAAATTGTTTTCAAAAATAAACATGTAATTTCATTCTTTATTTTCTCCCTCAATTACAAGGCATGGTCAGAGCAAGCTTGTAGTTTGTGAGAGTTTGGCCCTTACAGTAACACACAGACTATATTTAGCAGTCTGCTCTTCAACTGACCCTGCGTCTCTACCTTGCCGAGCACAAAATGAAATACACACATACACAATCATGCAATGCATTAATTTCTGCAATCATAGTATTGAACTGCACTGGCTAATTAGATTGGTGCCACAGGGGGCACTGTTATTTCTAAGGACATGAATCACGTTGCTGTCAGAAACATTGCAGTAAAGACCACACAGTGATTTATTGGCAGATTTAAATGTAAGATTAGGTCATTTTTGGAGCTCTTGCAGCCGTAATCCACAGTCCTGCTTTGGTGGAAGTAAATAACGCAGTAGATGGCCATTTAAAGACCTTATGAAATCAGTTTTGTGACTGCGAACTAAACAGTGTCATAATAAACATTTAGCAGGTATACATAGTTTCTTCCAGTAAATCAATTAAAAATACAGACGACACGACGCAGTAAAGAAAAAAAATTTGGGGTCATTTTTATTAATATACCGCATAGTATAATTGGAAGAGGTTGAGTGAGCGTTGAAAGTTGAAGAATCATTTTCCAAATACTAACGCATGTGCATTTGCAAATTGCTGGGATGGCCTAATAAATTTTCGCTCATGCATTTATCTCAAGACTCATCTGCTCATATGATCCCTTAACTTTCCTTCTCAAATGAATGGAAACATATGCAAAGACATGAGTTACTAAAACTGGAAGAATAGAAGGATTCATCGAAGAAGAAACGAAGGCTTGTAATGTAGCTGTCTGGTCGGTCAATTTTTTTGGTTGTTTTTTGTTTTGCCTTTTTATCATGCTGCTTTATAAACAAACATACAAAAAAAAAAAAAGGAACGCACACCACTTTTTCAGTGTCACTGCTTTCTGGTAGTATTTTTCCCATTCATTTTTTACGATAAACCTTTTAAAAAAGGTCCTCATTTAAGCAGTATAACCCATGAATCAAACCAAACAGCTTCAAGGAGAATATCAATATTATAAACTTCAATTTGAAGAAAAATTATATTTAAAAAGACAAAGGAGTAAGTCTGTGCACCTAGTGGATTTAATTACGGAAAGAACTACAACTCCATGAAGCATTGCAAATGACATAATCAGATTAAAAATGATTAATTCAAAGTTGCTTATTGTATCAATCTAAAGCATGTATTTTAATATATACACAAATATTTAATTTGGAAGTGTAAGGAGACTGATTCACTTACCCATTTGCAGTGGGTGGAACTTTGCTCCCAGCAACTCTGTGATTGGTGGAATCTTCTCTACAGCATCATGGGTAATGTAGTTTTTCACCGCAAATTCTGCAATTCCACAATTATTGAAAAATTAAGTTAAACTAAAGCAAACAGATGGGTTCAGCAAATGCATATACAATTGATCAACGACCCCGGAGCTCACAACAGGGATTTAATCAGTTAGCATTAAAAATCTATTTCCATATTGATAATACAAATAGATTTTTTCTGTTGTCCTTCATTCGTATCTTCAAAAAGAGATCTCGATGTCTTAAACTCAGGTTCGTCAAGTCTGCAATCAAACAATCTCATTATGAACTCTACATTCATTTTATAGCTTCATACACTTACTGTGATGACACTGACTCATTTGTGTATATTTTTATTCTTCTTCAAGGAGCAATATCTGAGACAAAGTTGATGCTTGAATGCAACATGACTTGGATTTGTATACAAATAGGACACAGACAAGATCATCAGGGTGAAAAACTAAGGGTGTGCCTTTCCAAACTTTACTGAACACACAAAGATATAAAGTGAGGAGTGTGGTGCCACATGTGGAGGTTTGAGGGCACTGCCTTTCCAATGATTTGCATGTGGTTTCCCCATTTGGCCTAATAGCTTTCCTATTTCCCTTTGAGGATCAGAAATCCCACACCCTGAACCGGCTAAAATTGAAAGGAGAGGTGCAGCGGTGGCGTATAAAGAGCCGCTGGATGTAAGTAGTTTATTGGGATATCCTTTATCGCTCCGAGCAGCTGTAAATGCTTGATCCCCACTAACAGCTTCCTTCAAAGTGGCGCGAAAGCAATCTATAATTAGAGATTTAGAAGGAAACTGAAGGAAAACATTTTGTTTTTTATCTTTTCTATTTTTGCATTTTACATTGAAACATCTTCCTCTCTGGCCGAGGTAATGGCTTGTAAAAAGCACCGCTGATTATTGTGCTAATGAAGGGCGTTGTGTCAGCTATAAAGTGGGTTTTCCTAATGATTTACATCAATATACATTATATAAGTGGTTCTCTTCCAGTTCAGATCCCATCACATCGTTGCTTAGTTGGTGTTTTAATGCCTTCCTTGGCTATTTTCATGGCAAGTAATAAACTGAAATACAATAAAATATCAACTTAAAAACAAAGTTTGCTCAGGATAAAAACTTAAATGCAAACCCATTAAAATTATTTAGAGGTGATTGTTAAAAATGCCTTAAATTAAGTTGTATATTTGCATTTAACTTCTTTTAACCTGTTGAATATGATCCAACATTGAAATGGCCTCAAACTTAATATTTTTTTGCATTTAATATTTTCTTTCTTTTCACCTGTTGACCAATAGTAAAATAGCCATAAATTTATTAGTAGTTTTTGCTTTTACCAGTTTTTTTTAATTTGCATTTTATGATCAAACTGTAAAATCGTTTTCGTATAAAAATATATATTTTTTGCATTCAAAATTGTCCATTTTCACCTGTTGACTGTGATCTAATAGTAAAATGGGCTTATGTTAACCTTATATATATAAATATATATATATATTATAGCCTTATAGTTTTATACCAGTAGACCATGATCCAATAGATTTCAGTATTTTTCCATTTAAATTTTTTTTCTTCTTACCTGTTGACTGTGATCCAATCAGAACAAACGTCAATACATCAGTTTTTGGGTTATAAAGCAGCACTTGAGAATCATTTATGTATATTTCAGCGTACGTAACATTCACCAAGCAGTCCACAAGTGCCATGGTTTCAAATGCTCTCCAAAAAGCACTCTAATAAATCAAATTTACTCTTTTTTTGGAGCGCAGTTCCTTTTTACTTCCATTTAGAGTCATTGCAACCCAAGACGGCACCATTAGCTGAAATATCAGCAGGTTTTGGCCAGTTTATAGATATTAAATATACGAACTAAGGGTCTTTTAGCATAACTCACTTTGGACCAATTTTACAGTTTTGGGTTTTTAAGGTCTATATGCTTTCATCATTAGTCTCCGTATCAGAGTACCGAGGATTTCATTGTGGTCAAATGGGAATCAATGGAATAATTCTCCCCAAATTCCTCCTGGAGCCCGGACCCTCAGTGAATTAAACTTCTTAATAACGCTGCCACGCAAGGAAAAAGTGAAATGATTAGACACGTGTGAGTGGCTTTGGAGATGGAAATGTGGTAAGAGGGAGATACAGGGTCAGGGACAAACTCGCCTCACAGCGAGATGGCTTTTTCCAGACCGTGTGGTCACAGAAACAGGAATTTCTATGGAAAAATAAGTGAGAAAGACCATCAGATGGGATAAAAAGGGAAAAGCTCAATATCATCTACAATACACCTTTCTGCAATAAAAACAGCTTTGGTTGTGCTTTACGCAGCTCATTAACTGAAGACAGTGAAATACTCATGAATTGGATGTCAAGCTGTGTGGGGCCTGTAGGAGCCAGTATGATCATAACAAAGAGGCCAATTTTATGAATTACTGGTTACTCAGCACTCTAGACTATACTAAACATGGCACCGAGTTACCACTACTGCTGCCGTCCGCCCCCGTGAGCTCCACCACAAGTGTCCTCCACAAATCATCAGTTTAACAGAGTTTAACATCACTCATGAAGCTCTCTCAAAACACACGAGCAACGAAGACGCTTGAAAACAAGAAATCAGAAAGAACGCAGCGCATGGAGGGAGAGCAGAAGGATGAGAATATCAGGAACATGTCATGTTTTACCCCAAAATCACAATAAAAATTGCAATTATATTTTACATTATTACATTTTCAGTACAATTAAGCACTTATTTATGCAAAATCAGGCACATTTTTTCCAAAAACTATTCAAATAGGCACATTTTACCTCAAAATGTTTAGACCCACAATGAAAATTGCATTAAATAAATGCTGTGTTATCAAAATATTTATAAACCAGTTTATGGCATTTGCATTTTGAGTTCATTGTAAGTTTTAACTGTCAAGTTAGTTATAGAAAAAGTGATTTTACAGTAATTTGAATAAACACTGAATTAAAAGGTCTGGAATGGATGAATTTGAATCGAAATGGTTAAATGTGGCCATTATGTTATGGAAAATAAATTATAAATTATACATTTTCTGCATATTTTTATAAGATTCTAAAAAGAGTGTGAGCTAGACCATGTAATTATTGAGAATATTTAACCCCCCAAAATGTATGGAAGACTGTTTATCCACAAAATAGGAAAAATAAAAGTGAGACTGAGTGACTTTTTTTGTTTCGTGCGATTTTGAGAAAAATCAATTGCATCATACACTCCCAGAAATAAAGGTACAGAAGCTGTCACCTAACTATTAGGTTCAATATGCACTTTAAGTACTAATATGTACCTTTTAGGTACCAAAATGGACCCTTTAGGTATAAACATGTACCTTGTTAAAGGTACCGCCCCAGAGACAGCTTTTGTACCTTTATTTCTGAGAGTGTATGAACTTGCAAATCTGAGGTAAAAAGTAAGAAATGTGAGATATAAACTTGTGAGAAAAATATATAGAGTTATAATTAATTGCCTTTTTAATTTTTTATTCAGTGACAAAAAAAAAAAACCAAATTGCGAGACAAGCCCGAAAAACAAAGTCCGAATTTTTAGATAAAATGTTGCAATTACTTTTTAAATGTTTTTATTCCATGTTTGAAACAGGCTTCATTAAAAATGCTACAATGTAAAAAAATAGGCTATAACTTTCTACTTTAACATGAAATAATTTATATATATAACCAGTTTATAGTATTTGCATTTTCAAGTTCATTGTGAAGTTTAATTGTTATTCAAAGAAAAAGTGATAATAATGTAATTTCAAACCAGTATTTGCAAGTTAACCGAATCAACATTGACAAAAATGAGAATTAAAAGGTTGCCTGGATGCCTTGCATCACTGAGAATTTGGAAGGAAATCATTAAATGTGCTTCAAATCTCACTAGCCCCTCATTTTATGGAAAATGAAATTTAATATTTACTTTCCGCACGTTTTCATAAGTTTCAGCCATATAGAAAGAGCACGAGCAAGCAGCCCGTGTAAAAATAAGCACATTTTACCTAAAGAGAGCCCTTCCTTTAAACACTAAAACAAAACACGGCAGGTCAGAAACCCACAGCAGACGCTCAAGGAGAGCTCGGACCACCCAGCGCTGCTCCCACACCCTGCAGCTAAAGCACAGAGCAAACACTGAACCCTGGGTCTCCACCTCCTCACCGTATGGCCCTTCCGTCTCGCTCAGGAGCGCTATAAATGTCGAGACCACCATCAGAAACTGACACTGGATGTTTAGGTCAAGGACGGTTTGGCTTTGTCGTCCCAGACTCGAGCGGAGGAAGTGATTGTAAACAGACTTTCCCAGATGTGCATGTGAAGGACATGCATGCGGATGCTCGGAGCGAGCGAATGCCACGCAGTCTGGGCTCCAAAATAAAGCCCAACGCTTTGACTTGCACCGGCTGGGGCGAGCGGTCTCGGAGCCGCTCTAAATCCGGAGGCCTGGCTTGAAGGATCGCGCCGTCCCCCACAGAGAGCGAGCGCGGTGGGTGTGGCCCCTGAGGAGATGGTTTTTGAGGGGGCCCCTCCCGAACGCTGAGCTGCATGCCAGCGCCCAAGGGCTCCAGTCTGCCTGACCAAAACCACCGCGAGCTACCCACGCCACGTTACACGGGCCAGCTTGGTGAACGACGCCCCCTACTGGAGCTGCAGGGATGGACCGATGCACCTCTGCACTTCCCTCCACCTGCAACATGCAAAAAAACACAAGCATACAGGCCGACTCTTCAATCTGAATCTCAGGCTTAATGCATATTTCCAATAAAAACCATCATAACCACACAGCCACATGTTAATTAATGAATAATGAGAATTGCAGGTGAAATGTTGGGATGCATTACAGCAGTTAGTAAAAATATTTTATTGCAATTATTAATTACAGTTTACACTAAATGATGTTTATACCATTGTTTGAAGCAACTTCATGTCATATTTTTATATGTAAATAAATAAGCTGGAAATATTTAAACTGAAAAACTGCTTTTCTATAGCACTAAGCCTCAAATGCCAATTATTCATTGGACTGATTTCTTCTTTAAAATACAAAAAAGAAAACAAATGCATGATATAATATTAAATGAACTATAATTAAAACATTGGAAAAATCCTTAAGATAACCTGTAGAAAGAAAAAAAACACTAAGAATAACATATGATTACGGCCTTTTTGGATGATTACGTAATTGTGGCATCCGTCATTGTAATTGCGATTGGAAATGAGATTAATTGTGCAGCCCTATGTTAAATGTTCCACCAGCCGCCTGCGTACTAAACATGATGCTTCAAGTTAAAACATCAAAATCATTTTATTACAATTAAGAAAAATGTACCACACAAATTCTACAATATTTATGTATTCTTGTTACTGTAATATGATTACTTATATTGTGAAGCGTTCACAAAAAAAAGTTGCATTTACATGCTACCTGAAATAAATATTTATACAGCACTTTGAATCCAAAAAAAGGTCTGGATGCTTTGCAGCAACGATCATTAGGAAGGGAAACAATTATGAAGATCCTAGACACTAATTTTATGAAAAATGTAATTTCATATTCATTTTCTGCACATTTTCTTTAGATTCAGCTATATAGAAGGAGCGCGAGTCGTTAGTGTAAAAATAAACACATTTTATACCAAAATGTAGGGAAAACATAGAATTGAAAAAAGAATATATAGAAATATATATAACAATAGGGAAAAATGGTAATTTCTTAATTTCCAGACATATAGAAAAAGTAAGATACATATATAATAATAAGAATGATGACATTATGTGTGTCAAAGACAAAAAAGGGTTTAACTATAAAACAGTAAGTGTAATACTGCTTTAAACTGTTAAAAAAATACTGCTTTAAAATTCAAAAAAAATATTTCTGTTTAAATTACATGCAATTTTGTAAAAAAATAATTATCACACATTTCCCCCTGATTTACTAAATGTAATTCAGTGTGACAATCTTGTCAGGCATATTTACAACAAAAATCAATTTATGACACATTAAAAGATCAGTTACTTTTACCTCAAATACTAATTCGTTTTAATTGTACATTTTTTTTAAATTTGTCATTATCCTAGGTTTTTCCCATTTGTCAGTAATATTTTTTTTTACTAATTTAAAACAATGAAATGTAATATGCTTCCTTATTGCTTTATATATTTTAATAATGTGCAAGTCAGAAAAATAAATATTGTGTTACACTGAATGACAATATAACATTATTTCAACCAAAATAATGTTACATATAACCGTATATCCTTAAAAGTAAATATTTGATGTGCTTTCTATGGACATAAAATCACTTTTGTGAACACAACAACACAGAAACACATCGCACTGCTACAGTAGAAGATGCATGAAACATGAAAACAAGATAGCAAACCTGCCTAATACCTTCAAACTGGACAGAATCATAGTTTGGAGTCTGTGACCATAGTAAACTACACTTTCCAAAACAGTGGGGTTTTGCAGCGTTGCTTAAAGAAAAACTATTTTGGGTTAACCAAATAACCTTTATGTGCAAACAAACTATTTTCTTATTCATTTCTTATTTCAATAACTTTCTCTTTATTTCTACGAGTATACATGATTTTCTGTGAACCTGTCTGAATTCGGTTTTGATCGACTAGCATTGATTGAAACAGGACAAAAGTATTCAGAACGTGCTTGATATTTAAATACGGCATTATATGCCTCAAACCCATTAATGCAATTTATTTCTAAAGTAGACAAGTCGAACATATACCAGATATCTACATATAAAACCTATAGCCTAGTCTTGTTAGACCAAAATACTGATGACATGAACTTACAGTATCCACTGGTTATTTATAACAAACTTTGTCATAAATCTAATATTTAACCATAGAGATTAGTTATCACTAGTGCTTTATTGCATGAGGTTACTGTAAATGTTAAACTCAATCAGACTGTGTTTCGCCAATAAAAAGCGAAGTTTTTTATAAACCATGCTACTCCCACCGCAAAGCCTTCAGAATAGTTTTGTCTTGAATTTTCTGTATATTCTTTTAGAAAAATGTGGACTACACACAACCGGGGAATCCTTGCTGTATTTTTCTTGTCTCCTGTATCGTCTGCCTGGAGTTTAATGTCTCTAGCGATCACACGCTAACCACTCAAGCCAAACTCAGGCCTGGATTTGAGCTACAGGGTTTCCATCAGGGGATCTCTGCATTGCTTTAGCATTCAGCAGGAACAACACAACAAAAACCAAATAGCTTTCTGACTTTCTGACGAAAAATTTAGAAAATTTCTAGTCCAGCGGTTAATATATCACTGCGATTTCCAGTGTTATTATCTACAAAATTAAAATATTCAATGACAGTTCAGGTTACATCCATTATTTTATTTAATTTAATTTTTTATCAGCTATGGTATATCATACCGCTTTAAATACTAACTTCAACGGCTCAGAACAGTACATCAGATGAACAAGCAATCACTACAGCATTCAGACACATGAGACAAACAACACAAGAGACACATTTTCTGATAAACTTACATTTTTTCATAGCTCCTACTAGCCATAAAAATGAGCAATAATGAACATTAAATGACTGTATGGCTATGAAATATCAAACATTAGCCTACAGTGACATTTATAAATCTCTAAACTAATATTTTTACAAAAATGATATGAATATTCATAGTTGTTAAGTGTTATTTAATTGACTAAATGAATTGCGGTGTTAAATGTAATTTGCGTACACGGTTATAGATATATTGGTGAGTTTATATTGTGCCTTAGTTGAGGATGATAATAATACGGTGTTGTTGATACTCTTGCGATTTTTCATTCGGGCCCAATTTTCAAAGACAAAACTAGCCGAGAAGGAGCAGTTTCACACTGCACAAGCTGAACTCCATTAGGATCCACACAGGGATGGATTTAGAAACCACCAAACACTTCCACGTTTTCCCTATTTAAAGACTGTTACATGCCTAGTTACATGAGTAAGTATAGCGACACAAAATAAAACATGGCGATTTTTTAAAGCTGATAAAAAGATAACTATAATGTATGGCGGAAGAGCACTTCGCAGCACTTTGACCTCGGTGCAGTAATGTCATCAGGTCAAAGTGCTCTTCTGCCATACATTAGAGTTCTAGATAAAAATAATCGAAAAATAAATAATTTTGGGGGCTCGCTTCACAAGTTAAGCAATCCCCTTGAGGAAAATATATATGGATTATTAATAAAAGCAAACTGTATTTTTTATTTATTTTTTTGGCATACTGATTACATCTGTATAACCGCAGTTTGACTATGAGAAAACTATGGGTTATGTAGCAAAATGGTAAATTTGTGCCTTTTGGCATATGTTTTTTGGTCTTATTTGTAATAAAACCAATGTGCTGACCTTAGTCTGCCCTGACAAACCAATACCACGGCCAAACCAACTACCCAAAACACACTAGTAAATGCACATTATGGTGATAAAAAAAACCCAGAAATACCCTAGTGGATTGTTGTATGAAATATATTGTATAAGGCATTATTTTTATGTTACTTAAATGCATCATGGAAGCAACATTTGCATGAACAATTACCACACCAGAGTCTCAAAAAAGCTGAAATCCAGCTTGGGTTATTGAAGTAACACACATGATCTTTATTCATCATGTAAACACCCACGTTTCCCTCTCTTAGAGAGCCGTTCACTCACAGCAGGCCTAAACAGTATTCTTCCAGTGACCTGTAATTATTTGATAGATTTTTAGAGCTAACTGCTATTTAGTAAGTTTGTAAGTGCTTCCTAAACAATCAGACATAATACGGGACTAATTGAAAGAGTAAGGCAGGCAATTTTGGCAGCACTGTAGGGGCTGGTTTGAATCAGCGGAGGCCCCTCGCTTCAGCTCTGGTTTTAAACTGTTCTTCGTGTTTGTGGAAGTGCGGCTGGCGGTCGACTGCAAGGCCTGCAAGGCAGCGCTGTTTAATTGGGCTTTGTTGTGGAAAAAAATGGGGGAGCACGGTTCACTGTGGTCACATCTGTACAACGGTGGCGAAGAGACTCACACATGTACGTATGCACGCAAAAACACGCACGATACAGGATGTCTAGTCGTAAATTGTCTCTAATGAAGCTATGCAGGTAAATGAGTTTAATATTTATTGAATACGCACAGAGCGTGACTCAGTGTTATAACAGGATAATGCGTTTGCTCTGTGCGAGCGGATTTTAGCAGCATATAATTATCACATTTACAAAACAGAGCTTCTGAATAATAAGACGTTGGATTTGCACATGTGACTGTTTGGCCTGCAACTATCTCATGTCCTGTGGTGACATGCTGTACTCCATCTGAAACAAGCAGTTTTATAATTATTGTAAAAGCATTATGCAGGCAGTTTTATGAGCTCATTCTAATTGAGCTTACATGGACTATTTGTACTTCTCAAGATACTATAGACCTGGTTACTTTTGTCTTTTGGTTTGTTCTGGGTTTAAAAGGCACTTACTTTTCAGTTATATAATTTTTTTTTGGTGGCACTGAAACCATTGGTTGAGAACAAAACTTGAACTAAATTGAACTTAATTAAAGCATTGTAAAATACATAGAAGCTGGTTTGAAACTATCTGAAATATATTGACTTTACTGGCAAAAACATTTATTAGATGGCCAAAAAAAAGAAGAAAAAAAGAATATATATATGAAAAATATTTTTCTTAAAAATATATATATAAATATATGTATATATATATATATATAAATCATAAGTTTTTATGCATCTCAAGTTAATGTATCGTGAATTAAAAAAAGTTCTGAATTACAATGGACAAACAAGACAGGACACAGGACAAATACTAAGTAAGAAAGTAATGTTTGTGGTGTATTAGTAATATCATGAAGTACTCAGATTACTTTGTTAAGAAAATATCTGGCAAAAAATAAACATAAACAATATAATAACTATAATTATCAGGAAATGGACCATAAAAAGTGCGAACAGACAAGCAAGAGACCATAATGTCCTGAATTTCATCATCATGCATTTCGCCCCCTTCCCCATATATCGCTCCTACTTTTCATCCCACATCTTTTCCCTCCATTTTCCACTTCATCTCTCCCCGTCTCATGTGGCGCTGATTGAACCCCATCAAAGGCTGTGGTGAGAGTAGACGGCCTGCTGCAGCTCCAGCCTCTCACAGCCTAATGAGACACACACACACACACACACACACACACATGCATGCATGCAATTCCAAACAAGACATGCACTACACTCATGCAGCACACAAGCACATACTCTCAGCTTCTTGATGCATACATTTTATGCAATGCACTAAAAGAAAAATCATTCTCATAATCACTTTGTATTGTTTCACAGTAAAAATATCCTTAAAACAAGATGCATTTACTGTGCAATCAATAATTACAACATATTAAAACATGTTCTTTTAAATGTATTTGTCTCGCATGTACAAAATATGTGCAATGCACATGCAATTCCAAGCAAATCTTTATGCTTTACACAATTGTGCTTCTCAAGTAATGTCTTTTCTTCATTTATCCACTCTCATCAGTGGTTTCTCGTTCTCTTCTTGCCATGTCTCGTCACACTCCCGCAAAACCACAGCTCTCTTCAGAGTCTTTTCCAAACCAGCCTGGCGTCTGTCTCCCCTTACTAACACCCCTCTTGTGTGTGTGTTCTTACATATCAAAATAAAGCCCCAAAGTGCATGTAGACACTAATTGCACAAGTTTAAAAAAGTTTGAATGCCATTAAAATAGATAGAAAAGTATTAAAGCAATGAAACACAATCACAAGCAAAACATTCAACAGAAGTGTGTTGAGGTTGAAATGGTATAGATGTAGTGCTGAAGATGAAGACATCAGTATTAGTTTGTACAGTGGATGAAGTCAGTTTATGTGATTCTTCATGCCTGTAACTCATTTTAACTAGACAAGCAGATATTTGATCAATCATATTTTTATTTGTGACTTCATTGTCCAATGATACTCTTCATCTCCTTTATCAACTGTTGTGCAAATTATGTAATGAGCTGCACAGTAAACTTAAATTATGTAATATATTAAATTTACAGATACGTAAACAAATAAATACAGAATATTCAAGTTCTGATTTATCAGTTATACACTCATAGACATAACGGAGAACAGCATGAATACAATTGATTTCAAATCATTTAAAAACATGTATAAAGTCAGATACACAGTTGCCACAGTTCTTTTCTTTATATGCTATCACAGCACCTCGAAGTGGCCAAACATGAACATCGCAACAGTCATCTCTAGTGGTGCTGTTGAGGTAAAACTGATTTGAAGACTCAAAAAATCTCTATATACAAAAATAAGTTTTGTTTTAATGGATTTTCCTTAAAACTTGCAATCTTAAAATTTCCCAAACATGCTGAAATTAAAACAAATACAATGTAATTTCAAAGACTACAATGGACTCAAAAAATAAAGATATTTAATATTTCGTTAAAAGTTTATGCACACTAAGGTGCCATTAAAGAGTACTTATTTTATGATTATATAAACGTATAGCACCAATATCTACAGATCTGATGGTGCAATGTTCCCTGAAGTCCAAATGTGTAAATGTATAGTGTAGAAGTGCACATTTAATACATATATACATATAAAATAGCTACAAAATTAAAGCTGCTACATTATCTTCTAGCAGTTCTCTGCAGACTTCTAGGAGGAGTTTGAACCTGGATGTGGCGGGCGGGATTCAAGACACAGCCTTTCTCCTTATAATGATCCAGAAGTCTTCTCCACAACACACTGCACCGCAGCAAGTTCTCATTACCTGAAAAAACCCCAGAAAACATGACTCTGTAATATTTCCAAGCATTAAATATAAAACTAGTAATAAATACGTAATGTAGGTAAATTTAAAGGAGGTTTAGTGTTATTATAATTATAATTAGATTACTGACTCTATTAAAATAAACAGTACACTGTACACAAAAGGTGAGGATAATGTCAGTTGAAATATTTATACAATAATCATGCTTAAGAGACAAAAATGGCTACATTAAAACCGAAATGTGTGTTATTAAAAAAAAAAAACAGATAAAATTTGTAAAAAACTCCCATAAGCCTAGACGGTGGAACTAACCAATGATGCACAGGCCTTCTTGAGCCCTGGTAATGCCCACGTTAACTTGGTGTGGGTCCATGATGAATCCAAGTCGTTTTATTATCCAGGATCTGGTTGGTTGTTTTTCAATTTCAGATTCTGGACAAGAGCGCACAGTTGACATGATGACATATCTCCATTCACTTCCTGTGGACAAAGAGATCATCAGAAATAATGACATGTCAAGTCAAAACATTCAACTAACGAATGCCTTGAATATCTTTAGTTCTGTTTTAAAAACATAAAACCATACAATTCATTTAATGTGATTATTTACAATTTATTTTTCTCATTTCTAAAAGAGAGCTAAATAGTGGTTAGTTTTAATGTACTGCCATGTAAAGTTAATGCTTAATGATATTTACTTCGCCATTAATACTCTCACTAATGTGAAAAAGCATTTGTGAAAATGTCATTACCTTGACTCCTCATGATGGTGTTGACTGTGATATCACGTATACCCTTATTAAGCAGGAGCTCATTAATGCTTGCCACTTGAGCATTATATGGTGTGAGAATGGCAATGTCCTTTGTGTTTATCCCAGCCTTGGTCAAAAGAAGGGCGATCCGCACCTGTATTAAGTTTATTACAATTATCACGTTTTGTTTTCTAGCTTCCATTCCATTCACGTAATGCATTCTCGAAGAGCGCAAACACTCTCTGCATCAGACTGGGAGATTATTTGGTAAGTAAGTTTATTAATGTCAATGTTTTGTGAAAATAACAGAATTTACACAGTAATTGTTCTATTATTTGGCGCATGTGTTAAAGATTAAAGTGACAACTCTCCGACTTTGAGCTTTTTGTAGTCTGTGAGCATTTAGAATCGCAAGATGGTGCCAATTATCTTTTCTAGCTCGTTTAGCTAAAATTGTTTTAGAAACCATTGAGTGAGAGACAAATGTAGTAGCAGGAGTATGTGAAATATCCACATTAGTGATCATCACAGTGCATATTTGGGACTTAGCAAACCTCTATAGATACAAAATGGAGGTATCTTTCAATTAAAAATTGGAATAATATGCTATGTGTTTAATAAAATAGGCTTTACACTTTAATTTGAACACAACGGCCCAAAAAACACTTTATTTCATTTACTAAAGGGGTCTTACCACTTCTTCTGCCTCTTCCACATTCGCTTTTGAATTTTCATTCCCCCGTTCAGTCCGGACCACCAGACCTTTCTCCTTTCCTTCAACATGACCAAAGACTATGCTTGTTTGCCTTGATTTAGTAAGGAAGAGACTTGGTTTGGGTGATATTCCAGTTTTTAACTTTCCTTCATAGAACTCCTCGGATGGAAATGCACAGATGTCTTCTTGCTGTAAACATATTTAACTAAGAAATTAAAAAAGATAAAAACAGAACTGCTTTGGTTTAGCCTATTTGTTTTGTATCAGTTATATTTGTTTTAATTTACTGGACAATAAATGCTAGTGCTGATTTAAAATTATACATTATACATAAAAAACACAGCCGCTATACAGTAACTGACATAAATGCTTAGAAACAAATAAATTAATATAGCTATAGTGTGATCATTTATTACCATTCTGTACTGAGTGTCAAGCATGAGTGCTTTCTCCATGTAACGTTCGAAAAGAGATTTAGTCAT
>JAUMHI010000041.1:20199911-20213878 GCA_032359435.1 Enteromius unitaeniatus | reverse complement strand
GGGCACCTGTTTCTGAACATCAGAAACAGGTGCCCACATCACTTGGCGTGACCACTGAAGGTAATAACACTGAAACAAGAAAGTGTTAAAGTGGACAATAAAGAGGCTTTTTCTGCAGTCCTGCATTGATCTCTCCGTTTGTTCTGACAGACATGTCAGTCAAAAGGCCTTAGAAAAATAAAATAACAGTTTACTCTATCCATTGTTCTCCCGTGACTTGCGTCTTTTGCCATTTTAGAGAGCATCACAATGCACCGTATATGCAAGCTTTATCATATTTGACGTAATCTGCCTTGTTAACATAGGGGTGAAAGCATGCGCGTGTACATAATCTGCAGTTGTTTGCGCCAAGAGGAAAGTGCACGCATATGTAGTGATGCTCTTCAAAAATGGCTTTTGATGTAATTCACGGGAGAAGAATGGATAAAGTAAATGTTCTTTTTTTTGTTTTCTTTGCACAAAAAAACTAAACAAAACAAAAAACATTCTAATAGCATTGCAAAATTAAAGTTGAGCCACTGGTGTCACATGGACCATTCTGCGGATGTTGTGCTATGTTTCTGAACCTGGATCATTGCCAGTTGTGTTGCTGTCTATAGAGGGGTTAGATGGCTCTCTGATATAATCAAAAATCTAAGAACAAAGGTCTTATGGGTTTGGAACAACATGAGGGTGCGTTATTAATGACAGAATTTTCATTTTTGGGTGAACTAACTCTTTAAATATTAAGGAATAGAGAAAATTAGGAAATAGTGAGTTCAAGAGAATGAAAATGTGAATTCCCCAAGTTTACAGCGATATGTGCTATTTCATCAACTTGAACAACCATCAATCACTTAAATAACTCTCGCATTGACTTTGTTAATGAGAATCAGAATCAGAAAAAGCTTTATTGCCAAGTATGCTTGCACATACAAGGAATTTGTGTTGGTGTCACAGCTACCAGTACACAGAGACAACAACAACACAACAAATAATAAAATAATTGAAAAACACAATAATAAATGTAAATAAATAAACTGTGGATTGTATGTACATGTCTGCTATGGATTAAATAGAAATGGTATTAAAAAAAACAACAACTAAAAAAAAAAACTATGGTTAGAAATGATACCAAGATGAAGAATGGGTGATAAAAATAAACATTGGTTATTGCACATGTTTTTATTGCACAGTGGGTGAACTGTTCATGAGGTAGATTGCCTGGGGAAAGAAACTGTTCTTGTGTCTGACAGTCTTGGTATTTGGCTCAATCTCAAATTCAATGAGGTTGAATTTATATAAATTTCACCAGTTCAGCCTGAATCTGGAGGTTTGCACTTGTGTTGCCTTTGTGCTACGGGATTCCTTCTGTGGTCCTTGCTGCAGAAAAGGGTTTTTGGAGGTTGCTGATATGCTGGAAGTCAGTTGTCATGGAAGTCTTGGGAGGCCGATGCTTGGGAAGTGGCTGAATAAGCGAGTCGCTGTCCGTTAGTAGTTTGTTGTGGTGCAGTCAGAGACTTGGAGACACGGCAGGCAAAACTTGAAGAAAATCAAGAGCCTGGCTAAGAGCATACTGTGAGCGTCATTTGAATAGTGTCTTGAGCTTTTAAACTCATCTTTGGACACATCCCAAAAGCTTGTTTTAACCAATAAATATCATTCTAGATCAGGGTGTGGTGATATTTCTCCTCCCAAATGTAAGAATTAATTAAAATCGGTTAATATTCTTCAGTTTAATTTACTTTATTTTAATTAGCTCTTTGGTTGCTCTATGTAAATTAATCATAAGATTAATTTGGATATGGTTATCCTGAATTGAAATATTGAATACACTCTATTGACCAATACATCCAGCATTTAGCACAATTAGGGTATTTTAAACAATTTGCCTTAACTTGTGATCAGCAAATTAATACAAAACTCTAGTTATTTTTCTGTCTAAAAGCAGGGTAGCTTAAGATCTGGGCTATGTTTGACTTTACAAAACACAATGCACATCCTTACTGATGAAACACAATTTATTATTAAACTATTCCACTGTACAAAACACTAACGTAGGAATATGTAAACACACACACATTCACATTCATACATAGTCTGAGGGTGAAAAGTAGAGGTTCACTAAAAGTCCAAAGTACTTGCTACTAATTCCAGAACCATGACCAGAAATAAATTACCAAGCAGAGGCTTTAGCTATAACTTTGTTTAGTTGCACCGTTTAGCAAGAAGGAAAGTATTTGCGTTACCGCTCTAAGGGAGAAGTCAGCTGATGTGTTTGTCTGCAGCGATTTCGGCATGCTGGTTGGCTTTTTGACGTCCTTGACGTTTGTAGCGGATTGGTTCTTGAGAGTTTGTTAGCAAGTTGGTTGTGGTTTTCTTGTCATGCATAATTTAACATAAATTGACTCAAGGTCCACAACGGAACGGTATAAAGTTTAGTGGATAGAGTTATAAAGTTTTACAACCACTCTTGGGGAGTTTTTCCAACGCTTAAATCAGAGGCCGTGTTCATCTGATTATCACTTTATGTTGGGTACGGTTCAAAGTGCACTAACCATCTGTGGCTTGAACGTCTGCTGACAACACGTTCCATGTTTATATACCTTGGCAGCTTTACGCACCGCCAGGGAGAAGCAAGGGACTGGTCCATCCAACAATTTTTTTATTATTTTACAAATGTAATGATAATGATGTCCTGTGTCTTTGACCATTATCTTGGTTATTTGCCCAATATTGACAATCTCCTTCCTGAGTTGGGATTCTCAATAAGTGTTCTTTTGTGTTAGTGTTGCAAGCTGTCCTGTGACAAACTGTCCTGTGTCCTTAATTGCTACTTTTCCATTCTGTTATCCTTTCTGTTAGGTTGAACCATGTTGGGGACTGGGGGACACAGTTTGGAATGCTCATTGCCCATTTGCAAGACAAGTTCCCTAATTATCTCAGTGTTTCTCCACCCATTGGTGACCTTCAGGCTTTCTACAAAGTGAGTATATCTTATAAAAAAACCTTATAAATGTGCTCAGAATCGGAGACTAGGGATGGGTGTCACTATGGTTTTAACTGTATTACTACTACTATCGATAAAACTTATCGATCCTGTACTTTAACGGTACGCTTATCTGTACTTTTTGTTGTGTTTTTAATAAAATAAAATTATAATAATAAAATAAAAACTAACTGAGAACAGAATTAAGTCAAGTCACTTTTATTTATATAGCGCTTTTAACAATACATATTGTAGCAAAGCACTGAACATTATCAAGTAGGAGAACAGAGTGATGGTAATGTATAATGATGAGAATTAAACTATTCATTTATCAAATGCAGAGATGGTCTTTTGTAGTCAAGACTGCGATAATCACTAGAAATTAGGTGTCCCCAATTTAGCAATCCAGAGGCGACAACCAGTTTACCTGTGGAAGGAAAATATGAGGAATGATTTACCTTTTCTTGGAGAATGTGAGAGTGAAAATAACCTAGATGGTTTAAAGCCTAAGAGCAATAAGTGCTAGGTGCTGTTGTAAGGTAACAGAGAAAATAATTAAACGCATGTAAAGGGCCAACAGGTTGGTGGGGACATCAAACATTTAGAAGGGGGAGGGTGGAACCCGGTGAGTTTAACAACATTACATTATTATACTGCTAACTGTACTATACTACTATATTTTATCATGCACATTTGGTTTTGTGTGTTTTCATGCTATGTATATAGTAAAATTTGTTTTATTTAATATTTAAAGTCTTGACACATTAAATCTTTAGCTAATTCATTTCATTATTAGGCATTTCATTATTAAATGGAGACACACCTTTGGAGATCAGCACATTTTAAATAGGATCTGTGTAATCAAATTGACGATCAAATCAATGTGGCAAGGAACCAAAACTCCATCTGTGAAAATATTGAGAAAAAAATCCTTGGGAGAAACCAGGCTCAGTTTGGACTTACACCTCACACAGGACTTCTGTGTGTGTGTGTGTGTGTGTGTGTGAGAGAGAGAGAGTGTGTGTGATTCTCGTGATCTGTCTCTGTCGCTCATCTAGGTGTTCTGGTCTCTGTTGACGATCAGGGCTGTAGAAATCATCACTTGATGCTGATATTTTGAACCTTATCTAAAATGTAACTACGGTAGATACAGGATTGAGATGTCATTCAGTATCTCAAATCATTTGAATATTTCTTGAAATCAATCAAAAAAAGAATTTGCTAAGCAGAAATAATCAAGTTCTTTAAAGTGTTAGTTTCTGCACTCACTACTTGGTTGGTTCTCCTTTAGCACAAACTCCAGCATCGATGAGGACTGGCATGGAAGCGATCTGCCTGTGGTTCTGCTAAGGCACTATTAAACCTTTAGCTCGTCTGTGTTTTTGAATCCATTGTTTCTCATTTTTCTCTTGAAAATATGCCATAGATTCCACAAGGGTTTCAGGTCAGACATGTTGGCTTACCAATCAAGCATAGGGATATCATGGTCAGGTGCTAAATCCTGTTGGAAAAAGAAATAACCATCTTCATACAAATTTACTTTTATCTGAAAAGAGGACCTTGGACCACTTGAGTATGTTTTTTTTTCCTTAACCCAGTTAAGATGCATTTTAGTGTTGTTTTTGTTTCAGAAGTGTCTTTGTAGCCCTTTTCCTGAAGATGTCTGAACGTGGTGACTCTTGATGCACTGACTCCAGCTCCATTCTACTCCTTGTAAAGCTCTCCCAAGTGTTTGAATCAGTTTTGCTTGGCAGTATTCTCAGGCTTGCAGTCATCCCTGTTGCTTGATCACCTTTTCCTACCCAATTTCTTGCCTTTCAGCAAACTTTGCATTTAATATGCATTTAATGTACAGCACTTTGTGAACAGCAACTCCGTTTAGTAAAGACCTTCTGTGACTTAACCCCCTTTGTGGAGGTCAGCAGTCTTCCCCATTATTGTGGTATCAAAGAACCAGAGATACCTGGAATTTCCATTTTAGGAATGGTCATTTAATGAAACTCAAATATAAATATTCTAATATTTTGAGATATATTTTGAGCTCTAATCATCAAAATGAAAAAAAAAAACAAAAAACTTTTACAATGGTGTACTTCACATTTGATTAAATATATATGAAACGTACACTTTTTGAAATAAGTTACCAAAAAAAATGTAAAAAGTTTTTCACGATAATACATTTTTTGAGATGTACCTGTAAATAAAAGTTTAACTTTTTCAAATAAGTTAAAGTAAAAAAACTTTTTCATGATATTTAAATGAAGTGGAAGAGACTGAAAAATGCAAAATAATTAAAAGTTGCACCGTTAAATCTATTTTGCTTTTTAGCCTCTTTACTTTGCCCTGATATTGCTCTCTCTCTCACTTCACTTTAATATCCGAAACTATACTTTTCTAAATTTCGTGTTTGTACAAATTAGTACAATAATAATACTAAATGTGAGTCATATTTTTCACTTACAAAAATTAACCAGTAACAGCTGTCTTTTTGGTTTTTTAGTAAGTTCATACATTTACATAAGGGTTGTGTTGTTGCCTGCCTTAGATCCCCCTTAACCTATTATAAAACTAGTCTGTATGATTATTTGTCTGCTATTTCTTGGCAAGAGGTAGCTCAGTTTGTAGAGTTTTGTAGTTTGCATTATAAGACGAGACATCATCATGCAAATCATGGGTTTGAATCCAGGGAACGCACATGCTCATAAAATCATGTAAATCATGATTTATAATTATAATCCCCCATAATTATGATTAATTGCAATTATTTATATTAGCTGCCAGTGGTAACTGTAGCAGAATTACCATCAACTAATCTGTTCATTCAGCGAACACATAGTGTAATTAGGAAGGGATATTTTCTTGGCCACAGAAAAATGCCTTCTTACAGTATTACTGCATTACACCGGTTTCACACTGCACGCGTCAGCAGGGCGTAAGCAGAGCCTGAGCGGCGTGCGGCGTTTGTGCTTTCACACTGGCAGCGTTTGCCGCGCACAGCTGAAACAATATTTGTATATGAAAAAATAGTAGAGCCTGTTAGGAAAAACGATGTCTGACCCTTCTTACATGTTGTATAAGAAATATTATATTTTGCCATGCAAAGGAAGGCTTGCGTGCAGATGCTAGATTGAATAGGTTACACTTTGACAATCGAAGACATAATTAGGAAATATTTCCAACAAACTGTATTTGGATTGAATAATTTAATTGAAAAACGAATCTTAAAGCTAACAAATGCCTCTAGTTTTATTCATTTAACAGACCTTTGAAGTTTGGGAAAAAACTTGTGTAAATTGTGTTTTTGTGCATTTTATTTTTGCATATGGTGAGTGTAAAACACGAAATGCCTCAATTACACAATTTTATGGTAAAATCTGTTACTTTTCAAGTTCATCGGGTTAGTTTAGATCAAGAACAACACACTGTCACTTTAATTCAGCTTAATTAATTAATTAATTCACTTTAATTAATTCAATTGACTGCGGATCACGTGCACAATCACATACACGGGCCTGCCAGCAGTAACCAGTGGGGGAGGGGCTGCATTGTTTTCGCTGCAGGTAGCACACACACAACATAGTAGGGAGTCCAGCGCTTTCACTTTAACAACACAAAAAATGCACATATCGTAGGAACGGTATAACTGTTTTTGTTTGCGTTTTTGAAACCGTGACTTTTTCAAACCACCGTAAACCTTGAAACCGATTATTATCCCATGCCTAGTGAGCATGCTCTAAGTTGGTCTAACCAGACTTTATCACGTCGTGTGCAGTATGTGTGCACTCTATAGGTGGGTTTTTAGATTTTTGCAATATACTCAAATATAATGTCATGATCACTGGCTTGCATAAACCTCCACAAGAACAGAGTGAACATAAATTATTAAAAAAAAAATTAATAGCTGATTTTTACCTGTAGTTGGCTGGTGTTAATTTCAGACGCTTCCAAATTTAAATGTGACCCTGGACCGTAAAAACATAAGGTTAATTTCATTTTATTATTTTCAAAGTTTTACATTCATGTATGGACAATATTTGGCAGATATAAAACTATATGAAAATCTGAGGATGCAAAAAAATTAAATACTGAGAAAATTGCCTTTAAACTTGTGATTGACTTGGAATAGTGTGATTTTGCATGTCTTTAACTTAGATTGGTGGATGTACTGTTTGCACATCTCTAAAGATTTATAATAAAATTGTAAGTATATTTTTAAGGTTCCTTGTAATATCCTTTTTGTGGAAGGCTTTGACAGAAACTACATATAGAGCCTTTGTGCAACTGATATTTTTCCCTTTTCAAAGCTGTTAACATTCTGGAGTCTGGGGTGATTTTGAGGACACTGAGATGTTTGGACATGCTCTGATATTTCAGCTACTTATAACATACTATTGACCAACATAAAATAGTTTTTGTATACAACAGAAACTGTGCTACAATAACCTGTCTGCTTTTATCTCTATCAGGAGTCAAAGAAAAGGTTTGATGATGATGAGGAGTTTAAGAAGAGGGCCTACCAGTGTGTGGTTAAACTACAGAGCAAAGAGCCAGACTTCATCAAAGCCTGGAACCTTATCTGTGATGTTTCCCGCAATGGTATGTATTTCCTACTCGGACAACCTCTGTGAAGTTAGCACCCCATAAAAAGAAACAATGTCGAAAACTATGCCATTTGTTTGTGCTGATTTGTGTTGCAAAAACGATAGTTTGTGCTTGCTTAGTGTCTAAGATATTTAACATAATTTTTTTGACTGTGTGACGTCACTGTGACGACGCAGTTCGTATGTGCTCAATTTGTGCCCGTTTGTGCCGTTAAAACAAACACTGTATCTGTTTTCCTTCTCTAGATATAACCAAAATATTTTAGGCCCTGTGACGTCACTCTCCACCCCAGTTTGTCTAAATCACACAAAACTTTTGTGCTCAATTTGTGCCGGTTTGTGCCAATGAAATGATCGTCAAATATATTTCCACTTCGTAGAAATAACAAAAATAAATCGGGGCCGTGACGTCACTCTCCACCCCATACCGTCCAAATCTCTTCAAACCGGTGCCGTTCGCTTTGTGCCCGTTTGTGCCGCTAAAACAAACCTGGTATCTCCGAGCCCTTCTTAAGTATAATGGAGAACAATGCTTGTTTGGGTCTGTTATGTAACTCTCCACCCCATATCTTCTAAATCTAGCCAAAATGTGTCATTTATTTGTGCTCAATTTGTGCTGTTTTGTGTCGGTGAAATAAACGCCAAATATATTTCCACTTAAAAATAACAAAAACTAGGCAGTGACGTCACACTCCACCCCACTGTACAAATCGCACAAAACTGGTGCCGTTCGTTTGTGCTCGAATTGTGCCATGAAAAAAAAAAAACACTTAAAACTTATTCACTTCTTGAAAAAATTCTAAAACCTCTAGAGAAGCGACGTCACACAAGCCGTTCTCCATCCATATCCTCTGATGTTACGCCTGTCACTCTGGTTGGTGCTAGTGCACTGCTTTTTTTTTCTTTCATTGTGCATCACAGTAACCTTTGCAACCAAATATAATGCTAAAATAAACATTGTAATTTAAGTTTGTGTAAATGTGGGCCAACTTCTTTAAGGACAATGCAAATCATAAAATATTTGGCGCATTCCTCAAGTTATGAAGATAACTACAGCATATTTATCTCGGAAGAAGGTGCATAAGAAGAGAAGCAAGCAATGACATGATATGTGTTTCTTTTTGTTTAAACATTTTGAAAGCAATATTTAGACAAATTGTTTTAACTACCTGACGACTTGACAGTGTGATGGTTTGTTGTTAGGAGGATTAACCTTGCCAACCATGATTATACAAGCAAACCAGTTAAAAGAAGAGTTTTACCCAACAATGATAACCCCGTAATTATATAATTGCCCTCCTGTCATCCAAAAATGTCATTGAATTAGATATTCATTTATATACAGTATAAATTAAAGAGGTCCAAAGTCAAGCTATGTTTTCTGTTTAACTTTTTTTATAATTATTAACTTAAAGTTATTTTATTTCACCTAACCGACGGTCGTTAAGCCATTATTAACCAATTATATTACATTTAAATTGATATAGCTGTGACCCATTAAAAATACCTAATTTTGTTTTCAGGTATTTATTTTATACAAGCAAATAGCAGAACAATTCACATCACATCTTGTGCCAACAGAGAAAAACTTAACAAAGCTATAAAAGAAATAGACCCATATGCCAAATATATTTTTCTAACGAAATAATTAACAAAATGAAAGAAAAAAACTGCACCAAGTAGCAGCCTAAACTATGCAGAATTTCAAAAGGCCTCCAATTTTTTTCCTTGTTTCCTTTTTTATTGTGAATGTAAACAAATGAAATAAATATGAATTTAGGTTTGATTAAAGTTTCCACATTTATAAGGGAAATAAAATCCAGTGATCCTGCCGGCGCCATGCAGTGACATTACAAACCAACAACTTTCATCTTAGAAAGTTTCACCATCTAAAATTAGGCAGAATAAAAAAAAAAGCTTTCAAAGTATTGAAGCAACATCAAATTAAGATTAATGTATGTTTAAGAGGTAACTCGTCTTTTTCTTACCATATACAATTTTAGATACAATAATACAAATATGGTTTCAAGTCAAGTCATATTTATTTATATAGCGCTTTTAACAATACGAATTGTAGCACAGCACTGAACATTATCAAATAGGAGAACCGAGTGATGGTAATGTATAATGACGAGAATTAAACTATTCATTTATCTATTAAATGCAGAGACGGTCTTTGTAGTCAACACAACGATAATCATTAGAAATCATTTAATGCGCTATATAGAGAAACTGTGCCTTTACTAGAGCAACACCAGGAACACTGGATAGTCCTCGCTGGAGTGTGTGACATGATTTGTGTTGTGTGCAGGGGCAATGGATCGTGTTCAAACCAGTAGAGAAATGGTACAATGTTTCTTATCCAACCAATCAAATTCACTCTACCCGGACGGCGCGATTTATCTGGATGTTTGTTTGTTTTGTACGATGACAAGCCGGAATGAAAACAAGCCAAAATGAAACGGGAGTAACAAGGCTATTTTTAAAATGTAAGGAGTAGAAAGTAGAGATAAAAAGTAGAGTCGGCTGAAAAATAATTACTCCAATAAAGTCTAGATACGTAAGATGTAAGATGACTGATTTTACTGAAGTAGATTACTATTTTTCATTTTTATTTCTAAAATGGTATTTTAAACACTTTTTAAAATGTATTTTGTTGTTTCAATTTAAAAGCGGAGTCTTTTTCTACATGTTTGCACTCCTTTTCCCTCCTATAATCTGACCCTTCTGTCCCCCCCCCAAATCAGACCTTGTCTAATTTCTTTTTTTTTTTTTTTTTTCTGATGCCATCTAAATAGGCATAGTTAATTCAGGAAAATGCCACATTTGATTTCCCTGTTGTGTGACTGTTGTAATTAAACTGACTTTGTCCTTTCTGCTTTGCTGATGCAGAGTTTCAGAAGGTCTACAACTGCCTGGATATCCGCATAGAAGAGAGGGGAGAGTCCTACTACCAGGAGATGATGACAGCCGTGATAAAAGAGTTTGAGGAAAAAGGTACAGACGAGGGCTCTTTGACGCCTAATGTTTGTTGTTTTACTTTCTAATAGTTGATATGTGTAGCACCCCTTGCCCTATCGGGAGTTATAGGTCCCAAGTTCTGTAAGGGTGGAGCACCGGATTCTAGTGATATGTCTCTCGACAAGTTATATGACTATTACACACCTCTGGTATTACTATTTTTTACAAGCTAAGCCTACAGAGTAGAGTAAGCCAGGAGAGTATGGGTATAAAAAAAGTATAAAAAAAGATGTTTTATCGCAATAGTCATTAAATAGTCAAATCTCAATATGTAAATGTCAATAAAAAAAATAAATAAATGAAGGAATGAATAGACTGTGTGAAAAAATAACCAAATAAACAACAGTATCAGCATAGTGAATTTCACTTTCGCCAGCCTAGAGGGCGAAATAGTGTAGTGATCGCGTCACCGAGGATGTGATATTTGGATCACGTGTCACTTCAATCAATTAATCAATCACTGTTGTTTATATTTATATAGCGCCTTTACAATACAGATTGTAGCAAAGCACTGAACATTATCAAATAGGAGAATATATTGATGGTAACGTATAATGACGAGATTAAACTGTTTGTTTATCAAATGCAGAGACGGTCTCTGTAGTCAAAATGATAAACAATAAGAACTAGAAATTATGTACCTACCCAACTAAGCAAGTTAGACGTGACAGCAACAAGGAACCAAAACCCCATCCATGAGAGAATGGGGAAAAAAAACCTTGGGAGAACCAAGCTTAGTTGGGGGCCAGTTCTCCTCTGGCCGGACACCCAGCATCTAATTTCCAGTTCAATTTTAAGCTCATGTCAGATTGTGTAAAGGACTTATATTGTGTTTGTGTTTATGTGCATTGGTTCTGGCGATCTGTCCACGGAGCTCATCTAATGTTCTTGTTTCCAATGAAGATCATCTCTTTGTGTTGATACACCATCTGATCTGGATACGGACTGAGAAACAGAAAAAAGGGACACTGATATTAGCGTAGATGCCATTTTTTTATGATGTAACAAGTACATTGTGGGTTAAGGGGAGTGTTCCCGGTTCTGGCTAATCTAATTAATGCAGCATAACAATCCTTTAATGCATTTGATTAATAAATGTGTATTAGTGTGTTAGGTGTAAGCCAGGGTAATGATATGTGTTTTTAATCTAGATTTAAACTGACAGAGTGTGCATGCCTCCCGAACAGTATTAGGTAAAATTGCTCCAGATTTTGGGTGCTAAATAAGCTCTGCCACCCGCAGTGGTCAAGTGAGCAGTCCGGTAGTGATGACTTCATCCACTAGATGTGCTGATAACAGTGCAGTGGGGAAAGGAGCAGGAATCCGTTTCAACAGCCTTGAGCACAAAGCACTGGAGGATGCTGATGATCTGGGGCCGGTTGCACCAACGGGTCATACGCCCGGTCGTAAGACTAGGCTGGATGTAAAATGTGTTTTAAGTCCTGCGTAGAATTTATAACTGTTGCACCATTTGGACGTCTGGGACTAAATCTTACGTCTAGTCAAAGGTATGTGTAAAGTGAAAAGCCTTAACTTGTTTCCATAGTGATAATAAATATAATAAACTAAAACAATTAAAAGACAATGGCACGACTGATATACAGGCTACATGATCGACAGGCTTTCAGGCACAAAAGAGTAATGAGAGACCGCAACCATCCCCTAGATATATATGGAGACAGAGAACTTATTGAAAGATTTAATTTCAGCAGAGTTGAACTGTTAGAATTGATCAACGAATTATCACCGCAATTACAACACGCAACAGACAGGAGTGGAGCGCTGTCACCAACACTGCAGGTGCTAATATCTCTTCAATTTTATGCTAGTGGATCCTTTCAAAATAGATTAGCTGATATGGAAAATGTAAGCAGAAGTACAGCCTGCCTGGTGATACGACGAGTATCTCTGGCCCTTCAAAGTCGGTCTCAAATACATGTTCGTCTACCCACCCAGGAGGAGGTCAAACGAACTAAAGCCAAATTTCAAACAGATTCCGGCATACCCTGTGTTTTTGGCCTGTATTGATGGCACTCATATGCGCATTCAGGCACCATCTAAAAACGAGTACCTTTTTGTAAACAGGAAAGGCTTTCACTCAATCAACATACAGGTTGTGTGTGATGCAAACATGAAATTAATAGATGTGGTTACATGGTGGTATGGGACTGCACATGACGCACGCTTCTTGAGGGAGAGCGCTCTGGCACGATTATGTGAGGAGGGGCAGCTTTCTGGCATAATGCTTAGCAACAGTGGCTACTTTTAAAGAAGTGGCTGATGACACCTGTCATGGTACTCGAACGGTATAAAATAATTGCTGTTGCTGTCTCACTAGACTTTGAATGAAGTCTGAACATAGATTATCTCTTACCTCACAGGCTAGAGGCTCAGAACATGGTCGTATCTGTTGGTGCCTCAAAGCTGGAGACTCAGGACTTGGTATCTGTTGTTGCCTCATGGGCCAGAGGTTCAGAATGGAGGTGTTTCTGTTAGTGTTTCAGTCTACCAGGGCTCAGACTCAGAACCGGGTTGAACTGTTACTGTCTCCTAACACACAGAGCAGAGACTCCTTGGTACTGGATACTTTCTTAGTGTCTCATTGAACAGGCCAGAGACTTAGAATGGTTACAATCTGTTAACGTCTTTCTCCTGATGGCACTCGGACTCAGAACAATCAGACTCAGAAAACAACTCAGACTCAGAACAATCAGAAAAATCGTTTGCACTCTAATCTTGAAAATTTTTTATTTTTATATTTTTGTGTATTTTTTTTTTTTAATTTATGAATTATTTTTTTTGGTAAAGGATCTTTAATAAAGTTATTTAACCTGTTAGGAGGACAACACTTTTTCACTTAAAAAGTATGTATTGTGATTTAAAAAAAAAACTGCAACAACAACAAAACCTGCTATGACAAAAGGTTCAGTGAATATTGTGAAAATTTGATATGTTGCATACCTAATGTACGTACAGCTTAATAGGACTATAATTAATTATATAGTTGGCCTATTAAATAGAGTCTGAAGCAAAATTATTTAAAAACCTTATGTACTCAATTTATTCTGATAAGTAAAATGATTGTGCTTGCAATTTTTTTTTCTCTTTTTTCTTCTTTCCTCCTGTGGAACTTATTTGCATAGTCCAAACACAAAGTTAGAAAAGTGCCATTAAAGTTTAACTGCTGCATTTCTCACTTACCACAACCAAAATACGTTTGACAATGTTACGAATACATTAAGTCCAAACATGATGAATGATGATCGATTTTGTGGTCGTTTCATCTGACCTCCGCCCGTATGTCTCGGACACTCGGGTAAAGAGAGGGGTGGAGCTGTCAACTGATCACCACCTGGTGGTGAGTTGGATCCGTTGGC
>JAUMHI010000041.1:20145687-20165631 GCA_032359435.1 Enteromius unitaeniatus | reverse complement strand
TGGAACTGGACTTCCATCTCACACTGTTGTCCATTCTGCAGGTTCAAATCAGTGCAGCACTGTTTGGAAAGTTGCAATACTATGTGTGTCTCTGTGGCAGTGTCTTTCAGAAATGTAGCCTCATAAATAGGTCCAATATAATTATTGTTCTTCACAAGACGAACAAGAGATCTGATAGCATGTCTTTTCAGTATGAAGCCTTGAGGAGCATCAGGAGTAAGTGGGTAAGACAGAGGCACAGCAGCAAAAAGTTCTCCCGGATTAGCCCATTTCATTCCAAACCATTCATCAGACAGTTGAGTTTTCAGCTGCACGGTGTCTCGTAGATTCAGCCTGGACAGAGAGAGAGAACAGTCTGTGAATTTGGATTTCGTTATAAACGTTAACTGTCTAAACTAAATACATACTTATTTTGTAAACATACATACCTGGTTAGCAGTTCACTTTCGACCTTTTCCTCCAGATATATAAAGTTGTGCATGCTGTGTTTGTAATTGTCACGGTTAATCACACTGTTCATCTCATCTGTCATCATCAGCTTGTATCTGTTTATCAGCTCTCTCTCTGCCTCTTCTCTTTGAAAGAAGGGAATGATTTCCACACTTTCCTCATTCCAGGTCTCAAGGTTCCTGACAGAATCTTGGTTTTCTAGGGGAGCCTCAGGTGCTGAACATGTGACTGATGTTCCATTACTCTCATCGTCTCCAACTCTGACCTTGATTTTTTGTCGTAGTACGGGTCTCGTGTTGAAGTCAAACACTACCCACTGCTCATACTTGCCTGATTGATCAGATTTGAAGGACACTGGGATTTCAAACTCTGTGGAGACAAATGACAGTAATTCAGATGGAAATAATTTTTCGGGATTAGTAAAAACATGCCATATGGTTTCTTGTTCAGTTTTGTAAGAAATATTCAATCACCCGTTTGGTTCTTTTGAAACCATTCACTACTGGAATATGTCCGTTCCTCATTGGGGTCTTCGCCGAGGCTGAATTTTGCTCCCAGTTCCCGTTTGATTAAAGCAATAATCTTCAGAGGTTCCTGGAGGGATTTAACATTAAGATCAACTATTATAGAAGCTATCCTACACTATATCTCACACATACAGCTGTCTTATCATGTTTAGGAAAACAACATGGGTACTTGGAAGTTTACAGAGCTCAAAAACTGCATCGCACCATATATACAGTACAACAACAAATCCACTCGTTAATAACAAGTTGCTAACAATTTTGACAAGAGCTTGTTCAATTCTGAAAATATGCTTTGAGTAATACATTTTTTTTATCTTACTTGTGGATGTTTGTTATTAAAATTATGATCTGAACCCCATAATTCTTACATTGAGAGCAAATGTAGTACTTAAAGACAAACGTTATACATGTTATACTTGTAAATGTACAAACCTTAGAAATAATGGTAAACTTCCATGTACACTGTATTCCCTTTTTCCTTACATACACACTGTTTATATCAGAGTCACAGCGGATAGAAACATCAGGGAGGGTGTCGCAGACCTGCAAGAATATTGATTCAATTTTAAAAAATGGACAATTAAAACTTTGGCTGTAAAAATATCATAAAAAAATACCATGGATCGATGAAATGTATTTGTATATGTTACCATATAACACCAGGTTCAAGTTGAATGCAAGTACAGTGCCAAAGCAAAAGTGTCAAATATAGATCAGAAATACACCTGTCAACATCTGTACATTACTAAATGGTCTACTTACAATCATTTTCTTGTCGTTGCTGTGTCTGCATTCATCCAAAAAATTGTCCTGATAGGACAGCAGACCCATCTCTTCTGCATCCCTGACTCTTTTTCTTGAAGCCTTGTTTCTCTTTTGCCATTCATGAAGTTCTTCTTGACTGTGCGCCTTTGGGCAATTATCACCATATTCACATATCAGGGGACTATGGGAAAATGTTTGTAGGTAGCTTAACACACTTGGATAAAAACAAACAAAGCTAATGACATGTCACTCTACATATTAGTACCTTCGACATAATTTCAGGTCCTTGCACGCTGGTGGTGGATCACGATACTTCCAAGTCTGAGAGGTATCTTCAAAGATCAGTCCCCGGTGCTTCACAGTGAAACAGTGGTTCATCAGCTCCTCCTCTGTCCGGAAGTGGCTCTGGCAGTATGTGCAGTCAAACTGTCCTCCTTTTAGTGTCCTTTGGCTTTGTTTTATCATTTTCACAAGCTTAGGAATTGTCAGGTTTTTATCCTTCATGAAGTTCCACAGAGCTGCTTCCTCTAAACTCCTAGCAAAGGAACATCTGCTCTCATGCCGGCTGCATCCACGTCCTTCAGTGAAGTGCCAGCAAACTACATATTTGTGAGGTGGGGGATAGTCTGGCAGAGGGGCAACAGGCCTCCACAATGAATTGTCACCTTTCCGCTTGACCAGCAAGATGTTTTCTGAGCAGTAATGGCTGGTTTCCTTATAGTTATATGAAATCTCATTCTGTTTCTTACAGCATTTTTTACAACTGATACACAGCTTGTATGTGTCTAGTAATGCTTGAAGATTTTCTGCTAAAGCCATGTCTTAGAAGACGCAAAATTCCTTTGCAATGAAAAGGTTTGCAATTAGAATGTGTTTTTACAACTTGTTTTTTGTTAAAACAAGGTTTGAGCTAAAAAAATCAATGAACAACACTTTGATGTTTTACTCTAAAGGGCTGTACACACAAATATCATGTGCGAATATCGGCAGCATTTTTTTCGCTGTTCATACCCAGGCAATTTTCACTAACGATGAGCCACAGTAATTTGTATATGCATATTATTATATAACTATTATATAACCTCACAACAAAACTTATTTTAATAAATGTAAATGCAAAAATATATACTGTAAGATAAAGAATATCTATTTAGGATATAAACTGGTGATTAAAGTAAACAAATAATTTCAAGTCAGCATCTCTTAAAGGAACACTTCATGCTTTAATGCTCAGTATGACTACTTTCATCTTTGTAACAGAAAAGGGAATGCTTATGAGAAACTTTCTCATTCGCATTTTACTCTATGGAAAACAGTAAAGCAAGCAGCTTTGAATTCCACAGATAATTACCAAATTTAATGATCTTTTAAATAAATATTCATGACCTATTTTCTAGTAAATAATAAACTGTTCACAACAGAATCAGGTAACATGAATCAGTATCTTACCGTCATATATTATTTCCTATCCCAATGGTTTTCTGATATGTCACGATCTTCCTGTAACACTGTAAGTTTCAGCTGTTCTCAGTGTCGTGTGCATCCAGGGGCATTTAAACATTTTATAAGGCTGTTGCTGAGCGACGCTGGATAAGCCACTCCCTTGCTAGAATTAAAGAACAAGTTTCCTTTTCCAGCGCAGTGCTCTAGCTTTCAGTTTCAATACAGATGAAAACAACAGGAAGCAAACACACAGAGCTTAGGCCTATTCTTTCACTAAAGCACAAAACAATCCTTAAATGTTCCTATTACACTTTTTACATCAACATCAATGAGTTGTTTTTGCTATCATTAGATCACATTAGAAACGAATGTTTGCATGCAACTTGTATTTTAATTATGAATAAACAAAGTAGTTGTGTTTTCCCCATTGCACAAGCTTGCATTTCTTTTTTAAAGAAGAAAGTAACAGTCTTGTATGGAAAATAAAACAAATGCATGTGGACTTATATTAAATGATACATTGCTATACCAGTTTTTTAGAATTACATTGTGGATGTTTGTAAAACAATCAGCGCTGAAACAATCAAATGATCATTAAACTTAAATATAGGAATAGTTTCCAATGTCGGGGTGCTTCAAAAGTATACCCAGTGACATTGGCATAAGATGTAGCTGATTGTCAACATTTTACTAAAATACCTGCCATTAATCCTAACAATTCAATTTAGAAAATGAATTTGAATTCAACAAATTTAATTCGAAAGTCATTTGGGTGAAACTATCTTGGCTGATAAATGTGATAAGTAAAACTCTTTTAAAAAATACATTTAGATCTATGCCAGGCACTGTTCATGAAAACAAATAAGACTTATCGCACATGAAAGCAAACATGCCTGAGGTGACTCGAGACTGCTGAAACTGGTTTAATGGCATGTTGAGTACTGACATTACATGTATATGAAGTGTAAATATTCTAGTTCACTTAACCACTCCCTTTAATGCCATTATAAGTAAAGCAAGTTATGTTAGCTTTGGATGAATAAAAACGTGGCTGTTCTGTACTATATTCTGCTTCTGATGACAGGACCCAGGAATGTCATCATAAACGTGTTTTCAGATCCACCCACCTACAAGAACTAGGTGATGCACACAACAACAGCAGCAGTTCCTGAGCAAAACAATTGCAGTTTCACTTATCTGTAATTTCCATCACAACATCACATGAGCAGAGTTCGTCATAAACATGTGATGACACGTACACAAACACACCCACATTTTACTCTGCTTCGATGACTGATTTAGCAGTACTTGATTACACTTCTTGAGTCTTATCAGCAGCAGTGCGATCATAAAGCTTTAGAAACAGTATTCAGAAACAACCGGGTCAGTAATTTCCATCTAACTGAATCAGAAGCTTACTGTAGTCTACTAAGGCTACTAAGAAATCCTGATGTTTTGACAACATTCTTAGTTTCCCTCAGATGCAAAAATGACAGAGACAGCTTGTTACGAACTTGTTATGCTTTAATCTAATTTTAAATGGTTTACAGTAATCAGTTAGCAGCATATAGCTTAGACATTTCTCTTTCAGGTCACTGAAAAACCAACAAACAAATCTGAATCAGTGACCCTTGAAATGTATCTAAACTACTAAAGTGAATGAATCATATCTGATAAAGTGCAGTGTAAATGTGGAAACAGCCATGGTGTTTGTTTTTGTGAGATTAAGCCCTGCTAAATAACAGCCTAGACCAGACTAAATGGCCAGATTGCATCAGTGCTGGTTACAAATATGGTATGCGTTTACTGTTTTCAACCACTCATCTAGCCGATCTATCGGCAACAACCCTCTGAATCAGCTTGGGTCAGAGTAACATACCACTAATGCCAATCTAAAAACACGTCTTTAAGCTGGTCCAAGTTGTTGTTTTTTTCTATCAGCAGGCAGATTAACTTTATGGTCAAAAGTATGTGAACACCTCTTTACAAAAAATGTTTGGCTAGTAAAACCACTCCAAATCTTAATGCTACTCTATACAATAACATTCTGAAGATTGTTCAACATCTTTGGATGATGCTGTTCAGTTTCAGCATGACAAAGTCCTTGTGCACAAAGCAGGTGACTGCGATTATGGCCAGTAGGGCATGTTCCTTCCTGAAACAACATCAGCCAGTCAGTCTTTAGGAATGGGTTAAAGGGTTTGTTTAGGGTTTAGTTGAGGACTGGAGCTTGACCCTCTGGTTTTAGTCATAATTTATGACAAATGTTGGTTTTAGGCATATAGATAAGACTAATAAAACTTCTTGTTCCAGGATCAACAGAGGTAAAGATCACATAAGTCAAGGTTCATCAAGCTGTGAACGATCTTGACTGGCCTACACAAAGTCCAGCCCTGAATAGCTTTGGGATGAATTGGAATAATGGCTCCCAGAAGATCTAGAGCTTAAAGAATTAACTGCCTATTAATGCCCATTAATGCCCATAAAATGTATGGATGCTCACATACTTTTGTCCATGTCGTGTTTGTGGGATGCTGTTGGATGCTCAGACGTTTATTGATGAGGAAAACTGATAAGGTGAGTCTGAAATGACCTCTTAAGACCGTGTGGCCAGAGAATGAGATATTCTCCAAATGCAGTCGTGACTGGACGTCTCACAGCTCTGGCGTCAAACTGTGTCTTTAGCCAGAGAGGTCAGTGTGAAGTTCCTTATTCTTACGCACTTCTGCAGCATGAAGCTCCTGACAAAGAAAATGGAGATAATAAAAGATAAACATGAACCTGTTTTGTAGCAACCAGGAAGGAACAAATAAATAGTTCTCTTTTTTTTTACTGACATTAAAGAACAGCTGTAAGCCTGTTACTTCAGAAAAACAACATGCAACAGGAACTGTGGAAAGATAAAAGCCTGTATTTCTTAATTTCACAAACATTTCAAAATAAAACAGTCCATTTTACTTTTCCATTTTTGTCTAGTTTTAGCTATTGGATCACTAAAAGTGATAATTTTGGACAATTTGTTGTTTTCATTGTGAGTGTATGCTAATAAAAGTAGACCTTTATGCACTGATGCATTAAAATTTAAACAATAAGTTGGTTCTGCCTGGATAGAGCTGAAGTGATCTCGCCAGCGCACACACGCACACACACACACACACACACATCAGTTCCAGCATTGCTAACCTGAAAGCTCAGTTGGAACTTTATCAGAATAAAATAATCAAACAAACATCAGCGCACCCGTTTCTGATGTACAAAGCCTAGAATTTACATAATAATAGTTTAAATCGTTAAGATGTGTTATATTGCAAATATGAAAATATTATGAAATATTTGGATTTGTGCCAAATGAGAGAGGTAGGATACACGAACACAAAGCTCCATTTTCAAACAGTTGAGTGCGCAAATCTTTAAAGTATACTCTTTTGTCAGTCTATGTGCGAGAGACGCTTTCAGAGTCAGTATGGTCACTGTCCAGGGGCTACATCGTAAAGCTGCATGCACTGAAGATGTACATACCCTGACGGTTTGGTACAAATACATGCATCATGTCACTTCGAGTGTGTTTAATATTATTTTAAGGTGTCCTTGTTAAGTACTGAGTAATATTAACTAACTACATGTACTTACTATAATATGTTTAGGATTAGGCTTACTTGCATGCAATTACACGTAATATGCTGTTATTATTATAGTAAATAAAGTAAAATAAAGTGTGACCCTGATAGGGTATATATATATATATATATGCAGTGTGAGCTGCTTGGAATTAAAGTGCCTGTCAAATGCATACGTGTAAAATGGATTATTTGGGAACGGCCTTCCGAAATGGGACATTAAAGCTGAGAGTTAGGTTCACCCTCCAGAGCATCTACACACTTTTTCTACAGAATAACTTGCATCGATTGACGAATCAGACAGACTCACCTTCTCTCTCAGACGCTGTTTGAGAGCATTGAGATGGGCCATGCGATTTTCTTGGATCAGCTTTATTTTGTGGTGGAGTTTCTCCTCGGTCATCTTGCTGTAGTTTTTGTTGACCTCCTGGGCCTTGGTGAGCACCTCCTTCTCCCGCTCCCGTTTCTCTGCCAACTGCTTCAGCACCTGCTTCTCCTGAGACTACAGGAAGAGGTGCAAGAGGGTTTTAATATGAGAATTCTCTGACATTTAAAATAAATGAATGTGGGGAAAAAGTCATGAAAACAGCAATGGAGTGCTGTGATACTGTGGTGCTATCATGGTATCAAATGGAAAACACTATGGTATTAACTGATTACCATATTCATGCACTATGGTATCTACATGCTACCTAAAAATAAACATTCCATAGAACCACCATTTGGGGTTCCTCAAATAACCTTTCAGTGAACGATTTCTAAAAGAACCATTTTCTCTCAGTTTGAAGGACATTCTCCAATACTCCAAATAACCTTCTTCCACTATTAAGAATCTTTAGGGCAGTGAAAAGGTTCTACGCTCTTAAAACTAACTTAAAAGTTACTAAAAAACTCTTAAATATATACGTGCATGTATGTATATTTATATACATAATAAATATACACAGTACTAACACACATTATGTAAAGTTTTATTTTCGATACGATTAACGATTAATTTGACAGCACTAGTTAAGATTCTCAATTACTCATGTGCTTATGCTTCTCAATAGATAAATGCATCTGGTTCATAATAAAACGTTATTTAAGTCAGCTGGATGCATTGCTTGAGAAACATCCTGTTGACAAGCTCTACTAGAAATATAAGGAACAGTCCAAAAAACCACAGTAGAACTGAAAGTTTATGAGCAGTGCTCCACAGAAAAGAACTTATAAAGAAATTATAAAGCTATATTGCATCATCATCTTACCCTCCGTCTCTCCTCGGCGGCCTCCATCCTCCTCTGTAGTTCCCCCAGAGAAGGCTCCTTCTTCTGGGGCGGCAGTGCCAGAGTCTGGGGTCTCTCTGGAGACGGCTCGGTCGGACTCTTCAAGATGACCTCAAATGCCTGGCCAGAAGCTCGCTTATTCAGTGACTTCACCTCCATATCTGTGGAGCAATGATGTGGAGGAAAGTCAATTTTTAAAGCACAAATTTAAACCTTGAAATTGAAGGCCTTCAATCTTTAAAGCTCCTACCTTCAAACTGACCGAAGGTGTTGGGATGCGGCTGGGAATACAAACAGGAGCAGAGGAGAGATAACACCGACATCTCTCTTAGCTTCTCAGAGTAGGCTGCAAGACAAAGAGAGAAATCCAGTTTGAATACAGTAAATATTACAGTAAATCAGAACTGGAATGGGTAAAGTGTAGACACCTTTGGTCTATGGCATGCTATTATTTTTGACATCAGTTATTACTTAGCATACTATTTATTACAAAGTTTGGAGTGTCACAGAATGTTCAAATATTTTATACTATTTGTCTATCAAGTAAATGTGTCTCAGCTTAAGAACCATTTAGATATTTGCACAGGAAAACAAGACAAAACCCAAAAAGAAAGAGTCTCTTTTTTTTGTTGCGGCATGTGATTTTTTTGTTTTGTCTTTTTTAAAAATAACAGGGATTGGTTGCTAATGCCACTTATTTTTAAGTATTTCTATAAAATCAGCAGAAACCCTGGGAAAAGATCAGTTGATGTTGAATAAAAAAACGAGTGCAATAATGTGAAATATTCTGATATTGGTAAAAGGAAGGTAGAGTCTGTCTACAGCAATATCTTGCGGAATCGGATGCAGAGGCGTTTCCCTGAACAGACTTGTAATATTTTATAAGGTATGCATGAATGCAAGCATGTTACTGGGCTGCATTTGGCATCAAACCCCACCCTAAACCTGATTCATGTATTACTGATCCAGTTAACACCGCACAACACATGTCAGCCAAAAAATGCACTCGGGTGTCATGATCACAACATCAGTAAATGCCTGCATTATTCTGAAGAATCGCAAATCACTAACACAAGCAAATGCATGCCTGCAATGCATACAGGAGCTAATGGTGTTCGTGTATATCTAAGCATGCTTATTTATTACCCATGAGCTCAACAGAAAGGTGACTTTGCAAGAAAGCTGAGATAGCACAGATAACTCAAATCCTGCTTTGTTAGAGCCAAGCACATAACCAAATGTGTGCAACTGACTGCTGTTATATATAGAAGATCTACAGCTATTTCAGATGCAAACTAGAGCATCGACTCAATAAGTGAAGATAATAAGATGATCAAGTGGATGAATCAGACAGTTTACGATCAGACAGTCATATCTATAATATTGCGCCACATTTTGCAGCACTGCTACCCTCCAAATGAACCTGTGTTTTTAAGAACCCAACATCTGCAGTGTTGAGCATCAGCACACAATAGGAGTCTTGCTCAAACAGAATTGAACTGAATTAAAAGGATCTATTCATTAATGATATTATTATCCCTTAGATAGCATAGAGCATGCATGCTTGACAAAGGACGTGTTCACCAGTGCCAATGTCACGCTAAAAGACGTGATTCTGCCGCAGGTCATGCAATCTCATGTAATAACTCATGCTAAAATCTCCCTAGTTTCTCAGCTTCATATCTAAAGGCAGATTATTCTGGGTCTTACCTGAAACTGTGCTGTCCATAGTGCTGTCGGAGGAGAACGGAAGGATGCTGAGCGGAGTGAAGCGCTGAAGGAGTGACGCACAGCCAGTGGTCTGTATTATCAGGGGAGGAATGATGGATGGGAGGTGGAGGAGGGAGGAGGAGGTGGTGAAGGTGGAGAGGACGAGAGATGCAGAGAGAAATGGCATCGCTGACAAAACCAGCAATTTGGGCAGATCAAGTGATGATTAAAGAAAAAAAAAAGAATAATAAAGTGCTGTTGTCTTGGAAACAAGAGCTATTTTTACTGCTCACATACACCTTAGAACAAGTTATGCATATATCCAAGCATAATACCACAAATAACCAAAACAACCCTTTATAAGTCGTTTGAGTTGAGAAAAGTTTTTGCAGCATTCGTTTGCTTGCTTATGTTGTTATGTTGCATTTTCTAATCGAATGCAATGACTTGTACATTTCAGGCCGCTGTATCTGGTAGATCTTGTTGTCTGGTATTGTACAGTGGTTCGGTTAAAGAAATCAATAGATCATTGACCAGACAAAACATGCATTGGGTTAAGACGCATGACATTTGATCGCTTTTCCAATCAGCTATTGATCTGGAACTGACACTCACATACATCAGGCCGCTGCGCTGGGAGTAATGTTATGGATCAGGAGTAAATTAAGAAAGAAGAAGCAGGACATTTTCACATGCAAATAACTATCAAGTCCTGATATGATTTTTTTGTCATTGGTGTGCAGTAATTAGGGTGTTCAGAGTCTCTTACTCGTCCAAATTAGGCAGTCTTCGGTGAAAGTTTGAAATAAAATAAAAAATAAATAAATGACTATATATATATATATATATATATATATATATAGACTATTATATATAAATATATATATATATATATATATAAGAACTTCTGGGTCTTGTAGATAAATCAACATGGTTAAAAAAAATAACAAATAAATTAAAAAAGAAGAAAATCTGGCCAAAATAAAACTATGTAAAAAAATAAAATAATAAAATAAATATTTTTTTAATTAAAGTGCATGTCTGTTTGTTTTTAATTCAGAATACTGAATTAAAAAAACTATTAGCAATGGGGTAAAAAAAACATTTAATTCAAGATAAATTCTCTAAAATTACAAATTTAAGATTTTTTAAATTTAATATTTAAAACAAGGCAAAAATACTGCACAACACATTTTTTGCAGAGTAACCCAAAGAGCCAGAGCTAATATTCAAGCTCCATCCCAGATCCTCTGATGTATATTACGTAAGTCCTCATACACAATTCATGCCTCTGCTGAAGGCTTGCGTGCGAAGAGCGGCTCGATTGAGTCTGCTGTCCTAAAACTACCGCACCAGGGAGCAGAGCCTGATTCACGCTGCTTTAAATCATCTCGTATACACACTGAACATTAAGACTTAAATATGAGAAATAATACTAGTGATGTCTGCCTTGAACACCGCCGATCAGCTGATTAAAGCATGACATCTGATAAACGCAGGACCTAAAGATGTGCATCAGAGCAGAGAGAGGTGGCACATGTTCATTATTATATTGACTCTCTTTCCGACACATACATGTATAATACTCTGCAGGTCAAGCGAAGGGTTAATGTCTGAGGTCACAGATGTGATGCTCGCCACTGTAATAACATGCATTACATGAGCAGCAAGTATTGATTCACAGCTGCCTTCATGCAAAATGCATTCAGCTTAGGTAAAGATAAATCAATAAAACCCCATCCTGACAGAATAAGGCATTTCCTGGATTTGAAAGAGTTGGGAAACTAATTAAACCGAGGCACGAGAGCTTTCTTTTCCATCTCTGCTCTTTATTATAGAACTGGTGAGCGATTAGAAACTGGGTTTTGATTTGTTGGGTCATAAAAATCAACACCATCTTCATTCTGTTGCGAAATGACTGATTTAATCTAAAGGTGATTTCAGCAGAGAACAAAAGTCTTCAGAAAACAAAACTAGTGTCAGTTTAGCATAGAAATTAATATCTACAATGTCTGCAGCATCACAGCAAAAATATCACACAAATATCATAACTTACATGTAGTATGATAACTGCACCCACTCTCTTGAGTTTACAGAAAACACTCTGCGCACACACACACACACACACACACACACACACGTCGCTCTATGTGATGTCCTTCTGTCTGGGCGGGCGGTGAATGTTCCGGATCACACATTTGACCATCCATTCGATGCCATCATTCACGCCCTGCCTGAAAAACACAACCCCACAGAAAACACACATGCATTAAGTTTACAGTGAGAAGGAATAAAATGAACAAAAAGCTAAATAATTAAGAATCAATTATTTGTTTAATCATAAAGCACTGTTAACCACGATATACACTACCAGCCAAGTTTAAAATAATAAAGTGACTTCTGCTAACAAATACTGCATTTATTTGATCCAAAACTACAGTAAAAATAGTGAAATATTAGTTAGTGTCCAAATGTAATTTATTCCTGAATCATGCACACTGGTTATTCCAACCATCTGACCATTTCTTAATTTTGTCAGCGTTATTATTACAAAGATTAAAATCTGAAACAATATTAAAATCGAGCTCTCATACGTAAGATGTAAAGGAACAAGAATTGTAAAAATGCTTTACAATCACTGCAATATTCATGATTCATTTTACACTGCCAACAAAATATCAAATAAACAATCGGTAACACTTCACTTAAAACCTTTATATATAATGCATGATAAAAGTAGCTTTAATGCATGAATCGCTCTTGAAAGAGTGTAACCACAGTTAAGATGCATTAGAATATACAGTCACACTTTTAGAAAGTATATAATGCATTAAAAAATCATGACAATTTAAATGCTATTGTGATGCATTTAATATTTGCTTATATCTATTAATGAAATGATATAGTGCATTAGAAGGTATATTATGAACAGCTTTATAATGCAATACGCATACAGGCTTTAAGTAGAGTGCTAGCATTTAAAACCCAACTCATCAGCCACTGATCTTGAGTTTTCGTTGAAGCTCCCCATCATGTTTTTCTGGAGTGCTTGAGCGCAGCAGGGCTTCCACTTCCACACAGAGCACTGAATAATGAAGGAGTGAAGCGAAGCAGACGTACCCTGATAAAGCACTGCAGGGCTGCACCAGACAGTCTCTTTTACCGATTTTGGGAGCGCAGTCGCTGAAAGCCGTCTTAATGTCAGGCACAGACAGACAGTTCTGACCAACACAAGACAAGCAGTGCAATCATTAACTCAGGAGCACAGCACCACCTACAGACCACTGGGAGATGAGATCTTTGTTGTGTCTGAGTTCATACCTCAACGTCTTGTTTGTTGGCCAGCACCAGAAGAGGAACTCCTTCCAGAACTTCACTGCTGATCATCTTCTCTGTATGAAGGGAAGATAAAGTCATGATTCTGGCCTGATCAACCACTTCCACCAGCTCTCAAGATCTGACTAGGTTTAACGTTACTGTAGAAAACCCAGCTTGAATAGATCTGCTTACAAATACTGGAATATGAAAAAATAAGCACTTCCTCAGTGTTTAATAAATGACATAAACATAAGTTTTGTTCACTGTGAAATTGATCAAAATTAAGTTTAAAGAAGATATGATTTTTTACATTTTTATTTGATTTAGTTTGCAGTGTGTGTAACTTTCCATGAAAATTATTTATGAAACGAAGACCTTAAAGCCTTTTTGTGGAATGGCAAATTTGGACTTTTTTTGGGGGGGGGGGGACTTTGCAGAAACATTTGCATCGTATACAAATATAAGAAATATTACTAGGCCTTTAAAATTGACTTTTAAAATAATTAACTATAAAATATACTATAATATTACAATGCAATACAACAAAATATAATGAATCATTATAGACCTTTGGCTATTTTTGTGTACATTTTTACAGTGTTTATATATTCTTCTTCACTTATTAAATGTCCTTGTTTTAGATCAGGCCATAAAACGACGGCACTGATTGTACAGAATTGGATTGAATCCTCGATTGGATAAAACTAACCGAAGGCATTCTTTGACTCGCCCAGACGCTCCTCATCAGTGGAGTCGATGACATAGATGACTCCATGAGACTCTGCGTAGTACTGAAACAAGTAAAGCACCATCAATATAACATCAGAAACAGATTCAGACCGCAGAACATACAGCATTCAAGGCAAAATAAACCAGATCCCTGGATGGATGCACCACCTTATCCCATAAAGACTGCAGTTCTTCTTGTCCTCCGAGATCCCAAAACATCAGACGAGCTTTTCCCACATCAATGGTGCCGACTGAAACAGAAACAAGATGAATTAATTCAACCGGTGCTCACGTTTTCATGGATTAGAGTCCGTTTCCCAGCATGCATCACTTACTGTTCAGGCCGACTGTGGTTGTGATCTTCGAAAGGTTCATCCCCTTGTAGTTCTTGCTGAATTTTGTTTTTGTTTGCTCCAGAAATGTCTACAATATTCAACAACATCAAAACCTCATTTACTGTAGTATCTAGAAACAGATAAGTCAACACTTAGTGTGCTACCTAACTAGTCAGCATTTTAGCCTAGTGAGCACCTTCCTAGGAGGGTATACTGTGCTTCATAAACTCCAAAATGATATCAACAGTTTAACTGTAGTTAAAGTGCAGGAGGTGTTACTTATTCTGCATTAGTTAACAGTTACTAGTCTTACCGTTTTCCCAGCATTGTCCAGACCGAGGATCAAGATGCAATACTCGTCTTTTTGAAACATATATTTGTAGAGACCTGACAGTAAAGTGTACATCCTCAATAACAGTGGTCAATCCTGACCAACTCACATCACAAACACAACACTGTTTACAGTTAGCTTAGCTTAGCTTAGCTTCAGCGCGCACTGAACTACATATACAGTCACGAGCTGCGGTTAAATTACGAGTAAAACTAACAAAAAACGCGTTTGTTTATAAATCTACAACTAAGCCAGTGAACGAGGAGTAATTCACGAGACTGCTTTGCTGGTTTGTTAAGTCCATGTTGGCAGCAGCTAGTAATAAACACCTACTAGGAAGTTGTTGGCGATTTTGGTGCATTGTGGGAAATGTAGTTCATCATCTGTTCGGTGGCAAAGACTGGAAACATGTCTATTACTACACTAATTATTTTAAATCTAATATGTTAATGTGTGGCTTTTGTTACTTTAAACAATAACTGAAATTATTATGTTATTTATTTTATAAATGAAAAGGAATTTGAAAAGAAATGATCATAAATACATTGAATGCACTTTTAATACTCACCCATCAGATAATATTAACAAAATTGACAATAAATGAACAAAATAATAACAGCAACAGAAAAAAAGAACAACAGCGTCAACAAGTGAACAGTTTATTTTTTTAATTTCTCCATATTATAAACATCACGATTCATCAGGTCCAGATATATTCGTTTTGTGGTTTTATTTATTTATGATGAGAATAATTTTTAGATCATTCCGGCCCACCATGGAGGGAGGAAGAGGCCTGCTATACCCAGAATGCACACTAATATAAACATCCACAGGAAGAGCCGATCGATGACCATGGCCACATACTTCCACTCCTGCCTCACCTGAAATAATACAAAGAACATTGTGGACATCAAAATTACAAACATTGATAACTTTCGTATTTTATGTATATATTTATGTATAAATAAATATTTAAGGTCACTGTTTCATTCAATTATTTTGTCATACAATAAACAAACACACAAAAATGTATTTTAAAAAATGACATTTATTTTTCTTACTATACATTTTTTGTCATGCAATAGTTAAAATGTTATTTAGTTAAATTATTAAAAACATTATTAAAACATGGATACGTTTTTTTATATTAAAGATCAACATTTTGTTTTTTAAACATAATTTTTAATATTAAATATATAATGCATATGATATAATATTATATAAATATTCGTAATAATATTATATAATCTTTAAAATGTTCCTATTTTTGAATTTAATGTAAATACACACACACACACACACACACTCATATATATATATATATATACACACAGTTTTTTTTAGTCATGAAGTAATTAAAAATGTAGAAAAGGCAAAACATGAATATGTTTTTATTTTAAATCATCATTTTATAAATTAATTTATGAATTTTGAGTCACTATTTAATGTATTCTTTATTATTTAATAAGCATTATTAATACATACAAATTTCTTATTTTAGATCCAAATTTTATATTTAGATCTAATGTAAACACACACACATCATGCAATAATTAAAAATACAATAATTACATGTATCTTTTTTATTATTATTGAACATCAAGATTTATGTTTTTGAAACTGTTATAAAATTAATTATTATTGCAGTTTGACAAATAAATGTTACATGACTCCAAAGTAAATAAGATGTCAAGAAGTATTATGAAAATCATTCTACTCAAAAGAAAAGCCATCTCTTAAACGAATAGGTCACCCAAAAATAAAAAGTACCCCATGAGTCATCCTAGGGGTATATGACTTTCTCTTTCAGACGAACACAGTTAAAGTTTTCTGAAGGAGATTGATAGGTTTTTGCAACAAAAACATTTCTGTTTTAAAAATCATATAAGGAAAGTCATAAACCTGGGACGGCTTCGGGGGAGTAAAACATGGGGTAATCTTCATTTTAAGGTGAACTATCCCTTAAGAGGACATACGGAGGAATCTGCGTGTTTGGCTCGCAGGTGCTCAGCGATGTCCAGCACTCCTTCGATGGCCAGCCGTGCAGCATGAGACGGATGTTCTCCAGCACTGCTCGCTTCGGAGGTTCTTCTGAAGGGTCTCCTTTGATCCTGTTCGTGTTGAGGACAGAACTGGATGCTGCATGAACGATAACGCATGTTGGCATGATCTTGCGCTCCAAGACTGATCTGCACACTGTGCGAGCGAGCCTTTGACGCCAAACTACCCTTCTTAGGAATGGATAAAGCTGGTTCCTTCTCATCCCAAATGGAAGCAGAGCTGCTCTTTTTATTCTTCCAAGGGTCTGCAGATGTTCTTCGCAAGTTCTTCTGCAGCACAGGAGGCTTCTGGATGAAGAGGAACCTCGGCATGACGTCTAAGAAGAACGTACGCACCCAGTCAGGCATGGAGTGTGTTTCTGGTGACCTGTGATAGACGTTCAGCACGAACACAGTGATGATGATAGACAGAGTCACGAATATCATGGTGAAGAGCAGGTATTCACCAAGCAGAGGGATCACCAGAGATGTAGACGGAATGATTTCTGTGATAAGCAAGAGGAAGACGGTGAGTGACAGCAGGACAGAGATGCACATGGTCACTTTCTCTCCACAGTCTGAAGGAAGATAGAAGACCAGAACGGTCAGACACGAGATCAGCAGACAGGGAAGGATGAGGTTGATGGTGTAGAAGAGTGGCAGTCTCCGAATGATGAAGGAGTAGGTGATGTCGGCGTAGACTTCGGAGCAGCACTCGTATTTCTTGAGGTTATAGGTGGCCACGGCGCTGCTGATGGTCCATTCGCCGCTCTCCCAGAAGTCTGTGCGGTCTGCGCCGGAGGCTGTGCGAATCAGGTCGATCTTCCCACGGTCGTACGTCCAGGAGCCGAACTTCATGGTGCAGTTCTGCTGGTCGAAGGGGAAGAACGTGACGTCGATGCTGCAGGAGCTCTTGTAGATGGCTGGCGGCATCCAGGTCACTCGTCCGTCGTAGAACAGGTGAGCTTTGGTCAGGTGAGTCACGGTGAAATCACCGTCAGCGCTGCAGAAACACAGCATCAGATCTTCAGTCAACCTCCAAGCACTCTTAATAATAAAGGTGCTTCATGATGCCGTAGAGGAACTGTTTCAGCTCCATAGAGAACCTTTAACCTCTGAAGAACCTTTCTGTTTCACTAAAGCTTATTTTTAGTGAAAGAAGGCTCTTCAGATTATAAAAAGGTGAGAAAGAGGTGGTTCTTTGACTGAATGGTTCTCTGTGGAACCAAAAATGGTTCTTCTGTGGCATCGCTGTGCTTACATTTTTTAAGCACCTTTATTTTTAAGAGCATGGAACATAATGTTTTGAAGAATGGTCAGATTTTTTAAACTATAAAAGTGGTTTGCAATGACTTTCAAATAAATATCTTTCAGACACCTCTAAATATGGCGTGTCATATGCAAAATCTACAATTCTTGAAATTAGTAATTTTATTCATGTCCATTTCAAACTTTGAAAGTAAAATTATATATATTCATTAATTATAAATTATATATATATATGTGTGTGTGTATTGGCTTGTTTCTTTGTTTTCCAATGAAAAAAAAAAGTGACACGGCTTGTAATGACATGATGGTTAGTAAATGTCCAAATATAAATTTAACCCTATTGCGCCTTAATGCAACTTTGACTATAATAGTTATAGAATTCATTTATAGTTTATAACATCCCAAAACATCATGCTGAATTCCATCACCTTCAGTTAGGTGCTTTTTTACACAGAACCTAACGAATACATCATAAAAGGGTATTTTCTCTGATTTACTCTTTTAAACATGTTTCAAGAAAAGAGAAGAAAACACCAAACACTGATTGACTGATGCTGTGACGCCCCCCGACGGAGATAGTTTGTTACTGCAGCCTGTCAGTCAGGCGTGTGATCACCTACTTGTTATACAGCACTATATCAGGCTTCCAGATGAACTGTGCTGGTATCCTCATGGAGCTGATGTTCTCGTAGTCTGCAGGCCTCCAGCGGAGCCGGTAATCATGCCATTCCTAACAGAGACAGAAGAGCTGTCAGGAATCAGGATGAGTCAGAGCAGGACACAGAATCCTGTTTAACAGGAAAACACTCACTTGTTTCACCCACACATTCGTGGTCATCATTTGATTTTTTTCATCCTGGTGAGGGACAATCGTGACATTTAATGCAACCACAAACACACATTTGAGTATAACAAGGTTTGGTTATTGTGTTGGTGATGGATCTGTGAAATGTAAGTGTTATACAGCAGCGGACTGTTTATGAAGAAGCAAATCCTGTCATCAAACCAGATTTTTTTTAAATAGGCCTATTTTATTTAATTTCACATAACCTAGCATTTTCATGGTTTTAGTTCAACTATAATATATCTTCCCTTTTTGGAATTCTACTTTTTGTGTAATCAATTTTATTGTTCACAAAAATACTGTAACAGAAAAACAATTGCATAATTAAATAAAGCATGAAACAAACTCATAGAGAATCAAACAGGAAGAGTTTGTACCACATCAATGAGCTGGGAGATGGACAGTCCAAAGCGGACATAAACCACATCAGTGATGTTCTGGACCGGACGGGACAGTTTACTGTATCCTGTGAGCAGAGACCTCAGCAGACGGTCTTCAGCCTGAACTTCACCACGACAGTCTAGACTCGGACAAGAGAAAATCAGTCTGAAATCAGTCTTCACGCACGAGATATGTTCCTACAGAGATCAGAGAAGGAACCAAAGTCTGCAATCATACGTCAGAGGACTAAAAAAACATACAAATAAATCAATCAAATCTTCCAATCAGAAGAGTGAAAGGTAGAGTAGTTTTTATTAATATTTTTTATATTTCATTTTTATTTAGTGGTTTGATTTTAATTTGTTTTGTCATTATTATTATTATTATTATTATTATATCAAGCATATCAACTAAATACAAATAAGATGTTGCTGAAATTTCTAATTTTATTTTGTTAATACTTTGTTAATACATTTACTTTATATCCAATAAACATCTTTCATTATTTTAATTGTAGTTAATTTTAATAAGTATTTTTCACTTTGTATTCTGTTATCTATGAAGTGTATGTATTGTATAATAATGCAAAATAAAGAAGAAAATTAAATAATTTTCATCAAATATTAGAATAAAATAATAAAAAATGCTTTAAATAAATTAAATCTGTTTATGTTTTCATTACATTTCATGACATGTTCATGTTTCTTTCTTTTCTTAAAAACTTAAATTAGACTAATAAAAGCTCCATTAAAAAGTATAGCATCATGTACCATTTTATAGTGAATTGTCAGTGTTGATTTGTCAAATGAATTTCATCTGTATTTTCAAATGTATTTTTAAAATGCAAACCACACAGAGGACTTCAGATGCTGCCAACCCTGGAATAACACAAAGCACTAGCGAACTCTTCAAATATTT
>JAUMHI010000041.1:20106603-20133682 GCA_032359435.1 Enteromius unitaeniatus | reverse complement strand
AGGAATGACAGAGGATCCCCAAATCCAGGTGTGAAAAACTTGTTGCATCTTTCCCAAAAAGACTCATGGCTGTATTCCATCATAAGGGTGCTTCTACTGAATACTGAGCAAAGGGTCTGAATACTTAGGACCATGTGATATTTTACTTAAACATTTTTCTGAAATATATACATGCATGTGTTTGTATTTATAAATGCATAACAAATATACTTCAAACACACATATATTATGTAAACAAAAACTTTGGCAAAAAACTGACCTGTTTCTCCACTTTCCCAAGCCGTCCCATCATGCTGGGATCTTCTGGTAGCTCTGTATCTGTGGTTCCTTTGGGACGATCCTTGTCTGTTACTGGAGGACCTCGACCAACAATTTGATCGACTCTAACAATCAATTAAAGACATGAAACGTCTAGAATAAAAACTTCATTACATATCAGAGTCAAATTATATTAAAAAAGTCTGTTTTAGGAGGAAATGTGTCAACCATTGATTCATTACACATTAAATATGGATAAACACAGAAATACATTTTCTTCATATTCACCAATTGTTAAAGGCACTAGAGTTTCCACTAGATTTAAAAATAATAAATATATAATATGTTTAAATTTTAGTGTCGTCAAATGACTAATTGCTTCCAAAACAAGTTGTTTACATAATATATGTGGGTATGCTGTGTTTATTTATGATGTATACTGAATATAAATACACATGTACATGTAAATGCATGTGCATTTTTAAGGAATTTTTTTATATATTAAAAATATTAATATATAATATAAAATATAGTAATATAATTATATAAATGTACATGCATGTAAATATTTCCAAAATATATACTGTATCTGTGCATGTATTTATATATATATATATACACACACATAATAAATATGCACAGTACATACATAAATTATGTAAACAAAAACTTAGTTTGGATGCAATTAATTGTTTGACTGAACTAATATATATATATATATATATATATATATATGTGTGTATAAATATAATATATATATATTTTTGTTTTGTGCTAAATGCATCAAATAAATATTTCTCTTACATGTTAATTGATTACATCTGAACTGTTAGAATAATAACATTCATATAAAAGATGTATACATTCTTAACTTTAAGAAATAATACACCATGTTTTCTATCTTAAAGCACAAAGCAGTGTGGGAATTAAATGCATGCAGAGGGAGGGATATGATAATGAGGGGGGTGTGTCCACACACAGATGGACAGAGATGATTGGACAGAAAGAGTCAGGCCCTCCAGACGGGACGTTTTCTGTTGTTATTTGCCACTTTTGAACAATGTGTCGAAGTGAAATCACATCTTTTAGTTGCATGTTAGAGTATGAGCCGCACATTTGACACATTATCCAAAGCTGATGGACTACACTAGCAGGGGTGCGTCTGATCCGAGACACTCCGTCTAAATACGGCATCGGATGTGCTGTTTGGCTGCTTCGGTGGGAATCAATCAAGCATGGAGAAAAAATACTGAGCATCATGTGGCATGCCAGAAATATCGCCATGCCGACATGCATACGCAAACAGAAATTAAGACCATTCAGTGCATCTCCATTTGCTGCTTCTTGCTGCCGCAACTCTTCATTTCCACACAGCGGTGCAGGCAAACTAGCTTAACCAGTTTTAGTTCAGCTACATGACTAGTAACTCACCCAAATGTGGTATTTGGCTCCCCTCGACTAAACGTCTCTCTACAAAAGCCTTCGCTCACAGCAAACAAAGTTGATGGAGTGAATTAGGAGCTGATTATCAGCAGCCGCAGGCTCGATGCAGTAATAGACTAGTTTGTTTAGGGAGCTCAGTTTCTACTAGCCATGTAGTCTGAAACAGAAGCAGGTTTCTTGGTTGGTCTCTGGAGCGAGAGAGATCTAACGCAGGCCCGGGAGATGTCCTAACCTAGAAGACAACAGGGGCGACTCTTTGGTTCCTTTGGTTGAACACTTCTTTGGGCGAGGGGTGCCGGGGCCCGGAGGACCCAATATCATATCTAACCTGGCAAAGCAAATAGAGTAGAGGACAGCAGAATGCAGAATGACGTGACACGAGCAGCGCAGACCCAAACCAACAACAACAAACCCTCCAAATATATTCCACACATTACCGTACAAAGCTCTGGTGCTCACCGGCAGCGATCGATATGTGATGAAAGTATGCCAGTAATGTTTCCGACACGTGTGCTTATTCATATAAGCAGGAATATATTTAGGTGTCAAATCATAGGCCCATTCGTTTGTTCATACATACAGCAGGACCGACCTTCGGATTAGCAATATATGTACACTGAAAAGTTATGGCGTTATGGGTCCGTGAGGATGGTTTTGGTTTTATATGGTAGTGAAAAACTGTAATGCAATTTTTCAACCGTACATTCATTTCATAACAACCCCCCCTTCTATATTTTTATAATAAAATATAGAACAAAATAAAACAATATTTAAAATTGTATCTAACATATTTACATCATGTTTTTATTTTTTCATTATAGTATATACATATATTTAATTACTTAATTTAATTACTTTAAATTGATAATAAAATATTATAATTTTAAATGTAATTATTAATATACATTAATAAATAATAAAATATTTCATATTTAAACATTGTATCTAATTAAATTATTAGGGCTGTCAATTTTTTTATCAAATTAATCAGGATTTTCAGTGGATTAATCATGATTAATCACTATTTGCAACGACACCTGAATCCTAACCATTTTTTTTCTGAAATGCATACCAAAAGATAAATAACAGGACACAGATACAGTAATTAACTCCGTTAACGCGTTATTTTTGACAGCCCTACTAATTATATCTTTTTCTGTTTTCAATTATTTTATGTCAGATATGAATATATCAAATATTATTTTCATTTTTATATGTCATAAAATAACTAAATACTTCATGCTTAAATATTCGATCCAAATAAAAATAATAAGTGTACAAATCCTAAATATGTTTTAAAACATTTTTATATTTGAAAACATCTTAATAGATGAAAATGTAGATAGTGCTTCTCAGTGGAGGCATTTAAACACACAAAAGCCACTGAGGACAGTGTTTCGAGGCGGTTTTGGGTATCAGATACATACATGTGAGGATAGTTCTGATTCTGACGGATATGAACATCAAACCAGTGAGAGACGTTCAGGAAACCGAGCCATGCACAACACGACACAACACAACACTATCTAGTGTGTATGAGTCAAGCGTCACTGTCATGTCCGACGGTGTGAAGAGAAGAGAAGCTGTATCTGTTCTTGCCTGGACTGCAGGTTTTTAATACGCGCCAGCATGTCCAGATGTCCAGCTGAATACTGCTCGATCACGTCCATCACGTCGTACGGCCGAAGACTCTCTTTAAACTTGCGCTTGGACACCATGAACCTCATGATGCTGCAGAGATAAACAATAGTACACATTATCACGCTTAACACTGGACAGCAACACAAAGAAGCATGCCCAGGTCATATTTCAGCCAGAAAAACAACAAAAAACTAGAAAATATTTTTTGATTACATATTTATAGGACTAAAGCCTTGAAAAATATTATTTGGAATAATTAAAAAAAATAAATTCAAACCTATTTTATTTTGGCATTTTTATTTAAAATAAAATCAAATTATTTATATAAATATTTTTTTTTATTTTTTTAATTCATCTAGTTATCAAAGCAAAGATTCTTATTGTCATTATTTAATAATTTATAAAAAACTACATGTATAGTTTCACTAATATATATATATATATATATATATATATTCCTATATTCATTTTCATTTGAATTAGTTTTCTTGTCATCATTAAGTTTTTTTTATTTTATCATTTTTTTTATAAATTTTTATTTCAGCTTTAGTTTTAGCTATTTCAGCTATTAAAGCTAAATTAAATAAATTTGAAAAATAAAATAAAAATAAAATAAGTTAAACATAAAAAATTAACATATATATATATATATATATATATATATATATAATAATATTATATGGTTTTAGTTTTGAACCACTATAGGATTTATTCTTTTAATCTTGCAGTAAAACATGACCTGAACATGTTTTTGTGAGATTTACTTTAGAGTCCCAGACACCGGTCTATTATTTTTTCAGGTTTGATACTGACCTTCAATATTCAAAACATATCATGCATAAGTCGCTGGCATGATCTGAGCAATGAAAGTGTGAATGTAACGAAGGATTCAAGACTGAATGTAACATGTTTTGTAACTTACATTCAGGAAAGACTGAGTTTATGAGGTAATATTATGTGATGCAGACTGCTATAGTTTTATCAATAATATTACTCGTCTGATGGATGCTGCCTGTCTCATCTTTGCTTACCACACGGCCCTGATGGTAACTTTTAGTCCCGGCGTTAAATCCTGAGGGACAAACTCACAATGGCAGCTCTTATTGTCATCAACAATGTCTTCTCCGGGAAGGCTGGCTTCTAAAAAACACAACACGGACAGCAGGACTCTGGAGTTAGTGCACAAACCCCCTAAACCCTCCAAAAACCTACACTTAGCAGAGCTGCAGGCGTTAACTCGGTTAGCTAGTTCAGTCCCACACCAGACTGGTCAGTGCAACGCCATCTTTATAATGCTACGAGACGGACATCAAGAGGAATACAAGACAACTGTGGCCCAAAGCAGAAGAAAGCCATACAGTGACCCCAAAACCCACCTGGACACTTCAGCAGTTTAACTGAATATACATCACTGAATCAGATCAGCAAACATCAAATCAAGAGCTGTTTAAATTGAAGATGTTAAATAAGCAAGTTTAAAATGATTTAAAAAAATTAATGTAAATAAATACACACACCAGAATGATAGTTGGTTTATAATTTTAAAAAAAACCATAATATTAATACAAATAATAATAAGGACAATTAAATTAGAACATTTTCATTTAGACATTTCACTAATTCTAACTGGATTAAAATTATTGATGAATAAATAAATAATATGAACAGTGAAACTGATAGAAAATTGATAACAAACTTCAATCAATTAAAAAATGTGAATAATTAGTGCTGTCAGATGATTAATCATAATTAACGGCATCCAAAATAAATGTTTTTGTTCACATAATATATATGTGTGTATATTATGCATAAGTATTTTGTATACATACAGTAAACACACACACACACACACACACACACATATATATGTATACATGTACATATATACATGTAAATATGTTCAAAATATTTACTGTACGTAGTACATACATATATTATGTAATAAAAACAAAAAAAAAATGGATTCAGTTAATTGTGATGAATTGTTTGACAGCCCTAGTAATATTTTCTTATTATATATAATATATTTAATTGTGCAGATGTGATATTTTGTATCTAATGCAGTGACATTGAGACACATTTAAGTGTAATTTAAGTCCAAACTGTTTTTTGAGGCTGCTGTAAAAGCAAGCTGCAATGAACTTTGCCATTCAATTAAATTAATAATTCTTTCAGAAGACTTACTTTGTAGAAATATTGGCAAATGTTTCCCCCCCAAAAAAGACATTATTTAATGAAGTGTTTGACTATGAGCGTGTTAATAAAGCACTGAGGCACCTGTCAAATATGTTAATGACCATAACGAAATGCTTTCTTCAATTTAACTGACTTCAATTGTTTTAAATAATCTTCAAGAGTACTGGTGATGGATGGCTGGACTCATCTAAACTACCTTGAATCTTAAAGCAGCAGTTCTCGACTGACCCCAACACAATGCCAACCAGCATTTAATACAATAAAGGTTGCATTTTCTTCATCAAAATGATGAAAACCACTGATTTAGAGTCATTAACACTTAGAAGATAGTTCACCCAAAACTGGAGAAACTGCTTTTAATTTACTCATTTACCCAGGCTGTGCCTTTTCTCTTCAGTAGAGCAGTAGGAAGGTTTTTATCTAAAATTGTGGCCCTTGGTGATTCCTAAATGGCTTAACAAATGGAAATGAAGTCATAAAAGTTGCAATACATTTCTTATAGTGTAAAATGAATGGAGACTGTGTTTTTTGGCATGTAATAATGTTGTAAATAACAAATTGTTTTGCACAGATGGATAGTTTCACTTGACAAGATCTCAATATATCATCAGGAGTCACAGGGACTCGGTAAAAAGGTAGCCACTGACATGCATTTAATGAATCACCACGAAGCACGATTTCAGCTATAAATCTTCTTTACCATTCTACTGAAGACAAAATTACATCTTGGATGGCCTGAAGGTGGGTATATGAACAGCTAGGTTTCGTTTTTATGGTGAACTGTCCCTTTAAATAACACTAAGCAGCCCATGTTCTTATATTCATGCTATATTCAAACGCTGTTGCATCTGTCATTTTGGGTCACAGTATTTTTTCTCCTGTGTTTTATTTGTTAGCACAGACCATCTGGAACAGGTCAGGTGCGTACAAATAAATCTACCTGTGCTTATTATGCCAAATAAACCACAGAGCCTTAAAACAACCATCCAGCTCCAGACCCTGATTTATGACGGTCTGAAACTGGTTTAATGAGGCTGACTAGTTGTTCAACAGCTCTGTGGTCTTCACTGCGTGAACTTTTCCTTCTCAGGACTAACTAGTTCTCCTCACATGCAAGTAAAAGAGCAAAGTGTGCAGCCATCCACTTGCACTAGTTCTAGGGTTGGTAAAAAACAAGCTGCTGTTTGATCATCTCTTACTGATTAACCCTTCGATTGCTGCGATAGTTCGGGGAGGAGAGATGGTAATAAAGTTAAAGAAAACCAACAACAAAACAGACCTGCTTAAAATCTGTAACTTCAAGGAACAATGGTCATAATAATGAAAAATAAAATACATTTTCTGAAATTGTAGATTCTCAGAAGGTGAACCTGATTTAGTTTTAAAGCCAGATTTTGTATAATAAACCATTCACCTTCAGAGAAATGACACACACTCTTTCTTGCATGAAGTGAAATGTTCAGCTACAAATACTCAGAGTGTCAGCTTTTAAATACAATGAAATGACGTTCAAGTGAAGGTGCAAACTGAATTCTGCACACTAACAAGACATCAGGTGTTTTTTCTGACTTCTCTGTTCTTCGTAGCCTTTATGATATGCTGAACATCTGATATCTTGCTAGCAGTTTATAGATGACAGCAAGATATTTCATGAACTTAACAGCATCGTTACTAAACCAAAGTACAGCATTATTAGCTAGACGTTTATAAAAACAAAACTAAAATGAGAAAATTAATATACTGTTACCATTAAAGAAATGCATCACTCATTAAAGAACATTGCTTAACAAACAAACAAACAAAAAAACAACACCCTTTAAATATACACAACATTAAACTTATTGCACCAAAAAATATCTCATGCAGCTCAATGTAAATAACAAGTGCAATATGAAATGTTGTGTATCTGGATTTTTTTTTTAATTTTAATGTCATTTGATGTGTTTTTTGAAATCTGCTGCTGTCACCAAAATGGTACATTTGTAGCCAGCAGAAAGCAATAATTATAAATACATGCATGTTTTATGACACTGAATATATTTCACAGGCTATGGGACTTTATTAATCAATGGGACAAATTAATGTTACCCTTTTACCTTTAAAAAAAGGTATTCACATTTAAAATAAAGTGCAAAAATAAAAGTACTAACTAAAAAAAGATTTCATTTTAAATATAAAACAGTAAATAAAAACAGTTCATCATGCTAAAGGTTTTCAAAGGTATCTTAAACATGCAAGAATTGTAACAGAAGAACACATCAGATTTTTAACTATTATTTTTCATTGTTCAAAATCAAAAAGAAAGAACAGTGCAGCATTTAAAGCAGGTAAGATTTTACAGATTGGCATATTCTCAGACTGGCTGTGATGTTCTCAGTATAGAAGAGGAAATGAACTGGGTCCAAACAAACCAAATTTGCAGATACGAGATAGGAAGCTTCTTAGTTGTAGCATTTCTAGGTGAAATTTTATTCAATTTGGAGCATCTCCTAACAATGTCCTGGTGTCGTTTAACACCAAAATATGTTAGGTTTGCACATTGCGTTCACATGATATAGTACTGTCAGTCAATATGGACCAATAAAACACCTGAAAACTGTATTGACTTATGTCTGCCAAACAAACTGATATTTTAAAATTACCAGACTAACTTTTTTTGTAAGAAAATGTAATGTTTAACAGAATGAAAGATTGTTTGAGGTTGAGTTTGAAAAGTGGAAATGTTGGAAAATTGGTGGAAATTAATTATATACCATATAATTGTATATAGTTTTCGAGTTAGATACATTTGCTTATTACAGCACCACCTAGTGGCTGAGATATGCTACATTTGGTACACTGCCTCTTAAAGACACGAATACAAATATGTCTAAATTTCATGATGATCAGATGCTCACATTTGACAAAACTGACTGATGAATTTTAGCTGAATGCTGGTGGCCCTTTTAGCCAATTTATCCCAATGACAGCTGAATCCTTAAACAAAGATACATGTCAACAATAATACTACTCATGCCGTGCCAAAATGCCATGAAAATCCTCAATCAAGTCTCTCTTTAAATTCATCCCAGCAGTCTTGAGAGATATGCAGTCATTCAAAAATGGAAAATCTTACATACTGTAGCTTTAAAATAAAATAAGAAATATATTTGGCATGCTGTATAAGTGAGAGCTTTGGTCATGAGACCCTTGAGCTTTACTTTGAATGAAAGCCAATTAAAACACATTTAACTGAACTAATGAAATCACATATTAATATTCAGAGCAACAGTAGGATTGTGTGTGACACACTATATGGACAAAGTATTGGGGAAATAGTTTTATGCTTTAACATTAAGATTTGTACTCATGGGATTACTAAACATGGGGGTGTCCCAATACATTTGTCCATATCGCTCAATAAATGTAAAAAATTAAATAAAATAACAATTTTTTAAGATATATTAAACGTTAATTGTAGCTCAAAGCATATTTGCAGACTGGTAGTTGTGCTGTGACTGAAGCTCGTTAGTTTGACTGAATATGGTGCTCTGGTTTTAAACGGTTGAATGGGAGCCCAACCCATCTGGATTGCCTGACCTGGAGAGTTCCTGTGTCTCAAATCTTCCTCTTGCATCTCAATGAGCACTTTAGCATCAGCATCCAACATAGAAATGGAAAGGACAGCATCAGGATCCACATTCATCAGAAAAAACGAGGGGAAAATCATAAACACACACATGGATTACAAAAGGTCAACTTTCCACAAGCTGCCGTCCACAAATAGTTTTATTAGGTTTCACAGCTGGCTGCCTTTATATTTAGTCATCTGAAACTTTACATTATTAAATGAAATGTCAAAGAATTTAAAAACCACTTACTAGAAAATAAGCTGCGAAGTTGCACTTTGTGGAAAGTGTAACCAAAGCACAGACTTTTTCATAAATTATATTTCAATATTCCAACACACAGCCTAATGATTCAGGCCAAATGTTATGATTGGTATGTAAAATAATATATATTTATGCCATAACATATGCCATGAAATCATATACTACATTCATACCAATCATAAAACTAGCTTATCTTAAATAGCTTGCATAAATTAATAGCACATTATAGCTAAAAAAATAATTAGCTCATAAACTTCAACTCAAGAACTTTCAGTTTCTCCACAAAAACACTGGCAGCTAAAGCAACACGTGACTCCATTATAATAAGATAAATTTGATATGCACAAATAATGCAGACAGAAAGAATTACACTGATCATAATACAACGTTGCAAAAATAACATGCAATGGCACAACAGAAAGACAGAATAAGAATCCTGATGTGTGCAACTTCTAAAAATCTCAGCGCAACTTATTCAAATGAACATGAAGATGTTTAACCAGTTTAAAACAATCTCAAACACACGTCCGGTGTATAATTCCTCAGCTAGGCACTGGTTTTCACATTGTATCTACTGCAACTTCAAATATACAAACTATCATGAGGGTCTTTCATGACTGTTATTGTTACTTGTATATTTAAATATTTAACTTTTAACTGTGATGAGTAACAAATGCAACATTCTACAACTACAATTCTGTAACATTCTGTCTGTGTAACATTTTGTGTATGTGATGTAACAACTGTAACAACTACTATTCTGTAACAAGTGTAACATTCTTCAAATGCCACTCTGTAACATTCTGTGTATCATTCTGTTCCATTCTGTAACAAATGCAACACTCTAAAACTACTAAAACTACTAACATTCTGTATATGAAACATTCTGTAACATTTTGTAACAACTGTAACAAATGTAACGCTCTACAACTACCAAGCCACGACCAAAGCAGACAGATACGGAAGGCAACACCGAATAAGCGCACAAGAACGGATTGCTTTCCCTCACCTTCTGAATTCTGACGAGACGCGGCACCTTTAAAGCGGAAGGCCTGTCTGGCTCGACTGCGGTCGCAAAAGCTGATGCTCTTGGGTACTTTGGAGGGACTGTCCTCGATGCTGTTGTCGGCGCTGGGAGAGCGTCGCAGGGGCTGCTGGCCCTGAGGAGAGTTCTTCCCTTTGTTTGCGGAGTTTCTCGGGCTGGAGAATACACGCTCCTTCAGGCTCACTTTCTGACTGTGAAGGGTGGAAGAGTTTAAAATTCAGAGACTGAATCTGGGATATAGGATTGCATGTTGATATTTTACACATTCTGATCAGTTGACACATTTCAAGGATGCTGATTGTTTATTATGATCGCAGGGCTTTGAAAGGAATTCCATTTTTCACAAAATTTAGAAAATTCCAACATGTCTTAAAAACCCGTATAAATAAGAGTAATTTGCATTGCATGACCACCTTGAGTGTGCATGAAATCTTTATTAATTCAAGAGTTAATTTCTTCTTTTTTTAAGTTCTTTAGTTTATTTTAGTTATTTTCAAGTTTATTAATCATTGTTTACAATCAAAACAATATTTAAGCTTGAATATAAGTAATTGAAGGTTATAATAAAGCGTCTTCACAACTCGTGTTTCAGTGTTTTGTTGAAACGTGGGCAGATGTATTCATGTGCATTTGGCTTATTAAACGCCACACATCTGTCTGCACACAAACAAGGTCAAACTAATATACGTGCAGACACACACACACATAGTTAATGTGTCCATTGATGTGGACATACATAGACAGGCAAAATATTTGCACACAAACAACGTGAATGAAACACATCCTGCGCTGGTGGCTCTGATGACACTATAAAGGGACATGATGCATGCAAAAGAAAGCGTTACAACTCACATTTAACATCTGTGGTGCCTCAGAAATAAATAATTTATATACAGCGCACATGATTTGACTAACCTCGGAGAGGGTTCTGGTTGGGCTTCCTTCCTGTGTTAGAAAATAATTTTTAATGCAATGATAGACGTCCTTTAGCAAACTAAACACTATCTAATAAATATTCAAATGTATCAATTCAGCTTGAAATGGCAAGTCATTAAAGCATAAACTATTAATCTGAAATAAAAGTTTACTCACCTAAAGGAGAGGCCGGATTTGCTCTTGAGGTTTCTCAGCAGATCGAGTTGGTTCAGAGGAGGGATGAGTCTGGAAAAACACACAGAGACTGTTGGCACACGGATGATGTGTGAAGAGGATATGCTGTGCAATGCTTATGTAAATCTGGAAGCTTCTTTGGACAGAAAAATTGACAAAAAACTAGTAAGGTTCTATTAATAAATTCTCTGCTAACTGTGAGAGAGACAGAGAGAACGGACAAGAAAAAGACCGGAATTTGCATATATATCTTGCACAATATAATGACTTTTTTTAAACAAACTGAAAGTAAAAGATAGAATATAGAGCATATAGAAGTATATATTTTCTTAAAACAAAAGATTAAACTCCAATACATTCAGTGCAATAGATGCCACAATCATCAATAACAGCGGTGGCGTGTTGTATTGCATGCAACACATCATAAACACAAGATTTTAAAGCTTTTATGTTCATATACTCTCTCTTATGAAATCAAAAGCAGCTTTAGCTGATGCAACGCATTACATATGACATGCAACATCACATGCATCCCCTGCTGAAACGACATTTGAAATCAAAGTGATGCATGAATAAAACATGCCATACGTATGAAGAGAGGGAGTGTGTGAGCAGCACTGTTGACCTTCACAATCTGCACAAAAACAGCCCCAAAGGTCAGCGAGCAGATCGATGCAGAGACGTCTGAGGAGATCTCATCTGACACCCAGAGGGATGCTGGGATAGAGAGAGCGGGGGGTGGGGGATGGGGATGTGTGTAGGAGTACATGTACCTGTACATGGGCACAGATACGGTCCTCTCGTAATAGTCCCACGTCGAATAAAGATCTGTGCGGTTCAGGTTTGTGGCGTAGAACCTCCAGGCAGCCTGAGGGAGTCATAGTGAAGCATATAATTCACAGAAATACTCAAGTTCATAAGAGTTTTGAAACAACATGAGAATATAATAACATGTGAGCTGTTCGTTTAATAACACAGACGGTTAATTTGGTTTGATTAGGGAGGTTTGCTCAAATGACTTATAAAATCACCAAAAACAATAATAATAATTTGCACATCATAATTTTTTGGGCTCAGTATGAGATCAGAAAGATTTTTAGGCTTTTGGAAGATGATTTTATGCTTTTTGCTCACCGAGGCTGCATTTATTTGGTCAAAAATACAGTCAGAACTGCACAATTGTGAAATATTTTTGTTTTCTTTTTGAATATGTTACAATGTAATTTATTTCAGTAATTCGCGGCTGATTTTTCTTCAGAATATTGTTCTTTGATTCTTTGAGACTATCAGAGCTCTCCGTTTCTCACTTATTCACCAAATTCAGTGTAATTTTTCAGCTGAGACACCGAGCGTATCTGGGACATTGAGATGTTGTACCTGAATCAGGCCGGCAGCTGGATTTCTGCGCTTCTCAAAATGTTTCTGCCGATGCTGTTCCTGAACTTTCAGGGCAAACCCAGAACCCAGAATCCCCTGCAGAGTGTGAAAAGAAACTTTGTTAATGATGATTGAACCTAGTTCTTCCAGAAACTGAGCCATGTCGTTTATTATGCTGCACTATAATGGAGAGTCACGACATTAAAGGGGTCATGTCTTCTGATAAACTGCTCTTTTTTTTGGTTCTTTCGTTCCCTGAGCTCTAGTTATACACTTTATCAAGGTTTTTGCAGCAAAAACAGTCTAATCTTTCCACCTTCTGTCTGAAAGTTTACTGCTATTATTTAAATATTTGATTTGATATTAGTTTTTCATGCATGATGTTTAGGACCTGGGAGGATATCCTACAACCCTAGATCATTTTTTGTAACACTTTACATTATACACACACACACACATATATATATATTAGTTATTATAAAAGTATTTTTAATGATGTATTGCTTATTCTTTGTAATGCACCCTATAATCCACTGTAAAAATGAGTATTCCCTTTTATAAATTATTTTTAAAGTATTTTATTTATTATTAATATACATAAATAACAATGAATAAATAAAATTGTATGTAATTTTTATGATTATAAATTAATAATAATAAAAATATTACATTTTCTTACATTTTGAACTTTGAGATTCTGAATTTTGAGATAAAACGTTGCAATTATCTTTAATAAATTATTTATTCTGTTGCAGAAACAGACTTCCTTAAATTATTGATGTAACAATTATGAAAAGATATTATGCATTATACTGTACATTATCAACACCTTAATAATGATGTGCTTTGCAAATTTTAAACTATGGTTCCAATATATCTTGTATAATCTCCAATAAAACATCTCAGATGTGTTTACATTACAGCAGAAGGGCTATGTAGAAACACACATTAAGCATCCAGTGGGATTATGATATTAATAATAAACTGCAGTGATCTGATTCAGCATCTGCTCTTAATTAAAAGCCTGTTCGTCTCGATCTGTTCACTTCCTCTCGACCCCAGAGACTCACGGCAGGCAGAGCGAAGAAAGACACCCCGATCAGGGTGAAGGTCGCTGCGAGGAGACGTCCGTTCCAGGTTATGGGATATTTATCACCGTAGCCGATGGTGGTCAGAGTGATCTGAGGGACACAGCCGTCAGATTTTAGTTATCCGTGAAATCAGTTCAGATCAAGCATTTTAATTCAGTCACTAGACACACACACACACACACACACACACAGCTCTTTACTGTACATTTGTATACACATATTCATTCAGGTAATACGTTATTTAATATGAAATGAAAAATAACAGAAATAATGTCCAAGAAATAAAAATAAATATATATATGTATGACATTTATAATATAATATAATATAATATAATATAATATTCAAGGGGACTAATTCATTAATCAGTCAAAATGAATGGTCAAATGGTTAGATGATGATTTGCCCAAAACTGCTCTCACAAGAATCAAACAAAACAAAATTAATTTATAAATGTCATTAAATTATGCAAGAGCACGAACTCCATCCAAACATGATTCTTCTGTGATCTTTCTGAAATATCATCTCATCAAACTCAACGAGCGATAAACATCACTGCATAATTAATACTCCTGACAGGCGCTCGTCTTCTAGTCCTGTGCAGACTTCATCTGATGTCCTTGAGTGTGTTTCCAGAGGAATCGCGCCACACTTTACCGAGTCCCTAGAGGAGCTGCCTCTGTTCGAGAATCTAGAGCTGATTAACTGAGTAATAAAGCTTCGGATGAAATCCAGTCATGCAGAATCGCTTTACACCAGAACACTTATAGAGCGTCGAGTGCAAGAAAACAAATGGTGTTCATCAGTCCATGAATGTGGTGGAATGAAGTAGCGAATGAAATACATCTGCTCATTGAATCATATCGATCTCAGAGCGTTTTATGAGAGATCCTGGACACGCCACATTACTTCAAGCCTGTTAGTTAAAGTGAAGGGCTTACCAGACCCCACCAGAGAGCATCAGCATAGGTCTCAAACATCTCGTTATCCTCTTTCTCAGCCAGATACACCAGGAACGAGGCCAGGATCAGACACAGGAAGCCAATGTACCAGGCTGTGATCAGTTCCTGTTAAACACACCATCGATACATGTCAAGATCAAGAGTCTTCTCCAGTGTTTGTTGCAAGTTTGCAGGGTTAACCAAAACTAAACGTAAATCCAAAAAAACATTCTTGTACCTTGGTTGGATAAAATAAACAAATAAATAAATAAATACCTAAATAAATGCCTTTTTATTCATCATTTAGCTTATCTTGTACTGAAATAACTAAAACTGAAATAAAAAAATTATATTTAGTTAATTGGCAAAAGGAGCTACGGTTTTATCACTTCTCAAAAATCATGTTTTTTCACTGCATTCCAATAAATCTCAATCAAACTGCAGATTATTTTTATTAGGTAAAAAAAATACAGTTAACTAACACAATAAAATATGATAATGTCATAAAATATATGATTTTTGAAAAAAGAAAAAACATTCTAGTAACCTGTTTTTACAAATAAATTATATATATATAATATATCATATATTTTATGACATTATCATATTTTATTGTGTTAGTTAACTGTATATATATATATATAAAATAAAAATTAACACAACAAAATTAGCTAAACTAACTAAAAGAAAAAGAAAAAAAGAAAACAATATTTAAATAAAAAATGTTATTTTAGCATTATTTCTAAACTACTGTAGTGAGATTTTATGTTTATACTTTTAGTTTTCATTTTAATATTGCTTAAAATAATTTTTTTTAGCATTTTATATGTGCTCTTGTCTGTTTTATCTATTTATTTTAATATTGCTATTTAGGTCTAACTTATTTTTGTTTTTAGTTTTAGTATAGTTTTGGCTTTTGTTTATTTTGTTCACAGTTATTCATTATTTTTTTAGTTAATATAATTTTTTATATATAAGTAATTAATGTCCTATTACTAAAATGTTTTATTAGTTTTAGCTTAGCAACCATCATAATGCTGATGTGCTACCATAATCACGATCAGTGAACATCCCAACACTTGCAAACTCCTAAAACAAGCCGCGTCAGAGTTTTTGCTCTGTCAGCACCAGCCTTTCTTAATGCACCTTCCTGTGGAGGCTAAGAAATGGGACACTGCTCAAACATAGATGCTGGAACGTTACAGACTGAAAGCTGCACCGTCAGCACATCAGCCACTTTCTTGTCCTTGAGAGAGAGAGACGTCGCCCGAGGCTCATCTCACGATCAAACCTTAATGAATGAATGAATGAATGGCTCTTCATTCAGACTCCTGACTGCTGACTGATCAGGACAAGAACTGACCATCTAGAAATGAAGGAGTGTGGTTTACTTTGTTTAGGAGCAGGGATATCTGAAAGAGTTGATGCTATACATAACAAAAACTCATTTTACTCTGTGAATGCTGCACAGAATATGCTGCATTAATAAAGAACATTAAAAATAGAATATTCTGAAATATTATTACTATGCTTTTTGCTCACCGAGGCTGCTTTTTTTTAATCAAAAATACAGTAAAAACTGCAAAATTGTGAAATATGTTTGCTATTTAAAACAACTGCTTTCTGTGTGAATATGTGTTAAACTGTCATTTATTTCTATGATTCACAGCTGAATCTTCAGCATCATTACTCCAGTCTTCAGTGTCACATGATCATACTAATAAATAGAAAGTTCAAAACAGAACGTCATCAATGTCTTTACTTTGACTTTTGATCAAATTAGTGTATCCTCTCAAAAAACCCTCACTGACCCTAAACTTCATTTTCAAAGTTTATTATTTTGATAATTTCATATCGTCAAGTCTTCATTTTTCTCACAGCACAGCATAAATAACAATTTTTCCTCTTTGAATTAATACACTCAACATGAATTATTAACCAGATTAATGCTGCTGTTTCACAGACGGCTTTCCTTTCCTCACATCACACTGCTAGCATGCAACTCCCTAAAAACTCATTTATATTTCAGCATGTTTACTGTGAACATGCAATTTCTTTAATGCATCTGTCCATAAGAGATATTGTGTTTTCATCACCAGGACAACAGACGGTGTTCCTCGTATGTTTTCACAAAGAACAAAACTGCTGAGGAATCACGCAAGATAGAGCTGCGCCGTGACACTAGCTGAGCTTAAAATAGATTCTCTCTGCAACGACCACTGAGAAACATCAGTGCAAACTACTTCTAGAATTGTGTGTTTTATGTAAATTAGGTATATTGAGTTGCATTAAAGTAAAAAATTTGCACTGAGCGCTGAAGCATCCTTCCTCGTCATTGCCTCAGAAGTTATTAACAAATGCTTTTACAATTACTTTAACAGAATGTTAGTTCAAAGTTATCTATGATATCTTATTTTTATTTCATTAAGACTGGATGTAACTTTTAATAGTCAGTTACATAAAAACTAGTTACATACTGACTGTGTTTATGCAGCCGGCCAGCTTGGTCTTTAAAAATGTTACCACAAAAACATTTGAAATGCATATTTGAAACATTACTACTTGCTACTTGTTTCAGACATTCAGATAACATTCTCTTTAAAAGTAACTCTTAGAATTAACATCCAATGTAAAAGCAACATTCAAATGTAACACTTCCATTAAAAATTCAAAATACATTCAAAAGTAACATTAAAATGAAACACTCGAAATAACATTCATATTCAAAAGCAACATTCCCACTCAAATGTAACGCTCTCATTCAAAAGTAAGACTCAAAAAGTAACGTTTAATTGCTTGAAAATCTTTTTCTGTAACGTTCATGTTCATGTAAAAAAAATGTTTTACCAATTTTAACTAAATCTAGCAATTTGCATTAAATGTAATATTCTGTCAATTCTCCATCTGTGACCGTCTGCCCTGCATTTACAGTAAGAGTTTATGTCTTGCCAAGGCTTATCGATCTCAGACCTCCAGCTGACACTTCATCAGGATGTCTCATTAAGCATCGCCCCCACTTTGGCCTTTCCCTCCTCTCCTTAACACAGCCCCGGCGAGCCAAAAAGACGCCATTAGATCCGTTCCACGAGAGCATCTGACCTCTCAAACCCACTTCAGCAATGAGCAGGAAATATTTGCCAAATGACACATGACAGAACGACTCCTGTGGTTTCAATCTTCAATATCTCTACAGCAAAAAGCCTCATGGAGCAGCCAGAACATCTCAACCTCTCAAAATCATATTTAGTCTATCTGCAATATTTCTTGAGGGCAACTGAAATGGGACTTAGCCGTTTGGAAATCGAGTTTGTATATTGTTGATTCATGCAAGTCTACATTGTTTGAGGACACCAAACGACTACAAAATATGTTTTGAAATCACATTTGCAACTGAAAAATGTCTATAATCTGACATATATTTGCCAGAGACAGGATATTGAAGCTGAAATATTTAGTTATATATAATATAATATAAATATATAATATTTAGTTGGAAAAAGGTCAATTCTAAGGTAACATTCTGATTTAAAATCAGCATTTAAAAGTAACGTTTAGATTCAAATATAACATTCAAAAGTAACACTTCCATTTAAAAGTAACACTCAAAATGAACACTCTGTTGGATAAATATGCACTGATTAATCATTCACAAAAAGACTAGGAACATGAATTAAGAACGTTTACACTAATTTGCACTGATATTACCATATTTTGCTTTTACTTCTAATGATATGTTCAAAATAAGGCCAGACACATGCATTAATAGCATAAATATGGTTGACTTGATAAGCGTAATGCATTGCTTCATTTACAGCCTTTATCTCTTATGAAAGTCAAACAGTGAATTTTGGGAAGGCCAGAATGTGGGATGAGATTTACAGAAGCATAGGTGTCCTTGGACCACAAAACCATAAGTGTCAATTCTCAAAATTGAGATGTATGCATCACATGAAAGCTGAAAAAATAAGCTTTCTGATTGATGTCTGGTTTGTTAGGATCTGAGAATATTTGGCTGAGATACAACTATTTGAAAATCTGGAATCTGAAGGAGCAAAAAAATATAAATACTGAGAAAATCACTTTTAAAGTTGTCCAAATTAAGTTCTTAGCAATGCATATAACTTATCATAAATAAAGTTAATATAGGAAATTTACAAATATCTTCATGGAACATGATCTTTACTTAATATCCAATTTTTTTTTTTTGGCATTAAAGAAAAATCAATAATTTTGGCCCATGCGTAATGTATTTCTGGCTATTGTTATAAATATACCTGTGCAACATAAGCCTGGTTTTATTGTCCAGTGCGTGTTCCTGGTTACTCAAGAGTTTGAGGAGTGTTACCTTGCTGTGAGCATACACCACAGACCCCAAGAGCTTCCAGGTCCCCCCGCGCCGGTCCATGCGGATCATCCGGAGAATCTGGAGGAAGCGGAGACTCCTGATGGCGGAGGTGGCAAACACATTCCCCTGCGTTCCAGCGGCCAAAACTGAGATGGAGGCGATCAGCACCATGATGTCTGAGGAACACAACAGCAACTGGTCAAACTAAATATACAAGCATGTGCAATATGCAAATTTACCTGCATTAGCAAGTGGCAAGATGGAGAGAGGTACAGTAAAAAAGAAACAGCTGTTTTCTATGTGAATATACAGTGAAATGTAGTTTATTTCTGTGATGCGCAGCTGAATTTTTAGCATCATTTCTGTTAATGCAGTTGTGCTACTGCACATTTTTGTAGAATCTGTGGTACATTTTATTTTTAGGATTCTTTTATGAATAGAAAGTTCAAAAGAACAGCATTCATTTGAAATAGAAATTACTCCTCCTTACTGTCTCTTTTGAGAAATGTAATACGTTCTTGATGAATAAAAGGATGCACTAAAAATTTACTTTGGATTTACGCTGACTATTTTTACTAAGATATTGATAAGACATGATTAAAAAAATAAGACGTGCATGAAATTTTGAAGTAGAGATACTTAGATAGCATTTCCCTTGTAAAATGTAATCTTCTTTTATAGCTTTAAAGAATCTAATTAAATTTGGTTGTGCCTTTAGAAATCCTCACCGATAACACAAAAAGGTTTCCGGGCGAATTTTAACCTTCCCCTCCATCCTCTGTACCGACAGCAACATCCTGCAGACCAGATCCTTACAATGTACTCCACTCCAAAAACCACAATGGTTACGATTTCCTACAAACAAACAGACAGACGTCATGTTAGCATGAGATCAATGCACACATGTTGAATCAACACCTCTGTGATATTACATACCAGGATGTAGAGGGCGTCTTCTGAACTCTTCTCATACTCCTTAATGGTGGAGAACACGGACAGAACCAGACAGGAGAAAACCAGCAGAAAACTGAAATGACAAGAGAAAAAGCAGTTTAAATTAAAGCTGCATTTGTGCAAAATAAAAGCAAATGCATGCATTAATACAGTAAACGGACTTGATTTGATTGGCATCATGAATGGATTTATCTAAAGCTGATCAGGTTACGGCTGTTAAGTTCTTCAGAAGAAATTATCCGGCAAATAGAGACAAAAAGCAAGTGTATAGGTGTAGTCTGTCCTTCAAATGCCACATTAAAGTGGGTAATTGCATTGCTGACACTGTTTTTCTCACCATCTCTCTGTCAGCGTGAGCTCTGCTGCGGTTCTTCCACAAACTCAATAAGAATCCTGCAGGAAGTGCTGAGCTGGCTGCTAGCGGCGGGACATCAGGCTGGAGCTAACACACGCTAGCCCTCCCTATTTATTGACACAAACATTATAATTCTCATAACACACCAACCCGGCCAGTGAATTCTACAGAGCGGTGTGCTTTTATATTATCATCTAATGCAGTGTCAAAAAATGCAGCTATCGACTAGTCTATGGAGAAATAACAGCTAAGTAAAACTGACAGCTAACCTTTAGAGAAAGCAGTTATATCACAAGCTGCGTGACAAAATTAGACCGCATCATTTACATGATCCAATATTTGAAATAGTTAACTGTTAGAGCTAATGCAATTTCATTCGAAAACAAAACAAAGTGCAAAATAAAAATAACACGGCTGTATTTGCACAGGTAAAAAAAACAGAAACACGGTTATTTTGTAAATAAAATAAATGTGCATTGATAATATGATTTAAATATATGAATATATTTTAAATTCTGAAATATAAATGTATTAAATATATATATATATATATATATATATATACAGGTAACGTTAGGCATTTCCCTTTGCCATTTCAACCCAGCATCCAGCTGTTTAACCAGAGCTGCATCTTTCTGCTCTAACACACTAAAATAATGTTTGTATTGGCGTTAACCATACTTTAGCATTAAATGTAACATAAGGGTACGTTCACAAAGTTCTTAAAAACGAGTGGAAAAGGCGTGTCGCTTCCCTTCACCAATTTCAAAGCGCTTCAAAAAGCAAAATCATTTCTCCTTTGGATTTTAAACTGTGCGGCTCTGTTGGAAATAAAGACAAATACCGGCAAACACAGTCCATAGGGTGAGACAAAAACGTAGATCCCAGGGAAGCAGAGGTCAAGTGATGTACAAAGAGTATCCAGAATCGTAAACAGGGAACAGGCAAGATCGGTAACTAGGAATCAAACAACGTAGTGTTTGTGACACTACTGTATCGTATTGAACCGAACTGTGATTTTTGTGAACTGTTACATACACATATATATATATATATATTTGTGTGTGTTCATATTAGTGTAGTGTTATCATGCATGTATATATGTAACAAAAAATATGTTATGTTTATTAATTAAATATATTTATATATAATATAAATTACATTTATGCAAATATAGACATGCACATATTTTCAAAATATATACTATATGCGTGTGTAATAATAATATTAAATAATAAATATATTTATATATATACTAATATAAATGTTTAATAATAAATAACAAATGTATAATAACATAGTACACACATACTGTATATTTTGTGAACAAAAATTCAATCGTTGGACAGCACTAGTTTAAATGTACTGTCACATAATAATATAATATAGTGATTATATACACATGCGCATGCAGATACATAATAACTTTATTAAACATAATAAGACATAGGAATATAATATTTGTTATAGAAATATAATAATTTATATATTTTGATTTTATGTTACTTGGTGTGTTTTGTTTAATATATGAAAAGTGAAAAATAAATAAATAAATATACACACATATTTAATACACATAATAAAAAATGATTACATACCTATATAATAAGAAATCAATGTTGTAGAAAAATGACTGTATTATTTCCATGCATTATTCCAAGTATTTTGGTCAGAAAATCTTTCTTTAGTAAAGACTCACTTCTTCTTCACTTTACTTTGACATCATGATAATAGAAGAAACTCATTTTCTCTGCGAGGTCATGTTAGAGGTTCATGGAGAGGTAAAAACTAATATCCACACAGGTTTAGTAACAGTGATTGATAGTGATGACACTGCACTGATAAATCATTTCTCTGTTTTCACAGCCACATCATTTCAGTCAGTAAAGAGCAGGAGGAAGAGTCTGTGGACGGTACGGTACCGTAATCCTTCCCAGCGGGCATGTACAGTGTAATTGGACTTAACGTACGAGCGGATGAAATATAACGCTCTGCTGGCCACATGAGCGCCTCGACTCACAGCAGAGTTTTCTGGCTCTTTACAAACATCTTCGTCAGCACTTTCTCCTAATGAATACCAAGAGGAACATGAGATTGGATGGTTCTGTGTTTAACAAGGATTAATTAGCTGGTGATCAGACGGACAGACAAGCAAAAGCAAGCACTAACACACACAGATACAGAGGAACACCAGAGAGAAGACGAGAGACATTGGACAGAACAGCCAATCACAGCGTTTGTGTGGCAATTTACTCTCTCTTTGTCGCCAGGCAAACTGTCAGATTCAATAGCAAAGGTGTTTGTCCAAATGACTACTGCAGGAGTTAGATTGCATTAACTAAATATTTCAATGCTGGATTTGTTAACTACAGTCTCAGAAAAGTGTTTCTTTTTGTAAATAATAATAGAAAAATATTAATTATTCATTATTATTTCAGGCAGCTGCCAAGGCAAAATTACTCATTTTAGTTTAACATGAACAACTAAAAATAAACCAAAAATAATAATTAAAAAAACAGTCATAAGGGTCAGTTTTACATATGAATCATATATGAATAAGCTTTCTATTGATGGTTTGTCATGACAGGACAATATTTGTCTGAGATGCAACTATTTGAAAATCTGGAAACTGAGGGTAAATATTGAGAAAATCACCTTTAAAGTTGACCAAATTAAGTCTGCAGCAATGCATATCACTAATCCAAAATTAAATGTTGATATATTTACAGTATGAAATTTACTTAATATCCTAATGATATTTGGCATGAAAAGAAAAATGGATCATGTTCAGCTATACAGTGTATTGTTGTATATCTGTGCTGATATGAACACTGAACACTTACTAGAGTCTAGTCACTAGATGATCAGAACATCAAAGCGTCAGTAAGAAACTACTTACAGAACTGCCTAGCAACCACCCAGATCATCTTAGCAACACACAGCAACATCCACATCACACATTGTCTAGTTATTAATAACCCAACCTGACAGCACACATTAAATATGATCAAATCAATGTAAAACAAGGCCTTTCTGTCATGGTCTTTTGCTTCATTATTATTCCACAGGACAGAAATGAAACTCTGACACACAGAAGATGGAAGATCTATACTTGGAGTCATTTTCTCAGAAGTCTTAATTTGCTCTACAATCTTAGCGATTTACACTTTACAAGCTAACATTAACGCATCATTTACGAACATGCAATTTTTCAGGATTAATTCAATATGCACTAATGACAACAGATATAACTTTGATTTTTGAAAAAGCTTTAGTAAATTTTTAAGTTAACTAAGAATGAATTTGAACTAACGAGGTGTTATTTTTCTGATCATAAGATTGCTTTATTTGCAGTTTGACCTCATTTCATAAACATATTTAAAAACCTACCCCTTTCACTCCAAATGTCTATATGAAGGAATTGTGTGTGTTGAGTTTTCACAGACAAACATTTTTAAATAGAGTAAAGTCATTTTCTTTAAGTGTTTCTATATAAACCGACACTGTAAGGTCCTGCATCTATCAAATATTTGATTTCAAAGCTGGTCTGCTGTTGTACGGCTTGTGTTTCCAAGTCCAGTCGGTTCAGAAGTTGTGTCTCTCCGGTCCTGCACACAGCCTCTGTCCAGTGGATTAGATGACAAGACTACAGCTCTAAGTATAGATTATCGACCCTGAACAAAACACCCGTGTCGATACAGAGAAGAGCCGCCTCTCCTCCTGCTGAGAATCTTTTCCAGGTCTTCAGGTTCAGGATAATTTTCTCTTTAAAGATGCCTGAAATGACTTAATATCTGATGGATTGTTACTTCTCAAGGAAATTTATTCAAACGTTTTTGGAAATCAGATGTTTTACTCGAAGACAAGGCATTAAAGACTTACTCAAACTTAAGAATTCATTATAAGTGTAATATCATATGATATCGTCCACCCGCCCCATAACCGCAGTGTGAGATGCTCCTGCCAATGATTAGTCATTGATGAACAGTATCTCACACAAACACACACACTTTACTGATAGGCTTGAGATAATCGAACTGTCCCTTGTAGGAAGCCGCTGCATTTCCGCTGGTTCACAGTAATATTCGCTCCTTCATCAGTACATCTCTGATTCACAATAAATCAGCCAGACAGGGAGGAGAAATCAAGACAAACTATTTCCATTTCCTGAATGAACCAGCGGTGAGTGATTACAGGGAGTAAACACACACACACACTGCTTTCTGTGCACGGAAATGCATGCATGATTTATCACAACAAAAATGTGCAAATGTAATGGGGGGAGATTTTTAAACTTAATAGTCTTAATAATCTTCAATCATTTCCAAAGAACAATATGTTTTAAAGAAACTAGCATTTCTGACTTCAGTCTTATGTGAACCAGTCCCTGAATTTAAACTAATGTCACAAACAGGATGCAGAGTTTAAATCTGAATATAAGGAAGTGGGATTCAATAAAAAGCTTTAATAAAACTTTTATGTTTATGTGGCTCGTGCAATGAGAGAATGATGGACGGATAGATTCATGAGAACAAGCTTGAACTAATGTCATCAGGAAGAGGAAGCATTCATGAGGACATTAAGGTCATTATCAGACACACCCCGATGAATACCGTGGGCAATTACCTCACCACAACACAAGCTCAGACTTCGAGAAAATCACATTACACTCCAAACAACATTAGTGACACACACTGTTCATTTCATTCAATCTCCTCCCATTTAAATACATATAGTGGTTCAATATCAATTCAAATTCAGGAATTGATTAGTAATTTGTAATTCAATGCACTGGACTCCATCACCGTGTGATTAATGTGTGTAAGGAATAAACAAGTGTGTCACTAAAAAAGAAAAACCCACTCTCATGTCCAAATCCATCTTCAATGGAGCACGTTAGTAGAGTTTAGCAGGTTGTTCATGCAATTACAAAAAACTGTAATGACTGTAAAAACTGAGTGTGTGTGTGTGAGGGTCACGAGTAGGTGGAAACGCACCTGTGACGCACCTCGTGTTATTGTTAAAAGCGTTTAGATCTTGCTGCTGAGTTCACGTTATAATGCTGTCTGTTTATTATGCAGGAAGAACAGAAGAGGTCAAATCATCCTTTTTAGCATTTCATTTTATTTTTAGCATGTGACATTGAAGACTGAAGTAATGTTGCTGAAAATGCTGAAATAAATGACATTTTAACAGATATTCACACAGAAAACAGCTATTTTAAATGATTTCACAGTTATAATATACAGCTTTACTATTTTTGACCAAATAAATGCAGCCTTGGTGAGCTTTCAAAAACATTAAATAAAACCTACTGTACTGTCCTGTTCAAGATTATAAACAGCAAAGAGATGCTGTTAACATGTAAATGTGAGTTTAGATCTGAAAGCTGCAGTGATCTTATCTATTTCACAAATGCAATTTTGTGTTCACAGTACAAGTTCATTAAGTTTTAACTCCTAAGAAGTCCAAAGTGCTGATCTGTGAGTGAATATTGCTGCAGGTCTTCTCCGGTCTTGTGTTTTAAGTCGTGTAATCATATGTACAGGATAAGTAAAGCGCTGAAGGAAAGACGTGGAGTCTGAGCATCGGTGCTTATCAAGAGCCTTTAAATCACATTATTACTCTTATCTTGTTTCTCTTGTTTCTGAGATCTGGATGGATCCGCTCCAGTCTTCAGCAGAGCGTTGCAGCTTATTTTTGAGGGTTTGATTATATTCACAGGTCTTCGGAGGGTTGTGAGGAGCGGCAGCAGCACGTCATTAGTCTCATAGCAGCTGTAATTATTGTAATCAGGTGAGCAGAAGCTCCGGGAGCATCAGGCCTGCCGCTCCAGAATCAAACAGTAAATTAGAAAAGAAACATTAACACAGGAGGTTTAATAATGTGTGTGTACCTAGTATTAGTTATGGGGACCGCACAAGGTAATACCAGTACATTTTGACCTTGTGGAGACAGTTTTGGGTCCCCAAGCTTATAAACCACACAGAATGTATTGAAAATCTGTAATAGCAGAAAGTCTCCTGTAAAGGGTAGGGTTAGGTGTAGGACAACACGGTTTGTACAGCATAAAAACCATTACGCCTATGGAGAGTCCACACAAAAAAATGGAAACCAGTGTGTGTGTTTGTTTGATTGATGCAGTATCTCTGTATTGGTTTCTCTCTCTTTCTGTTGGGTGTGTCCCGTTCTGAACATTCATCCTCTTCTCTGGTCTCTCTCTCTCTCTACTGAGTGAAAGAAAGAGTTTTGACAGATCGGTCAACCGAGAAACCCTCAGGACCTTCAGTCTCCAGATTGAGTTTTATAGTCTTACCGAACACACACACACACACACTGGTTTCCATGTTCTCTGGGGTCTCTCTCTTCATAGGTGTATGTGGTATTGTCCTACACTGACCCTACACCTAAACCTACCCCTTACAGGAAACACTACACACTTTTACATTCT
>JAUMHI010000041.1:20069101-20106503 GCA_032359435.1 Enteromius unitaeniatus | reverse complement strand
TGTCTTTGCCCTTGACACTGCTGTTTGCCTGGTATTTTGATCTTACGCCTGTCTGACTACGTCATTAAAAGCATTGCATATGGATCCCACGGAGCCCAGCGAGTCATTACAGTGACCCTGATTCACTGCACTTCCCTTATACTGTACTGACTCTATCTAGTGCAATAAATACAGTAACTTCATCTACAGCACATTAACATACACTCAATATAAAATAATGCCCTCATATTGTTTTACTTAAAAATGTATGTATGTAGAAATGCATTTATGTATGCCTGTGTATATATACACACATATACTAACATCTAGTTATTTTACCAGATGCTTTATATATTGATTATATAATAAATAAATAGAAAACAGATTAGGCTTTAGTTTTTTTTTTTAATGAAAAATATAAAGCTAAAATGTTCTTTCCCCAGATTTCAGATTTCTGAACTACAGCTGAACTTTTTATTTTTATTGGGGCATAAATATAACTGATCTGACAGAATAAAATAGTCTGATTTTAAACACATCACAATGTCTAAATAAAGGGATTAAATGTAAATAATCTCACTTTTTATACAAATTAATAGCAAATAGCCCTATAGAAATCACTTACTTTTAACACTTTATTTTACAGTTACACCTATTAGTTGCTTATTAGCATGAATATGACTATATTATTATCCATTTATTAGTGCTAATTAAGCACATATTCTACATGACCTTAATTTACATTCCCAAAACCTAAACTTATTACTAATTATTAATAGACAGCAAATTAGGAAGTTATCGAGGGAAAGCTGTAGTTAGTCATTAACAATTTTTCTGTAGATTGTGTGCGTTTTCTGCATGATAAGCTGCTTCCTTCGCGGACCTTTTGTTGAGTAAGAACAATAGTTTGATTTCATTTTTGAAGCTCTATTTTATTTCCTGTTCAAGATGATTGTTGGGTAATAATTGGGTTTTATTCCATAAAGAGATAACAGCATGATTAATGAGAGAAAACCAGAATAACAAGACGCTCGCAGCAAAGCATTCACGGCCTGCCTCTGATAAGAATTTCATTAAAATCTTTATTTCATTACATGTGTTACATTCAATATCCAATGTTTCGTTTGGACACATATATGATGGCATAAATACAAACAAGCGTTCATCTGTTGTGCCGTCCCTAATCAATAGTATAAGATGAGTGAGCAGAACTTCACACCCGCGGATATTTACATAGAAAGTCAAACTTTATACAAAGTCCATGCCGTCAATATTTACACACGGGAAGAAAAAAAAACTCCTCGGAGCAACCGGCCTTTACAGTTGTTGTTCTTACAAAAGAAATGCAGCGTTCACAGGGAGCTTCTGACCACAAAAAATGAGATCTCTTCCAGAATTATTATTACTAGCAATAACCGGACATCAAAACTGGCTCTGTGTTTGGGTGACGTCTCATTCAAAGGCATTTTAGAATGGAAAACTCAAATAAATAAACACAGGCCTTGCTGAATGATGATGGAAACAGGAATATTTTATAGCAGTTATTCCTTTAAAAACAGTGAAGTCAGTTGCCTAAGTGTTTTAATTAAGGAATAGGAACAAATGATAAGCCCTTACGTCTTTCGACTGAAATGCATTATGAGCTGAAGTAGTATCTGTGTGCTGAGTTTCTCAGTCGATCCTCGTCATCTGCAGACGCAAACAACGTTCAGAAAGAAAGAAGAAGCAGAGCTGAAGAGGAAGAGGAGGATGAAGAAGAAGCAGCGACTGGCATCGTATCATTGGCTGCTGGAGATTAGTGTTGATTTAGAGGAAATGGCTTCATGTGAGGTTCCTTCAAATAATGAACACGATGAAGTTGTGAAGGACAGTAACAGGGCGAGTCTCACCAAACCGGTCAACCTGTCCAATTTCACCCCAAAATTTACATTAAAATTAAAGTAGCTTCGCATGAAGAAAATAAGGCCCGCTTTGAAGAGTTGATATAAAAAAAATGCTAAAGATAATCATGTATGAATGAATTTAAGTATTTGTATATCATGGTGGTACTTCTTGTATTGCCTATTATTACTTAAATACAAATGTAACAGCATTTTATGGTTTTACAGTCATTTCAATTTGAGGACAATTTAAATAATTTTTAATAATAATAATTATTACTATTATAAAGAAAAAAAAGGTTGCATTGATAATTTGAGAAGGAAATGCCATGAAAACAATAATAAAATTTAAAAAAGCTTCATTTTCTTGATGCAATATATATATATATATATATATATAGTGGGGTGAAATGTACAGTTGACAGGCTTTTGTAAGAATCATAAGAGACATAAAGACTGATAATCCTCCTGTCAGGTGGGCACTGATAGTGTACAGCTTGAGTTATTTTTATTTGGCCGCATTAACATAAAAAAACTTTATCCAGAAGTTCTGACTAGAGATCCACCTTGGTTTGTGTTGGTTTATGGGTTGAGGCTCGTCTCACCGACCTCCAGGAAGAGCGAGGTGTAAAACTCAGGCTCTAGCTGTTTGTTACGATAACGGTTCACGATTTCTGCGATCTTCTGTTTCCGCCGCACATGTGGAGGGCTGTAAGAGTCGCTCTCCAGACGTTTCCTTCGACACGCGTTTATTACAGTCTGCCGCACCAAGAATCCTGGAGAGGGTGAGACGATCACAAATTCATCACTGCACACTTCATTTATTACACACTGACTCACACATGCTTACACGCACGCACACACACACACACACACACACACACACACACTCACACACACACACACACACACACACACACACACACACACACACACTCACACACTCACACACTCACACACACACTTCCATTGATTTTCTATCAAGTGAATGATATTTTCTAACCCCAAACCCAACCCCTATCCCTAAACCTACCCTTCATAGAAACATGTACATGACACTAGATCTACGGCAAATCTACTGATTTAGAAGCCTTTTTATCTAGGGAGGACCAGCTAAATGTCCTCAGTAGTGGCTTGTTTTCATTTGGTCCCTCACAAGTATAGTCAAACTCACACACACACACACACCTTTTCACTTGCTCCCTCACTCCTTGTGATACACACTCGCTCACTGTCCCGCACACACATACATACCCAGCGATCTCCTGCTGACCACCATGTTGTCTACCAGAGGAATGACCATGTTGAATTTGCCCATCGCGCCGTGCAGTTTGATCCGAAACAGGCCAGTCTTTAGTGGATGGATGAATATTATTGGAACGTCCTTCTCTGAGGAGCTGGACCTGAGAGAGAACATGTGTGACGGTGAATGACATCAACTCAGGGACTGAAAACAGTCTTTCAAACGGTATGTTACCTGGAAGTGCTACTATTGACGGCCGTCTCCACGCCAGTGCTCGTCTCCGCCAGCAACTCTGACACAGGAAAGTTTTCTGAGAGAAACAGAGTCACGTTCAAGCAGGATTTACTTTGAAAATCGAGGAGTTTTATGTGATATGAAAACATGTTACCTATGTCATCGTAGCGCTCAACCCACACGACCAACACTTTGGTGTCCGGTCCTAACAGCGGTATCGTCCGGCCAGGCGGCAGCTTCCTGCTCTTCACAGTCGGAGACTGAAAAACACATCAGCAGTCAAACACCTCTTCTGCTCACCAAAAATACGTTTATTTAAGCTCATTTAAAATAGCTGTTTTCTCTATTAATATCTGTTAAAGTGTATTTATTTCGGAGTTACTCGTTGTGAGGGTCCCATGTTGTCGGAGTGGTTTGGGAAGAGCTCCAGCGTGAGGTTGGGCTGCTTCAGTAAACTGGGTAACAGCTCCATCTGAGAGTCCGAGTCTGCCGTCGGGAAGCTGTGCTCTGATGACTCGGCTACAGGAGGAGAGGAATGAACATCTGTCATATTAAATAAATCATGAATTCATTAAACAGGTTCAATAATCAATACTTCATTAATAGTGCTCTGCAGTGTGTTAGAAAGGACGCTTACTGCCTCAAATTCACGTTTCTGTTCAGCCCCAAAACTGAGGCAATCTAAAAGTGTTTTACCGGACGAGTCACTGAGGGACGGCACCACAAAGGCGATTTCTGTCAGAGCGTCTGCGTAATACAGCACCCGCTTCTCTCCGTTAAACACACCGCCGCCGGTGTCTCCCAGAGTCACTGAATCATCTGTACACACACACACAGAGTGTTTCACCTTTATAGCCTGACCATGAGAAGACAGTAAAACATGTATGTCTAAATTGCAAGTTATGCATTCTGTAAAAAGCTGCTAATATGAAAAATACTAAAATAAAAAACAGGTACAAACATATTAATCATATATCCTTCTTTCAGATTTTAAATGTGCATGTGTGTGTACCTGGTGTCTCAGCGCCGTTGGATGTGTTGATGGTCCAGCTGGTGAACACACTCCCGGTCCATCCCGGATGATGACTGACCTCCACTGGCCATCCCAGAGACAACAGCAGCTCGAGGAAGTGAGGCTGGACGTTTGCAGATGACTCCACGTTCCTCAAGATCTGGAAACACAAGCTTGTTATCGTTAAAGCTGATTTATGCACACCTGTGACATCAGCTGCTGTATTAACTAGTGCACCTCTTGGCTGCTTTTCTGTCCTGCTTTCATGTAGAAGATAAACACGGTGTCACACGGCCGGGACGGTAACAGGTCCAGGTAACCAATGTCGTCGAAAAACCCCGGCACAGACGAGTCCAGAGCGATGAGGTGAGGAGGCAGTCGACTGTTTCCAGGCTCCTGAGAGAACGCACAAACACAAAGCAGCAGCTAGATTTAGGTCAATGTTTTCTTCCATGCCATTGATACAGAGACTCTGCAAAGGACATTATTACGGAGAAAAATCCAGCTACTAGAAAAAGGAATTGAGTATGAATAACACCGAAACTACTAAATCCTTAAAATGTAAAATATGAACCTAGAAAACTGGCTAAAGTCTGCGTAAGTATAGCTAGAGGAGAGGATAAATACCACAATAAAAATAATCTGTGTGATGTTGTATAAATATACTTTTATAATATATATTTTTTAATTAATTAGTTTAACATATTATTTGGCACTCCACTCTTACAATAACCTGACAAAACAACCAGTGTATGTGTAGAGGTGCACTAGTTATTAACATTTAATACAATTTATTTCTCAGTCTATTATTTAATTTTATATTAAAAACAAGAAATAAAATTCATTAATAAAATAAAATCACAAAAACTGTGTGATATTGTTTACAAATATTTGTATAATATATTTATAAATGTGCATTATCAATTAAGTAAATCATTAAATCGAACTTAAAAATATAAAAATAAAAGTGAAAAAAAGTATATATAATAACCAACAAAAACAAATTTATAAGAAAATGTGTGTTCTAAAATAAAATCCCAAACTGTGTGATATTGTTTAAAACTATTTAATTAAAATATATAGAAATAAATGTAAATTAAAAATAAAAAATGCAGTAAAACTATATAAATAATAACAAATAAATAAGAAATGTGTTTTTTATATATAATAATCACATATGTTGTTTAAAAATATTCTATTCTAGCCAGAACTGATCAAAGGAAGTCAAAAATACAGTCGATCTATCAGTCCTTCAGTAACAGAGACGCTTCTCGTACCTTGAGCGCCTCTAGTGACAGGAAGCCGAAGTGCGAGAGGAAGAGGCGGGCCGTCTGGAACTCTTGAGCAGGAGCCGGTGGTTTACAGTCTGTCAGCGGGTCTGGGAAGGGTTTGTTCCTCCATAACTCCTCTGTGTAGTGCTCCAGTTTCGTCTCATAATCTATCTGCTTTCCCATCATGGCTCGCAGCTTATCGTGCTGCTGCTCCAACTGAAACACACACAGAGTGAGTGTGACCTTCTGATTAACACACACATATTGAACAGTAACAGGTTTTTATATTCATGTGAATGGTGTGGTGCACAACTTCAGATCTTTGTATTTGCTATGTTTCAAGTCAAGTCATTTCAAAGCAGCTTCACAGTAATAAACAGGAAAACACTGAATCAATGTCATTATCACAACACAATTTCTATTAAAGGCTTCATAGGTTATTTATTTTTGAAGGTTTGTTTATACTAGTGTTCATTTAGTGATTAGAGCTGAAACGATTCCTCGAGTAACTCGAATCCAAAAAATGATTGAGGCAAAATCCTCTGCCTCGAGGCCTCTATTAATTCATTTTCATGTAAAGTTCATGTCATATATTTATCATTTAGTTTTATAATTTATATATTTATAATATAACTAAATGGAACTCATAATATTTTACCTAATATTTTAATATTACTATAACATTTTTTATAAATATAATTTTTTTTTTCCCAAAAGTAACCAATTAGTTGTTCATTTTAAGAGACCTGTCTTATTTTCTCTTGCATATTTAATATTGCTCTTTAATTATGCAAAATGTTTTATCCGATTATTCGATGACATTTCCGTAGAATACTCGATTACTGAAATATTCGATAGCTACAGCCCTAATTGTGATACTATAACATTTTTTATTCATATTTAGAATCATTTTTTATGTGTACATTTTATTTTTATTTTAATATTAGTAAAAGTTTTATTAATTTTGTTGCACATTTTTGTGTCATTTTTTATGTATATGTATAGTTGTAACATTTTTATTTCAGTTTATGCTTCAGTTATTTTAAGAAAAAGTAAATGAAAGGGTGAAAGTTAAAAAAGTTTTTACATTTTTATTATTATTATGAGCACTTCCTAAGTTGTTGTTCGCCTCTTTAGGACTAATTGCTGCTGTTTCCCCCACCTGTAAGTCGCTTTGGATAAAAGCGTCTGCTAAATGAATAAATGTAAATGTATTATTATTATAAGTAACAATTTTTATGGTTTTGGTTTTAGGCTTAGTTTCATTTAACTATAATAGCCCTGGTTTCAATTTGGACTAAAATGTGACTGAACTGAAAATGTTCTGATTGTTTATTATTTATTATATATATCTGTGTTACTTTAAACCTGAATTAAAATTATTTGATACATTTTAACAGTGTTTTTTTTTTACATTTTAACACGGACTAAACATTCTATTAAAAGTATCTTTGGCTGAAAATATTCAGATTCTTTATTACCGCACTATTCGAGACCTTTGTTTACTTTCTATGTTTTTATTGTGTGCTGTTTTAATGTATATAAATGCTTCTATAGGACAAAAGCTACAAAATTATTAAGAGGCCAGCACTCTTTGTTTTCATAACTTACTTCAATACTGTGTTAAAAGTTACACCAATTATCATAATTGTTTTGATACCAAAATATCAACATTTGATAGCATTCACATAGCAATGTCCAGTGTGTAATACTAAAATGTTCTGAGGCTTTTTTGTACCTCTTTATCCACAATGTCATGCAGATCCGGGATGCTCAGGTCGGCTTTCACGAATGGAATCTTATCCACTTCCTCTGGAAACGGTCTGTGCTTGACGTTAAACCGAATCCCGACATCATTTTTAGGAGCCGGTCGGCTTTCAGGAACAAACACTTGCTGTCGGACACAAAGAGAACAGGTATTTTTGGGGTGCCTGCTTTGCTCGAGCCTGTCACACTTTCTCACAAAATATGTGCATTTCATAGCATTTTTGCTTTTGATAATCATTTTCAAGGTGAAGCATTCTAGTATTACTCCTTAATCAGCAGAAAAACAGCACAGACACATGATTCCTGTCTCTATCTGAGCCAAATGATTTGTTCAGCACTTTTTCACATGTATGACACTAATGGACGACTAATCCTGATTTCAAGGGTAGCATTACGGCCAGAGACAGAGTAAAATGCAAACATGAGCTTGATCTTTTCTGCTTCACCTGTGGGTGTTTAACATCCAATCAGACACAGAAAAGCTTTTATAAAAAAAAAAAAAAAAAGCATTTAGTTTTAAACTTGTGTTTATGTTTTTTTTTTAACAAGACAATAGTGTCATTATTATAATGCCAAGGCTTAATAGGCTTTTTATTTTTATACCATATAGGTTTGAATAATTTTTACTTGAGTTTTAGCTGTAGTTTAGTACATTTAGTAAATAAAAGTCGATTCAATCATTTTAAATACTTTACTAAATAATAAAATCAAAACTCTGACAGCTGATTGCTTTGTTATTTTAAGAAATCCTAATTTTTATTTTGTGAAAAAAGTTGTTATTAATGATATTTTTGAATTCCATCACATTGTGTAAAATTATGCCCTTTTGGCAAATCAGCAGAATTTTCAAGACGCAGATCACTCCCAAATACTAAATCTAAGAAGACACTTTATCTCACTTGCTTCTGATTTGCTACTGAAAGCACATCTACTTTCTGATTGGTGGATTGGCTCGCATCCTACCTTCTGATTGGCTCGTGCTCCTCGAGGCTGATGGAAGAGCTGCATCGTCCAGGCGTGTCGACCAGACATGCCTCTGATTAACATGGTGACCGACGGACTGGGGTCTGCTGACACAAACGCATGGGTGAGAAATCAGAAGTCAGAGTGGAAACGTACCGGAGGAATGAGAAGTGAAGCATGTCTCTCACTCTGCTCGTTTCCCAGAGGCTGCTCCAGCATGCCGAGGATGACCGAGTTATCCAGGACGAAGTATCTGAAGTTGCTGTGGGACGTGGAGGTGAGTCGGGAGTATTTGATCAGCGTGTCTTCGTTCAGCAGACTGCAGGGCGATGCGGGGCCGCTGGGAGACGGGAACGCACCCAGCACCTGCATTATACTGGAACACAAAGATGAAGTTGGGTTCGTGACAATCCTGCAATGTTTCCCTCAGAAAATGCAATTACGTTGAAATAAAGAAAGAAAGATATGAGCCTCTTGGATGAAGTAAATGACCAGGAATTGTTTATTTTGGAAGTGACCTTTTCCTTTAAACATCAAGAAATGAGTGACTCTCACCATGATAACGTGGCCTCGGCTGCTTCTTTGACCCTCATCGACGCGGGGTTGTGCTCTTTGTCACCTTTGTACTTCACTTCCTGTTCGCTGGTTCTGGACTTGCTGCCTGAGATGCCAAGCTCGACAATTTCCAACACCTCGATCAGACAATCCTTAAAGACACAACACAAAACAAATATGATACAGGACTTATGATACCAGTTATTACCAATCGCTGGAGCTTCAGTTTCAGGTGAAGCTGATGTCAGACGCACCGTACCTTCTCGTTGAGCATGTCGGGGTGTTCTGTGAGCCAGACGCACAGGCAGTGGAAGGCAGCGACGATCATGGAGTGCAGATCTCTGGAGTGGAGCGGAGCCGGACGACTGCACTGATACACGATATAACAGCACACAGAGCTGACGGCACGCTTACGATCCGACGACTCCACGCTCACTTTTACCTGGACAGACCAAACAACAAACATGCTTTTATTCAGCTTGTACACCACAAAAAGTGGCATCATTATGATTTTTGATGCTTTTGGAAGAAGTCTCATGCTCACCAAGGCTGCATTCATTTGATTAACAAGCACAGTAAAACTGTGAAATACTATTGCAATTAAAAGCAGCTGTTTTTAATGCGAGTATCTGTTAAAATGTCATTCTAAAATACCGATTTACTGCTCAACAAGCATTTCTGATCATTATCAGTGTTGAAAACGGAGACTTTAACGAATAGAAAGTTAAAAAGAACAGAATTTATTTGAAATAGAAATGTTTTGTAACATTATAAATGTCCTTACTGTCACTTTTAAGCAATTGAATGCATCCTTGCCAAATAAAACAATTCATTTATTTTCTTTTTTCTTTTAAAGTTCCCCTATTATGGATTTTTGAAAACATTTTCTATTAGTGATATGCACGGCTAAAAACTTCCCTTGTACAACTTTAAAGGAGATCTTCTCAATATTTTGGTATGCTTGCACCTTCGGATTTTAAATAGTTATATCTCAGCCGAATGTTCTCCCATACATCAATGGAAAGCTTATTTATTCAGCTTTAGATTTCCAAACACCGACCCTACTGACTGGTTTTGTACTCCAGATCCGCTGGCTGTAAACGCATCTACAATATAAATATAAAGTCAGTGTACCTTGGCGAGGCCGGCCAGCAGTTCAAGGGCGGCCAGCGAGATGCTCATGTCCAGTCTCCACTGAGAGTTGAGTCTCTGGGTGAGCAGGTGTATGCTGCGGATCAGGAGCCCAGCCGCTGTGTCTGTGTGGAGAGCTGGGATATAACACACAGCACGCCACAGACGGCGGGTTAGTAACACACACACACACACACACCAGACGCAAGCCAGGCACAGATGCAGTCGTGAGACAGCCAAGTGACGGCAGCCGTAGACCATACACATGAACACAGACGGGCACAAGAACACGTTCTCGCTCGCTAGTCACAGACACCGATGATCTAGTCTAGAGAAATCATAATAACACGCCGCGTTAGGCTTCATCTCATGCTTAGAAATGAAAAAGAAGCATTCATTATACAGAACACAAACTGGTTAGAGGCACACTTAAAGAAATATACATTCACTTGTAGATGAAGCATCATTGCACCGCATTTTAGTCGTGTTATTGTATTGGTTTTAGTCTGCTTTGTAATGTGACTTTATCTCGCTGTACAGCACACCGGTCAACTTTGGTTGTGTTTAATGGTGCTATATAACATTTAAATGCACCATTAACATGTTTGACAAATACCATGCTACTTCTACAAACATGCACAACATCACAGTCCAAGCTCTTTATTAACTAACTACCCATCTGAGCACATTTAGTGGACAAAAGTGACCAGAACCTTAAAATGCTTAATAATGCATTTTTGTATTAATGTATTTTTGCTTAATCCTACTTTCTGATTATATATTAGAATTTGGAGGAGATTTTACGACACTATGCAATATTTATTAATATTTTTTTTCAAAAGGTACTAAATATCCAAATAACGTCTATGATTTGTTTTGTTGTTCACATATCTAATGCAAAAAATAAATACAAAAATAATAATTCAACGTTTGTTTTTGAAATTGAAATGCTTTTTAATCAGTTCTGACTTAAGAGGCCCAGACGATTAGACAAAAATGAATAAATAGAGGGGGTTGTTTACATATTGGCTAGTTTATGCCATTTAAAAGTGCTTTTATGATGTTATGGTATTGTATGCTTTGACTGAACTTAAAGAGTATTTATAGAATCTGTAAGTCACTGTGTTGATGAATCTTGGCATTACTGGAATAACGAAATGTGTGAAATCTTACAGAGCTTTTGCATTTAAGCATTTAGCACTGGGAACAAAAACAGTTCTTCAAAGTTCAAGGTTTAACTGTCCCTCCTGGCTTACCGTAGTCCCTCAGCAGGGCCTGAGCGGGCCGCTCGCTGTCTGGAGTCGTAGCCTCGGAGCTGCCTGCGCTAGCGTTGCTGATGCCGCTGTTATTGCGACTGTGGCTCTTAGCCAGAGAATGGCTTCCGTCCACGCTGCCCTACACAGAGCAAAGACACAATGACTTTTTTAATTGATGAACTGTGATTGCTCTTCCTCTGCAGATCACCTGCTGACACTTCAAATCCATTTCAAGCTCATAAATAAACAGAAAATCGTACCACTTCAGTTTGAGCACCGACAGACTCCAACAGAGCCGAATCCTGGACGATGTTCAGCATTGCCGCTGAAAAAACAGACACGCATGCAATTATTATTGACACTTATAACACAAAAGACAGTGATTTTAACATCAATACAATTTTGGCTTCCATTAACATATTTAAATAAAAATAACAAACATTTTTAAATATTACATAATACTGTTATTATTATTAATTAGTTTTTATAACATATTGTAACAAAAACAAAACAACAACAACAATATAACATTTTTTTTATATTTATATTATATTTTACATAATATTTTTTTTTGCTATATTTAATGTCTATTGAATAATGTAAGAATAATATTATTATCAATACTAATATTATGTTAAAATGAACGATCATTATCATTACTATTATTATGTTAATATAATAAAATATGAATATAGTTAATTCTTATTTTATACTTGAATAATAATTATTATTATTAATTTTGTACATTTCTAATTTAATAATAAAAGTATAAATATATTTATTTAGCTTTTATAAAATAATTATACTTTTGAATATATAATATTATTATATTAATATAACGTTAATTAGCTTTTATAAAATATTGTAACAACAAAAATAACATGATTGTTATTACTATTGTTCTATAGTCAAATAATGTGAAATTAGTATAAATAATTAGCTTTTAGAAAATAATTTATTAATAGTAATTAACAACATGAACATAATACAAAATATTAAAAGCATTAGCTTATTTAATGGCTGATAAACATTTATATGTGAGTTCAGTCAGTTCAAGATTATGCTTATGAGGTATCAAGGGTTTGAACAAGGATCAGGTTTTAGAGCCTGGACTATGTTTACAATATTTCAGTAAAGGGACATACTGAACAGGCAGCTGTACCTAGAATCATCTGTGTATTGATGGAGTCTGTCTCTGTTTGCAGGGCGCCAATCAAAATATTGACCAACCGCAGCTTCAGGGAGAGGAAGGTGACCGCCTTGTCATGAAGAGAGTTGTCATCATTACTGAATTTCCCCTCCAACAGGACCTGCAAACACAATTAGAATAACACAGCCTGTTACATTTCTATTTTTATCTCAGAAAAGTAAGTCACGGAGTACATTACTACAAGCTTCTCACCTCAGCTCTGACATTGCCGAAGTGGTGAGGAAGAGGAAGCATGGACAGCAGTATATGGATGGAAGCTCTTCTCAGCTCTGTGGGGTTCACGTACGACTTAAACTTAGACAACTCTCTGTCGGCACAGAATAAACACGCATTACAAACCCAGCATGTAGACGTGTTTTGGATCCAGCCTCTCAGAAATCAGAACGCATTGCTCACCGATCCGGGAGAATGGTCTCCAGAGCAGATATGAAGTAAGGAACCACAACATTGATCCCTTTGAGATCGGAGCAGAAGAGAGCCGAAGAGTTGAGGATGATGCTGGCTAAAACCGGCCGGCAAATGAAGTCTGATATCTGAAGACCCTGGATGAGCACCATGTAGAACCTGACAGAACCATCAGATAGCATCAGGTCTGGTTAAGCATCAGAAGTTTAGAATAATTACTTATGCTTCCCAAGGCTGCATTTACTTTGTCAAAAGTGTTGTAAAAATGGTAAAATACCATTATAACTTAAAATAAAAATAGACATTGTGTACATTGTGATGCATTATATATCTTTTCAGAAGGTTTGTTTTTCATGTGCTTAAATGCATCACACTTAACTGAATAAACTAGTTTTCTAATGCATTTTATATAAAGGCTTTAAGTAAAGTGTTACACCTCTTTTGGTCAATTCATCATGTCCTTTCTGATTAAAAGTATTCATTTCTTTCCAATAAATCCAGTCCTGGTGCGCAAAAGAGACTGTTGACTAGTAGTGGGGACAGGTTGGGAACAGCTAGTGATTACCTGGACAGGTACACTGGAAGAATGTCCTCCCCCGTCTTCTTACTGCAGAAGATCCTGCACAGTGTCCCACACGCTTCGGCTCGACCCGACTCGTAATTATCAGGAAATTCATTAGCGTCGAACATGGGGTTGGACACCATGGTGTCTGTGGACATCTGAGAGCCTTTACGTCTCAGTTCAACTCCAGCTTGAGTCGCCAGGGCTGAGAGAGAGACGGGAAGGAGAGACACAAGCGCAAACGCTCAGTGACGCTTTACATGCGAACTGAACGAGGACATGACAGGGATTACCGACAAAGAGATCTTCAGACCGGAAGAGGTCTGTTAAGGCATGACGATAGAGAGATGTTAGAAACATCAATAGCATGATTTTCTGTAAAACTGCTTTAAAAAAAAAATTTACTGATCGAACTGAATGTTAGTTTTATTTTTTAATATATAACAAAATTTTATACATTTTATCATAAATAAATATTATACATTGATTTTATGTTATATTAAACAATAAATAAATAAATGTATTTATCTATTCATTTATATACATTAAAGTTTATTATTTTATAAAATAGTGCAATTATAATAATAATAATTCTTAATAATATTTTTCTAATACAATACACAATAATAAAGTTAATTAGCTTAAAAAATACATATAAATATTTATAGAAATAGAAATAATAATCATTATTACATCAAAATACCATTTAACATAGGTCAAAACCTATAATGCCATTAAAGCATGCTGTTTAACATTACTGGATAAATTGCATTAAGTTTTATTACACAGGCAAAATACGTAGATGCATTGAAACAACTCAACTTTAAATGCATATGACATTCACAGAAATAAATGTGTTGAAAATTCTAATAATTAAACGTGAATTTTACAAATATTTACAATACTATCCAAAAGTTTGGAATAATTCGATTTTTTGGAATAATTAAGCCTCTCAGTTTAATAAAAATACAGTAAAAATATGAAATATTATTACAATTAAAAGGAGTTATTTTCTATGTGAATAATATTGTATACTGTAATTTATTTCTCCGATCAAAGCTGAATTTTCAGCATCATTACTCCAGTCTTCAGCGTGACACGATCCATCAGAGATCATTCTAAAATACTGATTTGCTGCTTAAAAACATGTTTAAATACTAAGCGAAAGCTATGAAAGTGAAAAAGTCACTATTCATCATTGGTATCTATAAATATTCACATTACAGAAGATTTATCCTTCCTTAAGAGTTTATTACATGCGTTTGACGGGATATCTGCATAATTTCATTAGCCATAGGAAGCAAGAGATAATATAATGGGTCTTTTGCTTCGGCAGCACGTTTGTATCTATTTAGAGGAAACGGTCTTGATTGGATCACGCACAATTGCATTGCAGTGCCATAAAGTTCAATCAAGTGTTAGTGAGCGAGAACAGAACGACATCTCCTGGTCAGTCTCCCTGTTATCAGAGCATGTCAGTTGGATTTCATGTCAGACAAACGTTGATTAAAGGCCAATTTCTATAGTCCAGCATCCTAAATTAAGACAATAAGGCACAATATGGCTGAAACGAACTGCACCAACAACCACGACATGCAAGATATCCATACAAAAACATAAAAAGAACCAATGAAAACTGAGGAAATTAATCAAACGCTAACGGAAAAAACAAAAGCTGTAAAAATAAACGCTGGGCAAAAACTCAAAACAAGATTGGTTGGTGTGTTTCTTTGGAGAAGATTAGTTAGTAGAGGTCCTTCAGGAGATGGTATGGGTAGGGACTGGTTTTAATGATGGCGGGTAAGTTGAATCAAGGAGAAGGATCAAGCGCAACAAACATTCTCGGGTCACGTGATGCACGGAAAAAACATGTGCCCACCTCAGGATCCTGAATATTTGTTGCAGTTGAGCCAATGAGATTTGGGCAGCAGTCAAAACACTCCCCGGACCTTTTAACTCAAGCAGTTTATGCGCAAGTCTCTTGCCCCAAGAAAACAAGTACTGCAACAATGGACGAGTGACGGTGTCAACGGAAGAAAACCAAAAAAAGATTGAAGTAAACAAAACTGAAATGAACCAAATAACTGCAACTGGTAAAGCTTGTGTTCCTACTTACAAGATTTATAAGAAAGAAGAATTTGGAAAAATGTTGCTGCAAGATAACAGAGATAAAATGGAAACAAATCAAAGAACAGCAGTATAGTAGAGTTCAGTAAACTATTCAGACGTTTTGTTCTGCTTTTGTGCTTTTAAAGACACAGGGAGACCATTATAAAGAGTTTCAGTTACCCATCATGCAAAAATGAAAACTGAACAAAAACAATGCAAGTGAAGAAAAGATGTACGCAATGCTATCAACAACTCCACAGAATGATTTCAATCTGCATAAAAAAATAAGACTAGATTGATGACACACATTCTCAACAGTGTGATGCATAAACAGGTGCCACCAGTGGAAACTAACCTAACCTAGCTATGTTAGAAAGCCGAATGTTAGCATATCACAAGTGTAAAAACTACTTTGACTCACTGGTATTTGCCTGATAACTATTATATCCTGTTAAAGGAATAGTTCATGGGTGCCGTCAGAACGAGAGTCCTAACAGCTGACAAAAACATCACAATAATCTAGTCTTGTGAATACAAAAGATTAACTTTTAACATTAGTCCATAATCTATAATATTTATTGTGATGTTTTTATCAGCTGTTTGTACTCTCATTCTGACGGCACCCATTGCTGAGACACTGATACAACGTTACATTTATCTAAATCTGATAAAGAAACAAACTGAAGGGGAAGCACAATTTTAGCAAATCTAAATTTTTGGGGTGAACTATCCCTTTAATACTGCATATTAATGCTTGCATCAGCTTCAAAATCCATTGACAAATGTATCAACGGACAGCGCATGTTTTGTATAAAATATTGAACTTATAGTTATAATATTAATGAACTTAAGCAACTCTCATATCAAAACCTCTTTAGATTTGCAAGATCTCAAAATTTAGCATCTAAACTATTGTAACAACACTGGAGACGAACCCTGAATGTGGTACAATCTTGCAGGTAGGAATATTTTATGAAAGAAAAGGAAATAAAAACACCCTCAACAGGTAAAATAAGTAGAGAAATGAAAAACAAATGAAAACAGGGTGATTGTAATACTACTCATAACACTTATCACGGTCTTACCGGTCATGCTGCTGTCTCTGCTCAGGCCGGAGTGGAGTTTACAGTGGACCAGCGCAGCGTCAAACAGCCACTGACCGAACAGATTGAGCACGCTGTTGACCTTCGGCCGGGTCGGAGCCGGAAGCGGCCGTGGCTCAGAGCTCGTCTGGTTCGGGCTGGAGAGCGGAGAGGTGGATGACGGCTGGTGAGACACTTTGGTCTGACCAGTCTGTGGAGCGGAGAAGAAATAATACAAGTCAACAATGAATAATGTGAATTTAAGCACACATGAAAACAGATGTGATATAGATATGTTTATTATTTAGTAACCACCTAAATCAATGATTGAAAAAAGCTTTTTTCCCCCGCAAATCCATGTAATTTACTATAAAATATATGATTTTTAACATTTATTACTGTTATAGCACCACCTATGCTCGGATTGGAGGAGTTGTAAAGAGCTATTTGATGAAAAAGCAAGGTTTTTTCAGAATGAGGAGATGGGTCGTGTCTTTTGTATGTGTGAATATATGAACACTGTTTGGAGGTAGAAATGTGTTTCTGTTATAGCGCCACCTATGGTCCGATCTTTGTGAACGTTTGCATGCTTGTTTAGAATCATCAGTCACATGTGCTTGCCCAGTTTCGTAAAGTTTTGAGTTCTTATTTAGGATTTATAGATAGGCTGTTTAATTATGCATGTATTTGGAAAAACCAGTTTCCTAAAGACCCTGTTATAGCTAGCCAAAGGTTAAAGTTCAACCTTTTTTTGGATAATCTTTGACATAGAGCTGAGAGAATTGTACTGCATTGGTTTTTTTCAACTTCTCATTCATTCAAGACAGCAGTGGTTCTAGAGGCATAGGCTGTACAGAATGACATCTATCATATGATATAAATATTGCGAAAAACCACGCAATTTACAATCGTTTAAGCCCCATTTTCTCACAGACCTTCAGGACCATGAGTCAGAGAGGCCTACCAAGTTTTGTTCCAATTGGCCTCTGCTGACCTTGTCTAACAAGTGCTCAAATTCAATGGCTGACGGCAGCCATGTTTTTTTGAGATACGCAAATGTCCTTATAGACTCTTGCGGCACTTTAGCCAAAGACACTGCACACCAATTTTCAAGTCTATCAGATAAACAGTCGTATAGTTCTAGCCATTTTTATGTTTTCTTTTACCCTTACGAAAGCCAACAAGTGGTCAAGCACCACGCAGGTTTAGGATCTACGCATAATTTTCTACTCTTGGTCCATCAGGCCAATTGGGGTGAGCCTTTATCACATTGTAGGTGGTGTAAGTACTATGATCCCTCCAAGTTTCAAGTCTCTACGACCTATCGGTTTGGTTTGCCTGATCAGTTTTAGTCAGAGATCGCTGATCCTTGGTCATTCTAACAAGTGCAATAGAGTTTCAGCTCTCTGCGCTCAAATCCCTAAAAAGATAAAACTTCAGATTTTTAGGGTCATACCGTTGAGGCTTTGCTGGTTGTCTTGGCAACAGCGGTGGGGCGGTGCCTGCGGTTGTGAGGGGGTGTAGTGTTGGTTGTCGTTGGGGGCGGCGGCATACTGAGCCGATTGACAGGTGTGGGCGGAGCACTGTCTGAGCGGGGGCGGGAAATACCTGAGAGAAAAAAAGCAAACAGGTGGAGAAGCAAGAAAGTGGAAGAATTAAAAACCAACGACACATCAGAGATCACATCAGCCTTAAAGCGCCTGCCAACATGCCTAACTTTTATTAAACTGCAGGACAATATATCAGCAGATCCATTTCAGCCCCTTAAATATGAAAAAGTACTAAATGAAAGAGGCTTTTCAGATGTTGTGACAGCAGACCACCAAACGTCTGATGCTTCCTTGATTTTGTCATTTCAGCATCATCAGCAAGGCCAAACAATGCTCTGTAAAACACAATAACTAAAGCACAAATCTTGATACAGGCTGTATAATAAATGATCTAAACCCTTAGATGCATAAAACGCAAATGTATACCCATGATGCTTCACGGTGAGTTCTGATTGGGTCAGTAGCGCAAGATTCACCAACAAGGGATTATTCACCCAAAAATAAAAATTCTTCATCATTTACACTCCCTCATGTTGTTCTAAACCTACATGACTTTCTTTCTGTGGAGCATCATCTAAGAAGATCCCAACAAATAATACACAGATACATCTTCATAGCTTTTAGTCCTGAACACAGTCTGCTTTTATAGTATGTAATAGAGCAGCGTAAGCATTCTGCTAAACATCTCCTTTAATAGCGCTCCACGGAGAACATCATATGGGTTTAAATCATCATGTTGGTGAGTAAATGATTTTCATTATCGGGTGAATTATTCCTTTAATCCACACAATAATCTGGAATTCAGACTCAGATATTCCTCGCATTATAAGCCTTCACTTCACTAATTTCCTCTTGAAGGTACTTGAATGGTCAACAATGTTATTTTTCCTTTGCAAACAATGCTTAATGAGAAGGCAGTCAAGCTTAGAAACAATGCTGCATCCTAATTCTAACCTTTTTCTACCAGATTATAAAATATTGCGTGTTAGGTTATTAATAATAATGCATTTCATTTAAAGGAGCCTTTTAAAACACTGTACAGATGAATGAACAGTACAATAAAACAACTTTTTAACATTAAGACTTGTTTTGATAGAGGTCATGACTTATAACGCGAGGGAAACCCGTTCACATTTCATTTCGCATTCGCATTTCAAAACTCCTCAGAGATGCAATGAAGAGCAACCACTAGAGACGAAAACATCAGAAACATCCATGCTGGAAAAACCCCTGCATTTAAATTTGCTTATGTGTCTAAAACCTCTGTGGGCATACTCATTGGACGGAAAACGAAACTGATTCCCCTCTTGATATCCTATGTTCCAGAAGCTCCGCAGACATTTAACCGAGAGAGTTTATCGATTGTTGTAAGTGGAAAGATGATATTTTAGAGCCTTTTTAGCATGTATACCTCCACCTCATGAATAGGATATTAAAGACCCCCATATTAAAGAAACATGAAGTAAGGCCTGGTCGGCGGTTTTAAAAACACTCAATGGCCTTTAGCTTATGTCAAAAACACACAGATTATGACTCAAATTAAATAAAATGACATGCTGTCAGGCGATTATTCGCCATGAATTGCATCCAAAATCAAAGACTTTGTTTACATAATATGTGTGTGTGTACAGTATATATTTATTATGTATATATAAAAACACACACATACATGCATATATTAAAGAAAAATATGTTTATGCATGTCAAATATGTATATAGAATATCAATTGTATAAATATAATTATATAAATGGAAATATTTTTATATATAAATATATATATATATAAATATAAATAGTATACACATTAAATACACAAAATGTTTTATTTTGGATCTATAATAGTTTGAAAGCCCTAATATATACATACACACACAATATTGTTCTATTTTTAATTTATAAGAATTTTAAGGAAAGAATGAAGATTTTTACATTTAATCATTTAGCAGACAAGAGAAAAATTTACATGTAATAAATATTTAAAATTAATATTTAATAAATATAAAAAATAATATTTAATGAATAAATTTAATTACACATTTAAATTTCAAATGGCATTCTTTTTTTTTTTGTGGCATAATCTAGATTAAAATGATTTCAAGGCTACATACAGCAACTAAATGTCACATTTTAATTTTGTGAGGTCTTTAAATCAAAGTTTGATTTCGTTTCTAAACAAAAGAGAGCTGGAACCAACCAATAAGTATGCTCACATTCATTTTGGACAACGATTTACCAATTGCATGGGAGCAAAAAAAACAAAAACAAGGCAATTAACAAGATTGAGAATTGATTTCCACAACAGACAGGGATTTTTGATCTAAAAGTGCTTGTGTATGAACCAAACACCTCGCTTAATCTACAATCCTCATCAAACTCCCTCTTGATTAGTCAGAGACGCGTTATCAAATACCATAAGATGGAAGCCTGTCTCGAAAATTGTTCCGAGATACAGCAACACCTGGGGAAAAAAAATGGGATTACATACATTATGAACGTAATTTTAGAAACTCCAACTGATGGAAATGATTTTTATTACTGTCCCTAATCAGGATGTGCACGTCCAGAATCAGTGTGCTGGGTTGTTAAGCCCACTGTTAGTCACTAACTGATTGGGTTTGGACAGGTTTAGTGTACCTATGGAGGGAAGTCTGTCTTGAATATTGCTCCTAGGCACTGTGACCCCTGAGGAAACAAAACAAGACCGCTGAAGAACGGTTAGAAATTTATAAGCACACAATATGTGAACAAACCACTGAGCTTGTGCACTTATGACAACTAACTATCTAAACTGAGATGTCACAAACAGTTTTTGCTCGCTATATTCATTCTCAGGACAAATCGTGACTAAATACTCACTTAAAAACAAGAACTAATTGTGGCATTTAACAATAGTCTCACATACTAATCAAACCAAGCTTGTACTATTTAGTTAAAAAACATGCTTGAAACGTGTGATTAAACTAAAAACCCTATCTAGTTTATAGACTGTCTTGACAGCTTTTTTCCATCGAAACGGTGCTGATGCTCAACAATAACGACAGATATATTGTCTAACTCCTAGTTTAGAGAGTATACTTTAACAACTAACGTAAATTAATGCAACTACTTTACGATCACAAACTGCTTTTGATGAAATCGATTAGAGGTGTTTTTTTTTAAACTTCTTTTTTTTCCTTTTTACACAGAGGCTGCATTTGATCAATACAAATTGCTAAATATTATTACAATTTAAATGAAATGTTTTCCAAGTGAATTTACTGTAAAATGTAATTCATTTGTGTGAATTTTCAGCATCATTACTCCAGCTCAGAAATCATTCTAATACGCTAAAACTTGCTGCTCGGTAAACAATTCAGATTATTATCAATGTTGAAAACAGTTGTGCTGCTTCTTGTTTTTGCTAATTATTCCGAAACCTTTGATTAGTAGCATATTATGTAACAAATACAATTCATAGCGATCATGTGATATTTGTAAATAGAGAAAATAGAGTATGCTGAAAAGGAGTTCATCAAACGGACCTAAATCACCACAAGCAACATTATGCCCTTGCAGAGACGTTTACAGCACCATGTCTCTGGAAAAAAGGGCTAAGAGTAAAGATGATAAGAGAACAGCACAGTTGTATGAGTACCATAAGAGGGCAGAGATTCATGACACTCGAGTTTCTTACAAACAGCAACACCTAGAAATGAAAAAACAGTCAAAGCCAATGTTCATACATACATCATACTGCGTCATACTAGGAAAAACACTAAAACAACATCTGAGTATATTTGTTGATTGGTTTTTTTTTTATGTCATGCCAGCTTCCCTTTATTTCAGTGCTGGGTAATATCACTTACATCTGAGATTAAAATATAGTGAAATACAATAATGTGTTCATGGAGATGCTCTGTTGCACACACTACCAGTTTTTATTTTGAAGATATATTAAATATTTTAAAACGTAATTTATTTCTGTAATGTGCAGCTGAATCATTTTTTGGAGAATAGGCTCATTTTCCAACTTTAATGATCCATGCTATCTATGCAGCTTCGGAAATCGGATGAATGGATTAAAAAACTGTAAAACTCAACGGTTTATCTCTAGGGGAGTTGGAAAATGAGCCTATTTTCAAAGTACAGTGTTCCTACCATTAGGATGCTACTTTATGGAATACCATGCTAACACCACCACAGTAGCATTAAAGCAAAGAGCCTTGTTATGTGATCTTACCGAGGAAAGCATCCACGAGGCAGCTGACGCCCCTCATCGCTCTGAAGAAGATCTGAGGCAGCTGTTTGAGGCAGGGGTGCTGAATGACCTCGTGAGGAACGCTGTTCCCCCCCAACAACTGCTCCTGAAACTTTGGGGTGGAGCTCACTATGACGGGATTGCTCAGGTCCACTGGGTTACTGAGGGAGAGAGAGACAATCGAACACCTTGGGTGAGTAATCATGAGCAAAAGTGATCCAGCGGACTGGGACAGTAAGCAGATGAAGTCACTGCAGACCTGAGCATGTGTAGAAATCGATACCACGTCTGAGCCACACAGTCGTTGTCCATCTCAGCGGGGATGAGGCTGGCGTCTTCCTCTGGCACTTTAAACAGAGGGAAGGATGGGCCGTACATGAACCGCAGCAGCCTGTGAGGACAACAAAACAAATCAGATGTACAGCAGGTCAAACAAACAAAACACATGAGTAAAAAAAGGTCATGCCAATCAATTCTGAGAGAATGCATGACCTGTTAAATGCATGAACTAAATAGCAACATTTTGTGGTCAAAAGGTCTGTTTCAGTCTCTCTGGCGATTAAACTTACAACCTTTTTGGATCTCTTTTGGTTACTTCAGCTTCTTGGTTTCATTATAAATATCTTGATTTGTGCTTCAAATATTAACCAAAGAAAGGCACATGCGTTTGTAATGACCTGAGGGTGAATAAATTATTCAAATTTATTTGAATCATGCAATTATTTGCCATTAATGCACAGGACTTGAACCTGCGTTTCCGAAAGCACAATGACTGTGTGTCAAAAACAAGAGTCAGTCCCACTTTGCAATGTGGATATAAATTTACTAGACGAGCGCATCAACAACGAAGAGGCCAAAGTAAAAGCTATCAGCTTGATTTTGGTGTCTGCATTTAATTACATTTACAAACAGGATTTTATATACATAGAAAGTTCTTCAATCCAAGTCAAGAGTCTACTTTGATGTTCCAAATGAAAATGAATAGGTGAAACAATGTTTCATCGTCCTTCAGCGTAACAGATATTTAAGTAAACATGAAACAACATACTTATTCTGACCTGCACTTATTAAAATATGTAAAAGAATAAGTTATCATACTAAATTGCATTATATTTTAATTGATTCAAAATCTCTGTTTGACAAATGAGTAAAACCTAGTGGTTTGGAGTATAGTGGGAAACTATACTGCCCTTGGATCTTCAATATTGTGAAGAAATGCTACTCTGTACTGTCCCTATTAAATAAACTCTTAGTTAAAGAGCAGAAATAAAGCTGCAGCTGTTATATGCAGGTCTACGGTACCTGGAGGTGAGAGCAGCGATGACTTTACTCCACTGCTCCACCACCGGAGGGTGATGTCTCCAGTTGGCCAGCATCTCTCGGGCTGTCTTCCAGTAGGGCGGTGTGGGGAAGCAGCGTGTGCAGGCCAGGAACCAAACCTCAAACAGCACGCTGATCAACTTCTCTGCCAGCTTCTCTGCTATTCCACCTACAGCAGACACAACCGGCCGTAGCTGTCAGACAGTCTGCCCTTTACACCATCAGCAGCACTACTGCACATTCATATAGCCAGAGCCAGAGAAAACAGCACTTTTACACTTAGAAGATGCACTTTATTAAAGGGGTCACACGATCTGATTTCAAGTTTTCCCCTCTCTTTGGAGCGTTACAGGGCACACCTCGAATGATGAGCTTTGTACAAATCGACCCGTTTCAGGAGGCGGGGCTTAGTACTTTAAAAAAAAACAAAAAACTTTTTTTTAACACATTGCATTACACCAAATACACAAAACATTTTCTTTTTAGCAACATTATTTGACCTTTTTAAAAAAGTGCATGCGAATTTACAATAAGGTGTCATTTGTTAACATTAGTTAATGTATTAAATGCATTTATTACACTATTTATTAATCTTTGTCAAAACATGCTCATTTGTACTTTTTATTTAAACTATTTTGCATTACCTTACGCCTAAAGCTGTAATTTTTCACAACAATAACAACAAAAATCATCTTGTTGCAACATTTTACAAAAAGAATAAGACTAGTCAAAATCCCAAGTGCCATTTAAGATACTATTGGTTGATTACATGGCAATAGTGACCTAAAATGCTGAATTTGCCCTCTCTCTTCACCGTTCCCACATCTCAGACATCAAATGCATAAAATATTACCCTTTTTAGACACTGTTTATAAAGTAAAGAGTAAAGAAAATACTAAACAACACTTATTGAAACAACTAAAACATTTAAGACTTTTCAAGACTAAAGTTAATGCATCCAGAAGTAGTTTATGTAACAGGTCCCAGTTCTTTGTTTACCCTTGAATGTCTGAAGTGAATCTCACAGGTTACCTACTTTGATCTCAAAATCGCTGAAAGATGAGGAGTTTGCATCTATGAACGACTGCTTGATATGTTTGCATATGAAAACAATTCAAACATTGCAAAGGCTGAAAGTAGTCATGTAGCTATGACGCTTTTGGTGTAAGTAACCTTAAAAAAGAATTACAATTTGAATTTGAACTGAATTTCTAATTGTGTAAAAATAAGAGCCAATTTTATACTTTATTTCTGCACTCGTTCTCCTAAAACAGGAAACTCAATCACATCAAAGCAGCTCATTTGCATACTGCACACAAAATGCAGTTTGTTTAGATGCAAAGCGTGCACCTTCTTCATTTGTTTGTCCGTCAATGTAAGGTGTGGTTAAATGCAGAACTTGTCTGTGTTTTAGAGGAAACACCAGTGTGCCTGTGACATACGCACCTCCCACAGTGGGCGGGGCCAGGAGCGTGTCATTGATGCGCAGCAGGAAGAGGAGCAGCACCTCCCACGTTTCTCTGGCCATGCCGTTCGAGTCACGTGCCAACTTCTGCACTGCAGACAGCACTTGCTGACACAATTTAAAGTGCACCAGGCTGAAGTGCTCTGGTCTGAAAGAAACAAGAATGAATTTTCTAAATCAGAAAGCACAAACAGGGAGTGCTACAGTTACTAGACAGAACGCAAGCATATCATTACATGAGCAAATAAAAAAATGATTCCATTTACTTCTAGGAGAGCCATTTTATCAGATCATCTAATCATTTTCACTACAAAGCTTAAATGTTTCATTATTTTAATGAGATTTCTAATACATAAAATAATAGGTATTAGTATATTAATAGTATAATATATATATTTATATATATAAATATGTTGAAATTGTATATTAATAATGTTTGAAATTATCATTGCAATGTTGCAAACCTGTGCAATGCTTCCCTTACTATTACTATTAATAAAAAAATTATATATATATATATACTGTAGGTACTGTACAGTAGAAAGTGTCTATAGACTATAGACTGAACACACCTGGGCAGGAAAAGGTTGTGCAAGTGTTTGAGGATGGTTTGGACGTAGAGGTTGGGCTCTTTGATGATGGGCTGGGGTATGGAGTCTCGTGGAGACACCAGGGCCATTATCCAGTCCGTGTAGACGTCCACACACAACTTAACCGTGTCTCCGTCCAGCGGGAGTGTCAGGCCGTAACACAGCACCTCCATGGTCCATTTGACCTGAGGACAGGGACAGTGTTAGATGGACAAATAACTACCTAAACCGGTTTGAGATGGATCAACAGTCCTTGGGCTTGAGAGAGAGGTTGGATGACTCCCTCGTGTACGTTCTGTAGGCAGGAAACAGAACAGCCCTGCATTCAATGGATCTGCACTTTTGTGCGATTATATTCTGAACCACATCGGCATGAGCTGGATCAGAGGTCAGAAAAAAAAGGTCAGGAAAAAAAAAGAAATCAGAGGCAGAGAGGGAATTGACAGGATTTCCTCTCCTCTTATCACAGTACACAGAAGCCTACAGGAACCAGTCGCACAATGCAACGGAAGTCAGAGCGACACACACATATAAGAAAGCCCTGAAACCCACCCAGATACACATACAACAACAGAACAATCTCAACAAAGCTGTTTACACTAATAACATCACAGCAAGTTTCTCATTTTAGACCAAGATGTAACTTGAGCGGCGCGTTTTGCTTCTAACCAAATTATGCAAATAAACGAGCGAGCTGCTCTTTAACTTCCTAATAAAATCTAACTTTATTAGGAACTGCAACATTATACGGTCAAATAGAGCTCATAAAGTCAATTTGTAGGCCAATCCGGAGGCTAATTCACCAGCAGTAAAACGGGATTCTGGAAGAGCAGCTTCGGATTCAGAAATAAAAAATATCAGTGGTTATCATTACTTAAAGAGACATCCTGAAGTCGCTGTTTTGCTAAAAAAAAATTTAAAAGACAACAAATTCATGTAAAAGGGACAAAGATGAATTAATCCTTACACTTTAAAGAACAGTGGCTTCAAATTTTATGGAATGTAATTTATGTTTTGGAACAAATTCAAAAGTCTGTGCAGCAAACATTAATTTATGCATAAATCATCATGTATTAAAAATAACTTATGTGAAAAAAACATTTTCTAACTAATAATTTATGATTGGCACAAAGAGTAATCATTTAAAATGTTTTTCCTCCAAATTTCATGGAATATTCCTCACATTCAAGTCCCTAAATATATAAAATAAAATGATAATTTGGTTTATACAGTGTATACAATCCCGTGAGTGACAAGATGAACACGCAAAAACTCAATTTTTAGCCAAGGCAAATTTTTATATATATATATATATATATATAAAAATTTAGAATCGTCTATCAACCCAACCCTAATATATATATATATATATATATATAAATAGTATTTAAACCAACCTTCTTCTTAAATATATATAAATATATACATACATGTGTTTGTATTTACATATACATAATAGATTTACACAGCACACACACGTATAAATTATGTCAACTTTTTTTTATTTTGGATGCAAAAGCAGAAATATATATATAAAACGGTCGTTAATAGTTAAAGCAATTCAAATGAAATAATAGATACATTTACATTTATAAAGTTTTAAAGTATGTCTATATTAAAATAATGCAAAATCCTGTTGCATTGTCAACAAGTAATATTCATGGCTGGTAAGCGTTCTCAAATTAAGGGTCGTTTTTGGCAGGTCTTTTAAAAAGTGAATGTGAACCATGTCAAATATTACACAACCTGCAGCGAAGAAACCAAATGTTTTCCGCCCAAACCGCTGGATGTTGCTCTTGAGCTCAGCGGAAGTTAATAGTTACCAGGGTTAGACATCTGAATTAATTCAACATGCCACCCAGTAAGTCAACCTTGAATTCCTGCACAGCCTCGGGTTGGAACTGAAGACTCTTCAGAGGTGAGAGATGTTAATAAACACAGGCACACACTTCTTACCTCCTTGTCAGTCTTGAGGAGGCACTCAGACGGCGCTCCTGCGAGGCTGTTTCCCAGCGGCCGCACCACAGCGTTCGCCACGTCCCGACCCACACCGGCTGGGTAAGTGTGCAAGACGCTCAGGTGACCCTGATCCCTCTGGACCACCAGGTGTAAAGACCGCCACTCAGAGTACATGACCGCGACTTCTGCTGGATCTGATGTGGCCTGAGAGAGACAAAAACCAGACGCTAAATCAGAGGCTCCACGCTCCAGGCAGGATTTAGGAAAACAAAATAATCGTAAATAGTCTTTGGCAGTGTTTTATTTTTATTCTATTTAAGGAAGAACAGTACACACACACACACACACACACAAGAAAGATGATAAGAGGTTTTCAAGCATCAAACTTAAAATTTTAAGGCTGTATATTAGAATAGGCTCTGTTTTTCCTGAGCAAAAAAAATGATAATTGAATTCGTCATACATTTTTACCATGATTTACAAAGACAAATATAATTCAAAGTAAGAGTAGTTCATATAACTCAAATATAATACAGTTTAGTATGCTCAGTTTTCTGTGATATATTTGAATAAATCACATTACATCAATCTGTTACACTGAATAACGACCAACCATTATTTCACCCATATTTTATGTTATTTTTACCAAAGTTTAAAGCATTAAAGTAGACAGACTTGTGTTTTATAAACTTTACATATTTAATAAATACATCATATTTATATGTATACAACCACTAATCTTAAAACATTCACATACAGACTCTTATATAGGCTACAGTTTATTTTATTTACACTTTTTTTACACTTTATATACATACATATACATATATATATATACACACACACATATACATATATATATTTTTTTTTATATTCAGTAGTCAACATCTGACTTTTTTTTTTACAGTAAATAACACTGCAATCTAATACATGAAAATACTGTGCTATAAACTTAACCTTCCTGTTTCATAATAAGCTTCCTCTTATCAGATATCAGTGTCTGTCGTCACTTATAGAAGTGATGAGAAAACCCTGCAGGACGGTGTTTTGACAACAAGCCTGATCCTGAGGAACTATCAGTCAGCTTGATCTCACTAAACAGAAGATGAATCTATAACCGAGTACAGAAAAACACCCAAATCTGTCTGGTCCTTCTTCTAATCCAGACACAATCTGAGCTCTCTGCTATTATTAGAAACACAAACTTTAAACATGGAGCCGTGCCAAATGCATCTCAAACCCTTTAAGAATAACACTTACACAGAATAAAGACTTAGCACAAGAGATAAACATACACACACACATATATATATATATATATATATACACATATAAACAATACACACTTACATGCATTATATATGCACAGCCTAAAAAACATGCATTTACATTTTAACCTAAAGCAATTCAAATAAGCCCATAATTGACTTGTTTCAGAGCATTTATCACTATAGAAATATACTATGCAATCTCTTACTGAACGACCACCAACAGATAAATAAGAGTAAGGTTCAGTTCAGAGGATGTTTTCCATTGCACTTCCGTAGCCGCTGTGTTTTTTAGCCTCTGTGCTAACCGATCGGATTCGACTCAATGAAGCTTTAAATCCAAGCACAAGCCTGCATATTCACATTCACACATTCATTTACACCCTTACACACTTTATATGCAAATTATACTCCTTTTATCCCAGAAGCCAAACGATACAGTCTATCAGCAACGCGAAAGCTAAGCTAACTGACTGAATCCCAATGGTGACTGGAATTAAAGCCACCGATTTATCGCTAAACGTTCAAACAGTCGATCAAAAAACAATATTACCTTCACTACGTATAAACAAACCAGGCCAAATATTACATCTGGAGTAGTTTTTGACGTTTTTGACGTCTTTGGCGCGAATCAATCAGATACATGTTTGTTTGACAGCTGATCTCGGTCTCACGAGCGCTTCAAAACAAACACATGACAGCTGTCAATCACCGGACACTGCTGATCACCCCTTCTTCATTAACCTTTAAGTCGAATAGTTATTATTAGAGAGCTTTGTGTACACTGTAGCAGGCCGCAATGCGGGACTGTGGCGGCGTCTCAAATCATACTACGCTCGCTTACTAGACAGCGCACTTGAATTCAAGACAAAGATGTGTGGCTTCTGCTAAGTAGGCAGCTAATATGTTTCAGTGTCTGCTTTCCCTCAAGACGCTAAGTAAGCATGCAGCACACTTGGATATGAAACTGTGATGTCCCAAAGGGCTGTCTACTTAGGCGGCTCGCTAGGTTTTAGTACGCGGCCCGTGTGACAGTTGTCCGAATCGGACACGCAAACGCAAGACAGACAGAGGAATAAACCGCGTTACCTGATTCAGTTCACATATCAATCAGTAGGTGTTTCTGGAGATTTTTCGGGGGAAACGGGTTTGATCGAGCAGCATGTTTGTCGGTAGATCCGATGAGATCAGATCCGCTCCTCCATCGTCTGCACAGGCGGCGGGGGTTTGGCTGGCTGCAGTGGTTGATGTGAACGAACCGTTCGTGTGAACCGATTCTTACAAATGATTCGATAGCAGCGATTCGCCAGCGTTTGTGAATCACTCGACTCCGTGCCGTAAAGGTGTTAAAACGGCCAAGTTTACATGTTTCGTCGAAGTTTTACAAACATTAAGCGACGACAATGTCAGACATTAACTTAATATCGTGGTATTTGTGTTTGATGAATATGATTATATTTGATATGAGCATATCCATGCTAGTTTAGTACTTCAGCATAATTTGGGCATTTCATGGTGAATAAAGATAAATATAAAAATATATATTTGTTTTATTCGTGGAATACCACTATAACACTCGAAAACAACTCAAAATGAAATGTTCTGGGATCTCATTTGGAATATTTTTCTTTCTGTTAGCGATATTTCAAACGAGTCGGTGAAGCGGTTCTTTAATACGAAGCATTCGAGCGAATCGAATTGTTCAAATGAATCTGCATGGCTCCTCCTCCAGGGCTGCAAAAACTTCTGAGGAGGAGAAAGTCATGCAGGTGTGTTTAGGACAGGTGTTGAAGGACGCACAGTTAGAGGAGGATAAAATGTTTTGCCAAAGAGTCACTGTGTTGGATTGTTTGCTGTAATCGATTCATTAATGTGCTCTAGTATGAATATGTTCAAAACAGCGCCCTCTTTTGTAAGAGATTTGTTTGTTCACAAATGGTTTTTTTTGTTCATTCATTTGTCTTTCAGCTTTCAGAGCATGTTTTGGCAGACCAAGCCAAATTAACAGAATGTTAATTATAATGACTTTTCATTCTCACGTCAAAGCGATCATTAATTAAAAAAGCAATTCTATTAATACACAACACAATAAGCAGTTTAATAACGGCATCTGTTTATTGAAAGTAGTTGTTTAGTAAATGCCTTAATTAATCAGTAACCATAGCAACTGTAGTATAAAATCCAATTATTTCTAGCTTCAGTTGTTGCTGAAAAACCATAATAAATCAGGCAAACTATTAATTGTGCTTTTAGAATCTTTATTTTTGTGTGTCTACAATTTCTGTAATAAAATATAGTCTTTTTTTTACATTTATCAATGTAATCTGTGCCTCTGAGATTTTGGACACAGTTTTAATAGTGAAACGTATTCTCCAGACCCGGTTCTCAGACTCGCAGAACATATATCTGTATAGTGGGCCCTTTAGATGTCAGAATCATTGCCACAGCACACAGAACCTAGTATAGTAACCCGAACAGGCAGTCAATATCAATTATTCAGGAGGAGAGTATTTACTGCGTGGAGAAAGTGCACATCTGTTTGTTGTGCCAAGTCTAAAAGTGATCCTGAAAACGGATTGCTGGGTGTTGTCTGATTTTATGTTTCTGTATGTGGTTTGGGTGTCTTATGTTGTTGCGGTGCTTCTCTGTTTGCTCTTGAATTGGGTTAGTTAGTGTAGGAAGAAGGGAAGCTTTGTGTGCTGGAGATATGTGTGTGTAAACAAATGATGCAGTGCAAGTGTGTATAGATATATGGATATTTATAATTATAAAATAATTGTAATTGATTTTGATATTTGTATATTAAATATATTGCATTTCATTATTATAAAATCATTTTTATTTTGTGTGTAATATGGTTTGTTTACATAATGTGTGTAATACATATATTTTGTTTGTATATATAAACACCCACACATACATGTATATATTTCAGATACATTTTATGTTTATTTATTAATGTAAATATACTTGTAAATACATGTAAATATTTTCTAAATACATGCTGCATGTGTGTGTCTTTATAAATATACACAGTAAACACACACACACACACATATATATATATTTAACATTTGATATGTACAATTAAAAAAAAAAAATAATATATATTTATTTTTCCTTTTTTTAATGTTTATATTTGAATATACTGCACGCTACAGTCTTGTCCAGTATAAATATACATTTTTACACATATATATCACTATTTATTAGAATGTTTTTAATAGTACTTTGCGTCTGGGATATTGTTTGAGATATGTAAGCCAGTCTATGTTGCTCTGTAGAGTGCTGTGTAGTGCACTAGATGGCAGCAGGTTCACACTGTAAACACTTGCATCCTGTGAATGCATCTCATTCAGGGAACAATGTCCTGCACTGTGTGATGAAGAGATCCACCCTTAACATGTTGTCCTGGGCATGTGCGTTTATGCAGCGCTCCTATAACTGCAGGTGCTGCTCATATCAGCGTTCACAACAAGACAAATAAAATCACATGGAACAACAATGCTTGAAAATGAACTGTGACGCAGAGAGTATTTTTCTATTATTCTATAGATAAGCTATACATCCAGGAAGAACTGTTGATGGGAAGAACATGCAAATTTGAACAGACAGGTTTTTGAGTGTGCACAGAAGTACACTTGTTAGTGCTTCTTTTCTGTGATGAGTGCTGTGCATAAAACCTTGATTGCAATCTAACTGTGAGTTTCTTCTTTTCACCGTCAGTCCGACCCCCTTATTTAAATCCAACCTCCGTGTTTGTGTTCCTGCCTTTAGAAACAAATCATTTCCATGTGAAATCACGCTATAGTGTCTCTTACCGTAATAATGCTGCTGTGCTCTGTACAGTATAGCTGCTGATTGCTGGAAAAACACTTTGTTTGGCGTGAACAGTAACGGCTGTTAGAGTTTTGTAGGTACTTACCAATGTCATTGAAAATCTTTTGACTATATTCCAGTGAAATACAATAGAGCTGATTTTTATTGTAAGGTTGGTCGGTGTATGTTTCCTCTCGACTTCAGCCCAGCTGAAAAAAAAGGGTATGAATATTCGGTCATCATTTACTCACTCTCAACATGCTGCTTTCTTCAGTTAAACAAACAAGAAGATACTTTTGTGGGGGGGAAATTTGCTGGTATGAATTAAATCGAACAGGATTTTGGTTATAGGTATGTAAAGTTAACATTCCTTTGTATCATTTTGCAAACATGTTACTTTTGAATGTTACTTAAATGTTCTGAAACAAGTAGCGACATTTGAAAAATGTTCCACAAATAATGTATAAATAACAGTTTTATGCTGATGTTTAGAGAACCTTATGTTATGGAATGAATGTTTACATGCATATAACTTTGAGAGAACAGTAGCCAAACTCTTGACTCTTGTTTTTTGGGAGAAAGACTGATTTAGACTCACTTTGAATGTTTATATCTGATATTAATATTTGACTTTGTTTATGGGTTTGGAGAGAGCCAAGTTGCTACATTGTTTCTGGGATATTTGGCATCAGCAAAACAGGTCACATGCCTATATTAATATTCAAGATTGAGGTTTGTTTCAAATCGTGTTCAGCATTTAGTATTTTTAAGTAATATGCATAATAAACAGCTCTTCGTATTGACTTGAAAACAGGATGGGAGGAGCGACTCCAGCGGCCCACACCGACACTCCACGTCCAAGGCCGCTGAAAGCTTTTCAATCGCTCTTAAAACACTGCACTCGTTCTTCATTAATCGGCTGTGTTGTTTTAAATCTGTTGCTGTTGTCTTGGCAGCAGCAGGACGGCGAATACGACTCTTAGAGAGGACCGAGATACAGTAGTCATAGCTCTGGGGGAGATGAATAATACAATAACACTCGTTTAGAGACACAGCCAAATCAAAACAAACGCTGCAACACACTGAAGGACAGAAAGAAGAGTTGCTTGTCTTTTCTTCTTAAGATGCCATGCATCACCTTTATGTATGAAAGTTATTAAAAAAGGAACACTCTATACTGCAAAAATGATATTCAGTATTTTTGTCTTGTTTTTAGTCAAATATCTAAACAATCTTTAATTTAAGAAGTACGTTTTCAGACGAAATTGTCAAAAATGTATTGACATCTACTTATCTTCTACAACTGATATTTATTATCCCATATTCAGTAGTTTTAAGTAGGCCTGTTTGATTTTGTTTTGCCATTTTAATTTGTTATATGTATTATTTATGTTTTTTTTTATTTATAATTTTTTTGTTTGATTTAGAAAACAACTTGCTATCTCAAATCATTTTGCCTCAAGTAAATGTATCTTGATCTAAAAATATGTCGATATTTGCATTTGAAGACAAGACATAAATACTGAGTAAGAAATCAGTTCTTTGCAGCGTAAGCGTTAAACTTGAGGATCAAAGATCTGTTTATAACTTTGCAAATGTGTTTAATTTTGTTTAAGTGTTGTGTAGCACTAAAATGTGTATTCCTGTGTTTCTGAATAAACTGTACCGTGCATGAGGTGCAGCTGACCTTGAATTATACAATGAAAAGCCGTTCTCCTCGAGTACAGCAGGATGTTGAATCCGTGCATTATGCATACAATGTGTTTTATCATATCTCTCAATGCCATGCCATAAAGCTATATTTAAACTTCCACTTTAAATATTAGCAGAATGACGAGCCCCATGCAAATCTGTTATTATAGTAAATCTAATTCCACCATTAAGCTTTCCGAAAGCCTTTTTAATCATCCATTATTCATCAGTATTGTCACTTTCGCTCTTTTTGCTCCACTTAAAAGGTCATCATGCGGAATGAGTTAAGAAACGACTGCGTTCGCAGCTGCATGTCAACCATTAACTCGCTAAACATTTGCATATTCTGTTCAGTCACTATTCCATATCAAAACAACAATGAGGTAGGCAACGTGATTAAACATAATTAAGACTTCATTAGGGGTCCTTTGTAAACACTTTGCTCCATAAGTCACTAACTTGCTGGTTATGCTGATTGCTAATGTGCTTTTGAATAAGTCATACAGGCCCTGACTGCTTTTACCAACCGTTTTCATTATTCAAAGAGTGCACGGCATGTACATTTTAACGTCACAATGAACACAAAGTATTAGACGGCATGCAGCCAAAATGGCTTATTCAAGAACAAATGAGAGAAATGAGCTTGTATCATATTTGCTGTTTAACTAGCCTCATATGGCACCCAAAATGTGTTTACTGCTCATCTGATGCATATTGCACACAACAATGGAAAGAACACTTAGGTCTGGCTTCACAGACTGAGCTCAGACCAAGCTGGGATCAGGCCGCAGTTGAATTAGAACATCTGAAAGGTGCGCATCTTAAGACAAAACGAAGGCACTGACATGTTTTAAGATGAGTCAGTGCATGTTTTTTTTTCAGTTGAAACAGCTCAGATTTGCATTTAATCTAGGACTAGGCTTAAGCTTTGCCTGTGAAACCAGGGGTTGGTGAAGTAAAGAACTGCTTCCATCTGCATTTCTCAATGCACAAGTATTTCAAAAAGATCAAACATAGGTTAAACATATAAATGATAAAATGATTTGCACTAAAGACACTGAAACAATATGATAACAAACACTATTTAGCAACATCACATGCCAGATGTCACACACATTGCCACTGATTACTCATGTATTATTTCTGTATTTAGAGATATATTTTGAATATAAATGTGACCCTAGACCACAACACTAGTCTTAAGTCGCTGGGGTATATTTGTAGCAATAGACAAAAATACATTGTATGCATCCAAAATTATAATCTAGCTTTTTTATTTATTTATTTTTTTGAATGCCAAAAATCATTAGGACATTAAATAAACATCATGTTACATTAAGAGATTTTGTACATTTCCTACTGACATCATTTTGAATATATATGCATTGCTAGGAGCTTCACTTGGACAAATTTAAAGGTGATTTTCTCAGTATTTATCCAGATTTTCAAATAGTTGTATGTCAATCAAATATTGTTCTAACAAACCATACATCAATGGGAAGATTATTTATTCAGCTTTCAGATGATGTATAAATAAATGAGAAAATTAAATGTATGATTTCCAGGGAATTTTCTACATTGTGTATTAACTATTTCACATAAACAGTACTGTACAATTTTGCAATTGTACACTGGAACGTAAACACTTTGAGCAGCACACTGATGTAGACTGCTATTGTGCTTTACAAAGAGGCTGTTATTGAAGGATGGAGCAGTTTGAAACCGCAGTATATTGAACCGATAGCAAACCTGCAAACAAAGCAGGGCGTTTACGTAGAACTCTTAAGGGTGTTGAAAAAAAAAGAAAGAAAGAGAAGTGACTAAACTTAATAAGAATTGCTTTTGGTGTAGAAAACTTTCACTGACTTTAAATGAAGTGTCCTTTAACATAGTTATGCATAACCTGCAGATCTCCAGCATTATGAGACCGCAGCTTCTCTCTCACACCATCATATTCGCTATCTCTCTCGCTCTTACTCACTCACTCTCACCTGGGGATCCCCCCCACTCTCATTTCTCACCAAACACTAACTTTCTGAATGTCTCTACCACTTTTTCTCTATAAAATAGACCAAGTCTCTCTCGGGTCTCTTGTAATTGTCACAGTGGTTGTGGAAAAATGTATTCTTCTTTCACACGCGCTGATGGACGGTCCGAACGCTTGTATATCTCTCTGTTCTCTGGAAATGAAACTAACCTTTACATATGACATTGTAGTTGATGACTCGGCAGCAACATGAAGGATTTACGTGAACTACGCAGATTTAAAGACTCTTAACAGGAACTGCGTTTTTACATTTGAGAAAAAAAAGTGATGCTTGACCACTTTGATGCTGTGGGCTTTTTCTAGAAAGTTTCTAAGATGTTCCAGTCATAGTAGGTTGCTAGGGTCGGGTGCTGTAGGCGGTTGTTAGGGCATTTCTACAAAGTTTCTAAAATGTTCTAGTTGCTAAGTGGTTGCTGTTTGCAGTTGCTAGGGCATTTCTCGAAAGTTTCTAAGATGTTCTTGTTGCTAGGTGGTCGCTAGGGCATTTCTACAAAGTTCTAAAGTGTTCTAGTTGCTAAGTGGTTGCTGTGAGCAGTTGCTAGGGCATTTCTAGAAAGTTTCTAAGATGTTCTTGTTGCTAGGTGGTTGCTAGGGAATTTCTACAAAGTTTCAAAGTGTTACAGTTGCTAGCGTGCTGGTTGTTAGGGCATTTCTACAAAGTTTCTAAAATGTTCTAGTTGCTAAGTGGTTGCTGTTTGCAGTTGCTAGGGCATTTCTCGAAAGTTTCTAAGATGTTCTTGTTGCTAGGTGGTCGCTAGGGCATTTCTACAAAGTTCTAAAGTGTTCTAGTTGCTA
>JAUMHI010000041.1:20036839-20047832 GCA_032359435.1 Enteromius unitaeniatus | reverse complement strand
CCCAAACGTCTTCCATTTAAGGATTATGGAGGCCACTGTGCTCTTAGGAACCTTAAGTGCAGCAGAAATGTTTTTGTGATTCTCATTTGCTCTGACATGCATTGTGAGCTGTAAGGTCTTATATAGACAGGTGTGTTATTTCCTAAACAATCAGTCCAATCAGTATAATCAATCACAGCTGAACTCAAATGAAGGTGTAGAACCATCTCAAGGATGATCAGAAGAAAGCTGAGCACCTGAGTTAAATATATGAGTGTCACAGCAAAGGGTCTGAATATGTTTTTATTTTTAATTTGTGTATATATTTAGCAATATTATTTAAATATAAAATTTCTTTCAAATAATTTCTGTAAGATTATTTTTAGTTATTATTCTTAATACGTTTTTTAAATGAATGAATGAATAGATAGTTAAAATCCTGTAAAATTATATATTTAAAATATTGTGCACATAGTGTTACCCACAGAACGGAAATAATTTAAATTAACTAATTATTCTGAAAGAAGAAGAGAGTGCACATTTCTTTTTAATTTACATATTAATTTACATTTGTGAATTATGATTTGCTGCTTGCTATTGCAAGTTAAAAGTAGGTAGGGTGTATTTTTGATCACGTGTTGACTTTTGTTTTTGTTGTATCGGGAATATTTGCATTCAGAGTGTTAAACGTGCAGTTGAGACTAATTAGGAACATTAAGAAAGACAGTATATGTGTGTACTTGACTACACTTGAACCCAGTGCTGTGTGTGTAGAGAAGAGTAAAAGGATCTCCAGGTTGAGCATCCTGTGTTTCATTATCCAGCCTTGGAATAACAGTATCTCTCTATCAGTGATGAATCAAGCGTACAGTCAGTCACCTTCACATTACAACAGCAGCAGCATCTCTCATCCCCACTAAAGGAGATGGAGAACGATCTCATACCCACCTACATCTCCACCGCAGCGTAATTGCTGAATGTTATGTTCCACATGCTGAAAAATAACAGCTGTATCTTATGAATATTTATGATAAATATAGCTATTGGTGATAAATATTTAATGGTAGCTCTTTCAGAGGCCTGTTCATTTGCACAGACTAAGTTCTATCTATCTATCTATGAACATTTTAATCACTGGTTTGCCTTTTAATTGGTCAAAGGCAAAACAGGAGATTGAAATGGAAAAATATTAAAGGGATAGTTCACCCAAAATGGAAAAATTAGCTGTTAATTTACTCACCCTCCTGTCACGCAGGTGCCTTTTTTTCCCCGGTAGAACAATAATGAAGATGTATTAAGCTGAAACTGTGCTCTTTGATGATCCATAAAATGAAAGTTAGCTTAATAGTAAATAAAACAACAAATACAGGCAAAACTAAATGACTACCCATGACTCCTCATGATATAGTGAGGTCTTATGAAGTGAAACAATCGGTCGGCGCAAGAAACTGAAGATTATTTGCAACATTATTATCTGTAACCCAGAGCCTCAGGCAAGTGATATCTGGTTCTTTTACGAATCAGTTGACCAAATCAGACTGAAATCAGGCCCAACTCGAGCAGCACAGATTTATAAGTTACTCAATCAAAGCTGAGTTTCAGACTAAATGAGCCAAAACTTATCTGATCCTGTGATGAACGAACTGATTCAGCACTTCAGTTCTTTCAGTCACTAATCTGAAGAAACATGGTTTATGTAAACAGTTGATGATTGAAGACTGGTTTATTTTTTTAGCACTTTGTATGCTTTAGACATGTAAAACATCCCGGTTTCACATCAGTGATTATTGTAAATATTCAATATTGTAAGATCGATATTGTAAATAATGATCAGTTTCTTGCACAGACTGATTGTTTCGCTTCATAAGACTTAATATATCATCAGGAGTCACGTGTATTTTGTGTTTTGCTTTAAACAAGCACTCGCTGTCCTGCATTGTATGAATCATATAGGCTTTAGCTAAAAACTATGGAAGCCCATTTACGCCACTATACAAATAATGAAAAAAGGAAAAAAGTGAGATAAAAAGTTGCAATAATCTTTATTTATTTCTTTATTTTTGGCAGAAACGGGCTTCCGTATAAAACCTTCTTTACTGTTCTACTAAAGAAAATAAAATCTTCTTGGACAGCCCAAGGCTGAGTAAACTAACAGCATGTTTTTTTTTTCCATTTTTGTGTGAACCGTCCCTTTAAAAGAAATGATGGCCTGCTCTTAGGAACTAAAATATACACACATATTTGAACTTTTAGCATCTATAAACTCATCAACAGATAAAACTAGAGATGCGTTTCAGTAGATATACTCAACATGCTTGAGGAATTTTCATAGACGTCTGTGTTTATCCAGTGTTTGCTGGAATCCCAGATAGACAGAGAGCACAATGAGCCTGATAGAAGAGAGAAAGAGAGCAATGTGCTAACATAATCATGTGAGATAAAAGGAAAATCCTGTTACGCACACTAACACACAGCTTACATCAAGAGCCAAGAGAGAAATGGGAAAAATGTACTTCTGATAAAAAAGCCATGTTACTCTTAAAACATTAATGGCTCAGTGAAAGCTCCCAACACTTTGCGAACACCCTCCTCTCTGAAAGCGGCTGCATAATGGAGAAAAACAACTCTTCCTCCCCCTCTCGCTCACGTAAAAACGCTCCATGGCTTGGTGCATGCTGTTGTTCAGGCCGTGTGTGCTGAGTTTGACTTTGTTTTTCATATTCTCCTCTATTTTTTTTCTCTTCCTCTTCTTACTTCCTGTGAGTCAGCCGTTAGGGAGGAAATACCATCCAGCTGGACTTTATTTCTAATGCAAAAACAGCTTTTAATGTGCGAACCTCCGAACAAAGGCAGGAATCCGCCGCAGTGTTTTCTCGTCGACTCTTGTAAATTCCTGCACACCTACTTCATTTGTAGGGCTATTGGAGTGCGGTTAGTGAGCTCGTGTAACCTTTGCTTATTTTAAGTGTGTCGTGAGCTGAAAGTAGCTTATGTAACTTTACTAGATGGCAAAAATCTGTAGTCCGCGTTTCTTCGTAACGCTACACGCTCTCTGACAGCCTAACTAAAGAAATATCTCTCCTCGCTCATCAAATAACAGCTTGTTTGCTTCGTCTTAACTTATTTTGTTGTTTGCATTGCTGTAGCTTGGTTTGCTCGCTTGAATCAGAGAAAGTGAATCCTTAAGTTTATCCAAAAATGAAAATTCTCTTATTTTGAGGTGAATTTTTGCTGCAGGAAAATATATATAAAAGTCTTAAAATATATAAAATGTCCACATAATACAATACAAGCTGAGTTGCTCCCTTAATTTTGAAATAAAATAAAAAGTTAAAAACTGACTTGAAAAATGCTTTCCTATAACAGAAATACAATGCATTTTAATATATAATACTATAGAAAACACTTAATTTAAATTGTGATATTATTTTACAATATGTCAACTATTTTTACTTTCATTCAAATATATTCAATTGACTTAAAAAAACTTCCATCACTTGAATACATCCATTTTTGACAACTGTAAAAATAATAATAATATTTATTTTAAATAATAATAATAAAAAAAAAATCCCTTCAATTGTATTGAACTCATTTAAAACATGAGTTGAATGTGTCACTAAAAATACTTTTCATTGCAAGAATAAATTGCATTTTTTTAAAAAAGAAGTTTTAAACTGTATTAATATTTAGCAATATTTCAACTTATTTCTTTATATTATTAGTGGTTAGTAATAAAATGAGTAGCATCTGTCACTCAAAAATGTTTTGCTCCGATCACAGCGATAAATTATATTGTAAAATAATATTATATATTTTATATATATTTCATTTTCATGACATTTCAACTATTTCAATTTTATACATTTTTATATAAATATTAATCAGTTATATTATAGACTTGAATCTGTAATTAGCTTTGCCATCACAAGAATAAAATAGCATTTTAATAATATTTTACAACAGAAAATACTTATTTTAAGCTGTGATAATGTTACAAATAATATAACAAAATTTACACTCGTTTTTTCAGCTTAGCTTATTTTAAAAAAATCACTTCAAATGTTGTATAACACAAAACTAATTTAAGTTTGTTAAAGTAAAGGGACATCATATATTACCCTGACAATGATCATATGATTTTCTTTTTTAAATGTACACATTTATAAAGCATGAACTGCTGCTGTAATTACTGAACAGAAATGATTGAAGGGACTCAGAAACATGTTTCTTACTCAAATGTGCTGTTTTCCAGGCTTGGCCTGAGATGTTGACTTATCAGGAGAGATTTTTTCAGAAGCGTGGCCCCGCTCCCCGGAGAACATTTTGATGTTGTCAAGATAAACCTGTCGTTCTATATTCTTCTAGATGAACTGCTGGAATATTGCGACACATTACATAACTCATGCGGCATTCATACGAGCCTTTCAGATGAGAGCGGATTTCTGTCTGTAAACGCTGGAGGTTGTGAAGGTGCTGAATAGTTTCTTGTTAATCAATGTCGTTTGGCTTTAATCATTCGAATGCAAAATAGAAAGAGAAATGAAAGATTGTCATAGTTTTCAGCTGTGCACAAATACATGACGTACAAATCTGGGATTCTGTTCATCTGGGAATCTTGAAATATAATGTATGACCGTTTCCACAGAAATATTGAGCAGCACAACTGTGTTCAACATTGATAATAGTCAGAAATGTTTGTTGAGGAGTAAATTAGTATATTATTATGAATTCTGAAGGATCATGTGACACTGAAGACTGCAGTAATGATGCTGAACATCACAGAAATACATTACACTTATATTCACATAGATAATAGCTTTTAAATTGCAATAATATTTTACAATTTTACCGTATTTTTGATTAAATCAATGCAGCCTTTGTGAGCACAAGAAAACCCAGATTTAAATACAGCACAGTATGCACTACTCTAGCAAGCATAAAACTATACAACACGCCCATATTTTGGGTTTCCTTTCCCTCAGGTACTCTTACTCAGGTGGATTTTCTAGCTTGTCATAGTTTGTGAATCTGGTCAGAATGAGGTGTGTATAATGTGTATTTGTGTGTAATGATCAGCTCAATTATTCGGAGTGTCTTCCCTGCACACTTAGCTTATTAGTTTTGGGGAGGTGTCTGGTGGAGTCTACGATCCGTTGGTGTGACGCTTTAGCGGCGGTCAGAAGAGACAAGGACAGATGAGTCTTCATTAGCACGATGGAAACATCAACACATAAACATGGAAGGTTTTTTTGTCAGTACCATGCATTTCAGTGTAAAAATATTTCAGGTTTAAACTGAATCGCTTGGAATTTTTCCCATGCATGTTTAATATATACTGTTCACTTAATCATAGACTTCTGTTTTACTCTGTTTTACTACTTAGATGTAATTTATTTTTAGTTGTTTTAGTTAATTTGTTTTCATTTTCAAGATTAAACTTATTTGAGTTAGTTGCCATAACAATACTTTTAAGTTTTTCTTTTGACAAAATATATAGTAAATTATAAATAAATTATAAATATTTTTTTATAGTAAAATATAAATAAAAATATTACATGAAAAAGCAGAATGTTACAAAAAATAGAAATGTCTTGGAAAACAATTGAAATAAACAAATTTGCGAAAGATTGCGTAAATTACAGAATCTCAAAAAATACGAAAACCTATCATTTAAAATGAAAAAAAAAACCTGAAATGATTTCAGTAGTTTTAGTTTCAATTAGCAATAATAAGTCACAGCAAAATGCTCTAGAGTTTAGATCACACGTTTTCAGTTTAGGTTGTAAATTCTGATTTTCCAGGAATAAAGCGCAGCATTGATCTCGTAATGTGCTCAGGTGAATTCCCAAAAGACCTCCAGACTGATTCTGGACCTGTTTGTTCTCCAGCAGTGTATTTTTCTTGTGTTTTAATATATCTGATGGCTTTAGATTAGACATGCACTGGTTTGTTGTGCACGGAACAGCAATCCAATCTGAGATATCTGTGTTTAATTTGATTGAATCCCAGAGAGTCCTGTGCGTTCCTCCAGTAATGCGATTACAAATATCACAATTCTTATTTTCTGTAGCTCTCAAAGTAGGCTTTACGGGACAAATTCAAAGATGTTGACTAAATAGGTGCTTCATTAAGTCTCAGCATGTATTGTCATTTCAACAAAGGCTTCTCGTGCATCGGGTTCAGCAGAAGCCTGATGTTCACTGCGTTTGATCACATCAGATTCACTGACCTTTGGGCTCCTCATTCATTACAGCAGCCCAGCTGCACCAGATCACATCATGCCACAAAAACATGCTATTTTGTGATTACCATTTCATATACCATGATATTGACAAAAACACATAATGTCATGATGCACATCCACGATCAGTATTTTTTGCAACTAAAGGCACATTTTGTTGAAGCCTTTATTTATTTATAAACAAAAAAACAAACAAAAATGGGTAACACAAGTTTGATGTACTTTTATAATAACACCAACTTAACTTTAAACTACATCCTAATCCTAACCATAACCACATAGTAAATACATGTAGCTGATTAATATTACTCTATAACACTGTAAAAAAGGCTAAATAAAGTGCACATTTTTTAAAATAAAGTCAAATGTAACATAAGCAAATTTAAAATTATGATATTATAGAATATGCAGTAAATGCTACTAAAATAACACTGCCTGGCATCCGCATAGCAACACCCTGGAAACGGTTGAGAACACCCTAGCGACACCTCAGCAACAGCGCTGTGTGTGTTTCAGTGTGTGTGTGACCTTTAGTGTTTGATTCTCAGTGTTAGCTAAAGGTCAAGCGTGTTGTTGTGATTCTGCGCTCAGAAGGCCTGTAATGTTTCAGTGATGCTGTCAGAAACCAGGAAAGACCAGATAATCATGATGATCTTGATGATTTATTAGTGTTTGTGTCTCTGTGTCTTTTCTCTCATATGAGCTGTGTTGGTTTCTCATAGACTGTGTGTTTGACTGACCGACGCGAGCCGTCTGCAGGCCTCTGATCTGCTGAAGAGTCACATGATCTTCTGCGGTGATGCTCAATGTGCTCACGGTGAGAGAGCTTCAGCTTCTCTGTCTCCATCACTGAGAACACATTAACCTCATCACCACAGAGCTTCTGCTTCTGATTACAGACTGATTCTACAAACTCTCCTTTTCTGTTTTAGCTCAGCCTCAGCTGGTGGATCACGACACAAAACTGGACAAAATGTTGGTAACCATATCATTTTAATAGCCAAAAATAAATACAATTCTCTTTAATTCCAATAGTTTGATGCTTTTACATTGTAAATTTTTTTTTTTATAAATAAATAAAAATAATTAAATAAAAAATGTGTTGTAAAGAAGCGTTATTGGTTTTTTTTTTTCAGAGATGGTGGGCAAAAGTTATTAGAGCATAAAACCATTGCAATTTAGAAACCAATGTTGGAGTTTCAATCGTTGTATGGAAATTTAATTTATCTTCGACACTAAACCACATTGATTTCATTGATTTCACATTGAGTCATTGTGGCTACATTTGTAGATATTTTTAAAAAGTATGATTTTTGATTTGAATTGCATCTCGGCTGGAGGATTGGGATCCAAAAATGGGGCAAAATGATTGTCCAAAACAATGCTGATTGAATATAAAATGCATATGCATATAAATTATGCATATAAAAATGCAAATAGCCATGCATCATTTTGACAGCAAAATAAATAGGCTCATATTTTGGAGCAAATGTCTCTTTAATTTATTTAAATATGTATTTTTTTAAGTTGTCATTAAACATTACTGTAGTAGGTTTTACAAGAAAATACAGTTATAAAATTTAGTGAAATTGATTACCACTCAAATGTTATTGATAATTATAAGAGACATTTAGAAACCCACGTTGGAATGTTTTTCTTTACTTTTTTTTTTTTATAATAAGCATCCCAGTAACTTCACAGAATAAGAGTCTCTGTCACAGATTTGATTGATATTTTTAAAAACTCAAGATTCAAGAGTTTTATTTGTCATGTACACAATTATACATAGTATAACCAGCTGTTATATACCAGTTATAACCAGGCTTATGGCAGATAGTCTGATTTATTTTAATCCAAATTAACTGGCAATAAGTCAGACTAACTGAAATAAGCCTGGTTTATACTCTAATCTTGGTTTAAGGAACAGGCCCCAGATCTCAAAATACTAATGCATACAAAATAAACAAACATGCATTTGATGGCAAAATAAATATTTGATATTTGGCGCAAACATCTCTCTGATTTGACTGGTTTCATGCTCTCAGCAGCTGTTTAGAAGATCTTAACCAAACATTTAGAAACCAGTTTCAGTGCTTTTAAGGACATTTTTGTTTTACGCTCACACTATAAACAGTTGTGGATCCACTACACCACTACATGTCTATGGAAAATTTGGGTCCTGAAACAAAATGGCTTGAGATACGCTGCTTTCTGCGACTTACAATTACCAAACGACTGATGCACTAATAATTACAATCAAAATTCAGCAGCTATTGTTCTGGCGAACTGTCTTCGCTAACTGTGTACTTACTTCAAACCTGTTGTTGAGATGCGAGTACACTGCAATTATGTGTAATTATGACTAGCTCATTATAATGCGCAGCAGGACTAATGTAAGTCTTGGATGTGGAACCATCTCAGATCTCTGGAGTTGTCCACACGATGTCCACAGAGGAGCTGAAGTTAGCTCATCACACACTCTCTGTGCAGCTCAGTGCTGGACTGCTGTTTTCTGTCAGTAGCGTGAGTGTCAGTTTTGTTTTCTCTTACCGATGATGTTCAATGCAGACATCAGCATTGCTTTTGCATTTTGCTTAGTGTTAGTGGTTTGAATCAGCCAGAACACCCTAGCAACTGCATAGAAACACAACAGAACTTCTTAGCAACCACATACAGTATTAATACTCATAGTATGGTGGCAGTGAGTATTTTGTCAGCGAGCACAAGTGCAAAAATGTAGTTTTAATTAATTAATTGATTGTTGTATTTTTGTTGTTGTTGCTGCTGTATTTTCAAATTGTCAATCATCACCATTATTATTAGTATTTAAAGTACTGAGTCCGTAATTAGGTATTCTTAAATATTCTAAGCTATAACATTTGCTATTATCTTAGCTATTTATATATTTGTACATTTTATTACTAATTCTTCAAGTATTCTTAGCTGTATGTATTTTTTCTTATTCATATATTTGTTATTTACTTCTATAATATGTATTGTTTTCCTAGTTTATTAAACAATTCTTATTGTAACTATGATATATGTAGCATTCATTAATAATAAAAAACATAAACACCATTAAAAACTTGACTTATAATGTATATGAAGTAGGATATATGTTCTATTGATAAAGGTGCATCGTCTTGGATGGACAATTTGGTCTGAGCTCATGCAATGTTTAGAATACAACACATAAAATGTCTTTAAATGTAAGGGAGCGCGATAAAACCACATTTCCCATCAGCATTAAAGTAGATTTTACAAAGCATCCAAATATTGACTGTCATTGTTTGCTCTTCATTTGGTTGCACTTTAGTGATAAAACATGTGCTGTTTGTGTCAAAATATTGCAAAATCACTTGAATTCACATCCTATCGTAATTACAGCCTCCCAACCTGTAAGCAGGAACATCCCTAGAGGAAACACTTTGCCTGAAAAGCTTGTTGTTGCTGTAAAAGCTTGAAATATTAAAGGCACAATATGTAAATTTTCGCCACAAGAGGATGCATTTTCAAAACAATAACAGAGGCGAAGTTCGATGACACAATGACGGCGCATGGAACGTTGGGATATGTCGTTTTCACAAATCATGCTCACGGATGAGGTACACTGAGGGGACTGAACGATTATACAAACAGCACAGTTCAGTTATATACACTGGTATGGTAAAAAAAACGGCAGCTGTAGATTTTTAGGTTTTATAGTTTTAAGAAAAATGTACAGTTAAGTACCGTAATTTCCGTAGGTCACATGATGAACCAAAGCCCTTTTAAATATAAACATATATAGAAGGAGCTCAGTGTCATGCACACAAACACTAAACACCATCATGGTGACTCATTAAACTGAAACATGCAATAAACATTCATTTAACAACATTACATGTGACATACAACCCTGATAAACATAACAGACAGGAAAAAACTGAAGAAACAAAAACATCAAATTCAAGCTGGGAATGCCAGTTTACAGTTTTTCCCTGTAAATTTTAACCATTTAACCGTTTTTTTTTTACCGTAAATTTTAACATTGTATATCTATCTATCTATCTGCAGATTGAGAATGAAAAAGCGAGAGACAGACAGAAAGACAGACAGGTGCTTTTGGTTTATTAAATCCAGAGAGAGAGCAGAGGAATATGTTTTAGTTGAATCTCAGCGTGTTCTTTCTGGAGTTGACAGAGCGGATTGTGCTGGAGTTGAGTGCATGAAAAGCAAGAGAAAAATGACAGAGTGTCTGATGATAACCAAAGTGCTGATCTTAGTCATTTTGTTGGCTTTGAGTCAAGTCTTTTGTTGAGGGAAAATTTGACTCTTCAGCAAGTGGAGTGCACTCGTTTTGATTTTGAAATGTCACAATCATTACGAAGAAGCGAGGTCTGCTCTGACATTTATTATTTATAATGCAAAAGCTACGCAATAAGAAAGACCTGATTGAAAACCCTGCAGGAAGGATTATGGATTTAATGATTTAGAATAACCAAAGTAAACATGAAACAAACTCAGGAAATAAATGCTACACGTCGCCATCGCATGACATACCATAAGAGCGCGGTCTTTAAAGTTTTGCGTACTGTATAGGAAGTGTGTTGATAACCTCCTTCTGTTTACTGTAAATTTACAGTATGAGCCTTTGGTCCACAAAATAAACCAAACTATGTGGTTAAATGCTAAACATCAGTTCAATGATTCAGTACACAGCAAATTTCTAAGTGTTAAATCAACTCTGAGAGTGTCATTTTTAACACTAGACCAGTGTTTATTTTGTCC
>JAUMHI010000041.1:20004191-20033890 GCA_032359435.1 Enteromius unitaeniatus | reverse complement strand
ATAAATAAATGAATGAGTAATTGGGTGAGTGAGTGAATGAGCAAACAAACAAATGAATAAGTGGATGAATGAATGGAACAGTGAATAAATGATGCATGGACGAATGAATCAATCAATCAATAAATGAATGAGTGAATGGTTGAGTGAGTGAATGAGTGAATGAGCAAACAAACAAACAAACAAATGAAGTTCATGATTAAATGAACGAATGATTCAGTGAAGGAATGGATGGATGAATTTATGAACAAATTAATCAGAATGAATGGTGAGTGAATGAATGAATGAATCATTGAATGAATCAATGAATCAATGAGTGAATGAATGAACAAACAAACGAATGAATAAGTGGATGAATGAATGGATCAGTGAATGAATGATGCATGAATAAATAAATGAATGAATCAATAAATAAATGAATGAGTGAATGGGTGAGTAAATAAGCAAACAAACAAAATTCATGAATAAATGAACGAATGAATCAGTAAATGTATGAATGAATCAATGAATTATAGATGTGCATAGACAGATTAATAACAAATACAAATAAATGCAAAATAACAAAACAAATAAATACAAAATGAATAATAAAAATGGTATATATTTATTTATTTATTTTGAAATTAAGTTTGTCATTTTATGTGGCACTATCAGCACTTCAGAATAACAAAAATAAAAAATAATATGTTTCCAAACAGGTTTCCACATCGCTTTCTGCCATTCGTCAATAAACAGATAGTCCCGCCTTAATCTCAAACAGAGATCATTGTTGTTTCTGTGTCTGCATGTTTGGATCTAAAAAACCAACAGATCAAAGTTTTGAAACCAAAATGTTCTATATTTTGGGGGAACGGTTAGATCAGCTTCTTTCTTGTGATTTTGTGGTGAAATAATGACCTGGATGTGATCTTTTGTGAGACTCGGTCAATTAAAGCCGTATGGCGGTAATTGGTTTCTGGGGGTCGTTGGGTTGCAGCTTATCAGTGCTTCATAAATAAAACAAATCTTTGCACTAGCAAGGTTTTTTTGTCCCTTCTCTTTGTTAAACACAAGAGGATGCTGGGAAGGGAGGCACTACACATTCCAAAGCCATGATGCAATGGAATCCCTGAGCCTGTTAACCCCTAAATATACACACACACAGATACATAAAACATGCATGTGCATGCACATAAATGCGATGCATGAACGCCTGTGTTCTCTCTTTCTCTCTTACGAGCGTCTGCTCCACATGCCTGTTGAGTTCTCCATCTGTGGCTTTTATTAAACAAGTTCCCACCCCAGGACCCTCTCCAACACACTCACACTAACTGCATGTGGTACAATAAGCATGTTGACACGCACACGGTCGTGGAGAGACAACAAGTGTCCTACTGCGATGACAATGACAGCTCACTCACACACACACACACACACACACAGAAATGACTCGTTCTATATGAAACTGTGCATGTTAAAGATCCATGGCTTGTGTACAGAGAATACGAGCAGTTTTGCAGCTGAGTTAGTGGTCTGTTCATGTTCACATTAGCTGTATTTGTTTGCCTTATGTTGTGCTCCGTCTATCTCTCTCTTATTCACTGTATAATTCTCTCTCTTTTCTTCTGTCAGGTTAAACTGTGGACACAAATGCACAGCAAAAAATCAGATAAATGAGTTGGTGTAGAAGCACAAATAAGCAAAAGCTTAACACTTGAATAGTGCTATAATTATATAGTATTATTGATAGACATGGCTTAAGGCTAGTCCTGTACTAAATGTAAATCTGAGCTGTTTCAACTGAAAGAAATGCCAGTAACCAGTAATGCCTTTTTTTTCTAAGGAGTAGTTATAAAATGACTAAATGCCCTCATTGAACCATGGCCTAAGCCCTGTCTATTAAACCATAAACACTGACTCACATGCTATTGAAATATTAATACGTTTAAAGTTTAGTTAAACCCATAAAAACAGTCTATAGAGTATATCTTTGCAGCGATTTTGATATTAAAAGGCTGAGAATATAAATATCAAAATGAACTATGTGTAGCTATTATCATCTCCATAATCCAGACCAAGTTATCTGGTCTTTAATAACGTTCTCAAACCAAATGTTAGCAGGCCTGTGCATTATTTATGGAATGTCTTTCTGAAACTTCATACTTTACTTTAAAATGGTACAAACTAAATTGCAGAGTAATTAAATGTTACATTCTCTTATAATTGTTTTAACATCCATCTGCGAAATGATTGACAGACAAAGAGGCTGGTTTTCTGAGGTGTTTCTCTACAGAACATCTATTTGAGCGATGCATTTTTCTGCAACTTTAAATGTCCAAATAGTTTTTGAGGGCGTTGTTTGTGAAGCAGTCATCAATTCAGCCTTATGTCCCATCTCAAATCTTTCTCATCCATCTCTTCTTTTCCTTCCCGCTCCCATCGGCAGAGGTCGCCTGACATTTCACATGGAGGAGTGTGTGTAAGTGAACCACACACACACACACACACACACAGTCATAAAGCAGGAGATTTTTGTGTTCTGTATCTCTCAAAGTTAAAACATATACTGTTTTGTATTGGAAATGTATGTTAAAAATACAATACCAATGCGTTTTGGTCACTGTGCATATCTTATTTTTTAGCCTACATTTTTTTTTATTAAAAACTAATTTAATAGCATTCTACTGTAGAAGTATTTTGTTAAAAAGAAACACTCTAACGCTTTACTTATACTAAAACTACTTTAAAAATAGGCCATTTCCACTTATATTTAACAGATTAACAGATATAGTCTGTATGCTTTATTTTGCGTAAATAAGAGCGAAATATCCACCGAGCATCACCGCGCGCGTTTTCATATGGAACAGAAGAACAAATCCAGCGAACGGATGTGAGGAGAGCAAAAAAAAGAGGCTCAACCCCTTTCTCTTTCAGTCGTTCTGTTGCTTTTTGTTTGGGTTAACAATAGAGAGAGAGAGAGGGAGTGTGTGTGTGAGAGAGAGAGAGAGAGAGAGAGAGACGCGAGCGAACAGAGGCGCAAGCTGCTTTCCATGCCTTCAGTCTAGCGGAGCGGGCGATGGATGTGAGATTTTACCCTGTACCTCCTTCAAGCTTGGGCTCCTGCACATTACCCACCGACACCAGCATCTCCTCTCTGGACTATTACCACTGCAACAAGGTAATTTACCCCATCGTGCGTTGGCTTCTCTTTCTTCTTTACGCAGCACTTCAGTTTCTCTCTCTCTCTCAGGGAAATAACCTGCTTCGTTCACTTCAGGGCAGTTTCATCTGTTGCAGAATGAACCTGGTGTTATTTTAGTGTAGGCTGAGCATGGCGAACGTGTTAGTTTTCAGCGCGTCTTGGTGGGTGATGCGAAAACCGTGCATCTCCGGACCAGGTGGGAAACAGTCCCAAACTTAGTTCGCCATCTCGGGAATCGTGCACTTGCGCTTGCATCTCCCTAAATTTGGCGTCGCACCTGAAACGCGTTAGGCTGAGTAAACTAAAGTCCGCTGAAGACTCCGGCAGCCCGGTTCCCGAGGGAAGATGGAGAGCTCCCCTCCAGCACCTCTCTCTAACTGAGCGTGAATTATAGGAGACACGGAGCGCTCGGTTCTTTCTGTCTGGATGCGAATTAGCTGCATAATTGCTTTGTTGATAGAACTGCATCCCTCTGTGACGTAGTTGCTATTCCACGTGTTAGAGAACAATTCATTAGTTCTTAGACGCGTTATTTATTTATGACGGGGAACTAGTCTCTGTGGCAGGATCTCTACGATGATGTGCGCTTGTTTCTGCTTATGATTGACATGAAACAAGACTCAGAGCAGTGGATAGTGCATTTAGCAATTTAAGCAATTTCCATAAAAAAACATATAAGGAGGCTTTAAACAGAATTACGTGCAAAACCTACTAACGGGTCAAGATGCATAAGTGCTGAGTGAGAATAGTATGTGCACTAGGATTAGTCGTCAGTAGAGGCTGACTAGTATAAGAGTTTAGCTGTCAGTTACTACACATCCTCATTTCTCCTCGGACTTTAAGAATCATTTAGATCGCTATTGCTCGAGTTTTCGCATAATAGGCTGCTAGAATTCCGCTGTAGTGCATGCTGATCATTTTTGGGGTTTTGTTTAATTGTGTTCTCTGTGCTACTGGTAAGCTCATGCAAAAATGTGCTTTTGTCATGTTGTTGAACGCAACTGTCACTTTCACATTTTGTTTACGCAGATTCGCAGTTCCTTCAAAATCATGGATGTAATGTATCATGTGTTGAAGCGCTGGTAGCGATAACCTTTTCCGTGTTGTGTTCGTGAAGTAGTTAAACGCCACCAAACAGGATATTCAGCGACAACTTATGAGTAAAAAATATGAATTATGCATATGCATTTGAATATGTATATTGTTATACAGGAACCAATCAATTGCTACGATTTTTGAGTGCCTGGACGCGGCCCAACGTCTTTTCGTTTTATGCCACAATTTATTTATTTATTTGTTAATTATGTACTTATTATTGCAAAGTTGTTATATATATATATATATATATAATTGATGTATGAATTATGTTGGCTATATAGTGGTCGAAACACTGGCTTTTAGCTTTAAGAATAAGTGCATTATTTAATAGCCCCTCTTTCTTTAGAAGCATTACAAGTTTTTTTTTTTTTTTTTTTTAAAGGCAGCCTGTGATAGAGCTTAAAATTCAGTCGTCCTGACAGAGAGTAACTCATAATTTGCTGATGGGTGTTTATAGTAGGGTGTCACAGAGTTAAGCTTGTGGCTCTGAGCATATGGAAAAGATCAGCAGGCAAATGGAGAGCAGAGTAATCTAAGCCAACTCCATACGTTGAAAAATGATCCCGTGCAAGTGGACATTATGAAACTAAATTTTAGGGGGAAAGCTGCTCTCCCCACCACAATGGCCCTCTTTATGCGCCCCAGCTTTAATAATGCAATATTCTCCAGCATTCTTGAGAGGCCCCAAATGAAGGTCACGTATAGAGGTCTCGCATTAATATGTAACGTTTTAGCGTTTGTGTGAAGTGGTTTACAGTGGTGCCACATGAACCGGAAATAGTTGTGAAAAACTAGGCCATCCATGATAAGTGACTATCGTTTCCTGCTGCTAACACACAAACATGCTACACGCTGCATTCCTGAGCCACGCATGAGCTTTTTTCATGCTTGCATGAAATGTAGTAAATGGTGGAACAATGCACATACTCTGTGGGAAAAGAAGTTTCCCACTTCTTTAGAAAAATAGAAAAGTTTCTATTTTCGGCAATGAATTTATGCTGGGTTTACAAAGAACCAAAAAATCTAAATCAAAAATAGATTGCAGTTATTATTTTAGAAGATACTAAATGCAATCCCATCTGGATTTAAGTTTAAGTGAAGTAAAGGTTTTATCGTTAGGTTAACAGCATTTCGTATAATGATAAATACTTTAATTATGGCCATTAACCGTGCACTTTTCTACTTTTTCCAATTGCACATCCAAGAAAATAATAAAATAGTGTTTGGTTTTTGTAATGGTGGCAACCATGTTGATGCATGATGATGGTGTCACATTTCAGTTTGCGAAAAAAATCTTGCATTGCTCAGATGTACACAAGGGGGCGACATATTTATTTTTAAGAATGTGCGTGTGTTGTTATACAGCTAGCTAGCAGTAAACACGTCATATATACTTAACAATGCACCAAATAGAACTTGTGTAGATTGTGTAGTGTATTTTATATCTATTGCACGTACAAGTGCGGTAACATTACGGTATGTAACACAACGGTAACATTTACCGTTATTTGCCGTTTTTTTGCAGGCAAGTTTCAGTCATTTGAATAGGAATCTACGCAAATTGAGAATTTCACGATGTTGTAAGATCAGTAAGTTCAAAAAGCTGCTTAAATCCGTAAATCTGGCATCAGTAAAGAATCAGCCTTTAAGGTTAATATCTGTTGATTTGTTCACATCCTGTCTTTAGGCATGCGTACAGTTTTCAGGCAGTTACACCTCGGAATAGGGAAGCAACTTTACAGCTATAACAACCAGGCAATCGATAATACATTAACCAGTGTCATCATTTGCCCTGCAACAAACCTGCCAGATCCATACTTCCAATGCAATCACGACCTGCACCGCTGCCGCTAACTGCTGTGTTAGTATTTACTCAAGCGCCCATCGGTCCAATGGCGCAAAACCTAGTTTTAAGAGTCTGTGGAAGATTTCGAGTCGGACATTCTTTTCTGCTGTCTTCATGCTGAAGTTTCAGTTGAGCTGTGACTCATTCTCACTTTGAGTATGCTGACTTTCTATCTCTCGTTTTCATGAGTGGGTGTATTGTTTGTTAAGCATACGCTCTGTGAATTCCTGCTCTAAAGGCCATCTCTTCATAAATGCATGTTTCACCCAGAGAATATTTGTCGAATGCATTATGACTTGTGCATCGCCTGGGGCTCATTCTCTGCGTTTAAAATTGAAGTTGGATAGGTTAAGAGAAGATGGACCACTTCCCCCTCTTCACCGGCGTTACTGTATTAATGCAGACAGAGATAGGCAGACCACAGTTAGCCATGACTCATATGAGTGTTAGAGAAAAGCCGACTATTTCTGACTCTTCAAGTATATTCGTAGCGCTCGCTTGTGTTAGTATGTCAAGAGTTCGATTTCCAATAGATCGATTTCTGTGATAATCAGCATGAAATCAAAATCGAGCCTATTTACAGTACTGCCTTAATGCATGATACTGATTTTATGCCTTCGTTATTCTTTCGCGAAAATGCACCATCGTGCATCCAATTACTCCATCTTATCCTACATTCTTCTTGTTGCATTAGAAATACAGTATGTCAGATTATAGGAGTAAAAATGGGATGCAGATGTTATTTCAGATTTGATCACAGATTAGTAAAGCAGGTTTGGACGTTACAATAGTAATGGCACCGTGAGCTTTGTGGAAGTTTTACTGTACTGTCCAAGTGTCAGCCGTCAAAAAGAAAAGGCACCTCAGATGTTAAGCGGCAGCCAAAACACTTTATCGCTCTTGAATCAGATCGCTGTAAGTGGGTGGCAATGGCACATTACCAGCTGTGTGACGGCAGAAAACCTTGATTCATTTGAAGCAAGTCTGAGGCCTTAACTTATTATTTAGCCTGTTCAAAGAGTCTGTCTCTCTCTGTCTTACTCTTTGAGCTTGTTCTTCACTGCTTAAACCATCTAAAAATAACTTGTGGGCCTAGCAATTACTGGAAATGGGTGCAGAGTGGTGCATCTATGAGTACGACTGTCTTTAGCTTAATATAAATAAATAATACTTTAACCAGAATGCATCAGTGCAGTATAAGCAGGCAAGAGAAACAAGAGGTTTCCAGAGAAGAAAATTGTGGCTATTATTTTTTTGTGCATGCTGTGCTCATAAATGAGACCTTTTACATGTACACTGCATATGGAGGCATGCAGCGTATGTGGATTTGCTTGATGATTGCATGGAAAAAATCCTCAGGTTCTGCATGTTCAAGCAACGTGCATTTTCGGATTCCTGTCAGCGTTGTAATGCACATATTGGTTAAACAGCAAAGGATTGCATGTATATGTTTGCTTACAAACTTACGTCTTATCTTAAAATCATTCAGTCTTGTTCATGTTAAGACTAGAGAAAACAACAAGTGAAAACGATGCTATCTGTTTGCATAAAGCAAATGCCGCCGGTAATTACCTTTTCCTGTATATGACAGTTCTCCTCTTTCCTCGACACTGTAATGGAGATGTGAGATAAAATGAGTCGTCAGGCCGGCTGAGCTGCGTTCTGAACACGGGAAAGTTAATTAGGTGGAAAGAGGCGGTCGGAGCCTAACAGAAGCAGCGCTGAGCCGTTCATTTGTATGGCAGAGCGGCGCGATCCGTCTAACGGTGCTGCCACAACATCATAAACCTGACTGTGAGCCGTTCTACGTTCGTTATTTTCGTCCATCTGGATACTTTGTAGCTGGTGTGTGTGTGTAATGTCAACAGGTTTATGAATATCACTGTATGCATTAGTGAAAATAAAGGGTTGGATTACTAAGACATGCTTTTTGCCCGAAATTGAACGTTTTTGTGATGAGAAACGCTGTCTTAAATTAGAAGGCAAAGCAAATTGGAAGAATTCCTACTGCTTGTCAGACTTTTGAACGCACCTGCATGTCAAGACGCTTATACAAATAATATGCATTGTTAAATGCGCCTTTGCAACGATTCCAGGTTCGATGTTGTAGAAGTTGTGCTGGCGAGAGTAAATCACACTTATGTTGTGAAATGTAGAGACGTTCACAATGAGGCTCTTCACGGCCCTACTGTGCACCTGTATTGCTGACGTGCGGTGTGAAAATGTCTGTGCGCTCTGTGGTGAGCGAGACCTTTTCAGAACTATTCAACGCTTTGCTTTATGAGTCAGAACCACAAAACTGTGTTACAAAACTCCAATACCTGTGTGAAATACAGAGATCTAAGAGATGCCCGTAGTACTTTGTGAGTTTTACGTAGAAGCTATGACAATTATTTTGCATTGCATTTTGTATACTTTCTGCCATTACATTTATGTGCGCGTGTGTTTAGGAAAATGTACAAAATCTCAAAATATGTACAAAATATGTTGCCCATAGTTAGTTGAGCATTAATTAACTTATATATAAGTTATAATAATTATGAATTATTATAAAATATAAAATTATATTATACTTATAATAATGCATTAACTATTTTAAAGTGTTGCCATTTCAGTTCTAGTATGATACATTACAACATATTTAAAGTAGAAAAATCTTTCATTAAAATGCAATAATTTCTTGTGTTTTTTTTCCACTTAAGCTGATATCACCAATGATGTTGTTTTCATACCTCCTGGTAGCTTTTATTGCAACAATTCTAAGAAATGTCACATAAAACTGCGTTATTGGCACACTATTGACACAGTATTTAAACAAAAAACAAAACAAAACTGCATTTGCATTGCATTTCAGCTATTTTCTATCAATATGTACATATACTGTATATAACATTAAAGAAATCCATAAATATATTTATATCTATTCATTTGCCATATAATTTATATAATTGTCATAAATGTATAATATTCAAAAGGAAGTCTCACAAAGTAGCTAAAATGCAATATATATATATATATATATATATATATATACAAACACACAAATTTTAACATATAGTGAAGATATTTTAGGATTGCATGTTTAATGTCATTGCATGACAAAAAATAAATAAATAAAAATCCAAATTTATTCATTCTTATCTTAGCACTATATTGATCTCTAGATATTGATATCTAAATCTTTGAAAAACCCATACTGTTCTAGTACTAAACTGCATGGTGATATTTACTTTCCAGGACATTAATAAGCGTTCCACATTTGTTTTAGTTCAGACTTTGGGTGACCACCGTGCAGAAATGACTTCTCATCTTTCTGCCCTGTCTGCTGTATAAAGCCCATGCAGTAATGCAGTAAATGTTTTGTGAAGCGCTGTCAGTATCTGTGGGGGAGCGGCGCGGCCGAGCACTAATTGGCCTTGGCAGAGAGAGAGAGCGAGCGAGAGCGCTGGAGGTTTGACGCTCTGAATGGCTGCTGGCTGCATGCTGAATAGCAACTGATTCAGTAATGCAGCCGGTAAATAATAACGATGCCTGTCCGCGGGGAACGAGAGCTGCACAGACTTCTGGGACACTTGCTGATCCGGCCAGCGAGTTTAGTACCTGCTGGATGATGGGAATTTTGAGATGTGTGATCATCCCTTCAGGTGACAAGGAGTTTGTCTGGGGATTTTTCTGCTGCTGTGGTTTTGAGAAGTCAAAACTGACTTTATTTACTTTCTTAATGCATGTTCCTGATGCTGTTGTGGATGATTTATTATTGCACTTTATTACAAAGGAGAAAAAATGCTTTCATAATCTTTCATCAAAATGCAATAACTTGCCTTGCCTCTTAAACGACTTTCCGTTTCAGTTGAAGCCAACCACTTCTGATACAATTCAGCCATTTTTTTTACCATCCAATCAGTTGCAGTTCGTACTACTTTTTTTTCTCTCTGTATATAGTAATGTGTTGAGAACAATGTTTTTTTTTTTTATTTTAAATTTGATTTGCAAGCCATTGAGAGAAGGCTTTGTAGGAGTTACATTGTTTTTACTTTAGTGAGACTTGCATGTCTCTGTAAATTAATTGCACTATTTTTTTGGGACCAAACTGTTAAAGATAAAACCAACTGAGCTTTGCATTTAGCTAAATGGTTGAAGCATTTGTTGCAGAATGGAATATATAATAAAATTTATGTGGACTGAAATATGCTTTCTATTATTTAGAACAAATAATGAACAATAAGGGCATTAACAAAGATTAATCAATGCGTTTGAAAATATGTTGCTCATAGTTAGTTGAGCATTAACTAACTTAACTAATGCATTACGTACTCTAAACTTACTGTAAAGTTTTGTCAAACAAATGTATCATTTGAACTGATTTCAATTCTGATACATGACAACATATTATTATAAAGCAGAAGAACAACTTTATAATCTTTTATCAAAATGCTTTTAAACAACTTTTTATTTAAGCTGACATCACCAATTCTTACTATTGGCACTCTATTTTCCTATTTGATACTGCAAAGCTGCTTTGACACAATCTGTATTGTTAAAAGCTTGATTCTGCAATTTTAGTCAAGTTACGTTATCTTTATTTACATAGTGTGAACAATTAACCATTAAAACCCGCATGCAATTAACATTTGGTATATAAGCAATCAAAAATGGCTATTAAATTTCACAAATAATTACAAAGAGATACCATGCAACACATCAAATAAAAAATAAATAGTTAATTATAAATAAATAAGAGTTTACTCGCAAAAGCTGATAAACATTTTTTTATGTTATGTTTTTGTGTTACTTACAGTATATGTATTTTTTAACCTAATCAAAAATTAAGAGATTAATTGGAATGCACAATAAAAGAAAAAACATGTTGTTTAAATATCAAATATATTTATATATAATATAATATATAAGACAATAAATATATAAATGTATATACATGTAAATATCATTTAAATATATACTGCATGTGTATACTTAATAAATATACACAGTTAACTTACATATATCATATAAAAACAAATATTTTATATATATATAAACATATTGCATATCCTAAAAGAAAATATATTAAAAAATCTATTAAATCTGCATTAAAATTGACTGTACAGTGCTGTTGCAATATGACCTTAAAGTGAACTGATGAAAAATACAGAAAAGTAGAAAAAGGCAAAGATATTAATTCCGATCTCCCCACGGGGCTGCAGGGCACTTTGATCAGAAGCTGTCAGTGCTTGATGTGGGGCCTGTGTTTCCTACCCGTCAGCACCTTACAGAGAAGCGGTATGCTGTGGCACGGCCCCGGACCCCTTCAGGATGTGGTGGGCTCGCAGTAGCTGCACCCCTAAATGCATGAACGCAAATAGCATTTCGTTTTGGCTGCGTGAACGGGATGTGTGCATGCACCATTTTTTTTTTGGAAGGTGGTCCGTAATGCATGGAAAAAAAATGGACTGGAGATTTTTCTTGGATGCATTATTTCTCGTCTGACCATAATTGTCAGTCAGCGGTTTGGAGAGCCAAAAATGAGTCCCGCCACCAGATGTTGCCGCACTCTGATCGCCACTTTGAAAGACAGAAGTTTATTGTTCTAGTGCGCTCAGGACTCAGAGCCAGGGATGGCTTTCAGAACAGACCAGCGAGAGCGGAGCTGCTTTACTCTTCATATTTAAACAGAAAAGCTGGCGTTGCATGTAAATAAAAACATTTACTTTAGGATTGTGCAATTAATCAATTAAGTTTTTTTTAATTTTTTTAAAATGAAGATTCTGTCATCATTTAGTCACTCTCGAGAAGTTCAAACCTGTATGAATTTCTTTAATCTGACGAACACAAATGAAGATATGTTGAAGAATGTTTGTAACCAGGCTGTTTTGGGTCACCATTAACTTACATAGTATTATTTTTCCTACTATGGAAGTCAATGGTAACCCAAACAGCCTGCTGGCACACGTTCTTGAAAACATCTTCCTTTGTGTTCGACAGAACAAAGAAATTCATACTGGTTTGTAAGTACTCGAGGATGAGTAAATGATGATTTTTGGGTGAACTATTCCTTTAAAGAATAAAGCAATCCAATGTATAATTGACGTTTAAAAAGAAAAGCAATAAAGGTTTTTCAGTTTGAGCATTTTTAGCTTGTTTATGTTAAAAATATGGCATGCAGTTGCTTCAAACAATCATACAAACATAATTCCGTGTAAATTGTGATAATCGTAATTAATAATTGCAATTACAAGAGAATAATCGACGTTATGATTTTTGTCATAATTACACTCTTAAAAATAATGGTGCTTTCTTTCACCGCAAAGACGCTTTAGTGAAACAGAAAGGTTCTTCATGGAACCGTTTAGAAAGCTTCTTCTATGGCGCAGTGAAGCAGCTTTATTTTTAAGGGTGCAGTCTGAGCGATTGTTTTTTATCTCGTCATAAAATGGCTGCTTGTGTAAGTTTGAAATAGGAAATATCTTTGTGGCAGCTGAACCTAAACCAAACAGGATGGCATCGCAGAGTTCGCACAGTTTCTTTGTCACCCGCGTGTGTGTGGTTTTCAGTTTGTCTCTTGTTGGTCAGGAAGTGTTTCAACCCCTGATGCACATGTGAGTGCACACGATTTCATCGGATACAAAACGTGACTTCCGAGGATCATCGGGGGGCCTGAATGATGCATTTATTGTGCTCGGATGTATATATTTGTTTTATACGGATGTATACGGTTGACTTCCTGTTTGAAGCAAATCCGGATGTTAATGACATCAAACGCTAGCTTATAGGGCAGATCAGGCCGATTGTGTTTCCAGCAAACGTGACTTTCACCTGAAGATCATGTGCATTATCAGAGTTTCTAATTGATCATATGTATTTGAGTTGATTGCACGGTGAAAAGTGTCTGTAAATTGCAGATGGCTGATGAATACAGCACTGATAAATCATTCACACTTCACCCAGAACTTGTATTAAGAAAGTAAGCGGAGTGCATTTTGACTTCAGCCCATAAAAAGCCTATTTTTGGTCTGGAGCTGGAGCATTTCTCAATGACTAACTAGTGTTGTTTCTTTGGAGGTGTTCTGTCGTCCTGCTGTGGGGGTTTTTAAAGGAAGTGTTACATAAATACAATGAAAGCACTCAGTGATTATTTTTAGCGGACTCGGCTTCATTGTGGACCTGTCACCTCGCTCATCTGTGGCTTTCTACACAGACCCACAAAAAAAAAAAAAGAAGAAGTTTTAGTGAAAGTGTTCGAGCTCATCTTACTGAAAGCACTTCGTCCGGCTCTGCGAGACGCTGCTGGAAATGACTTATGAAAGCACAAAGCGCTTCTAAATCTGCAGGATTATTGCAGCAATGATAATGAGCGACCAATAAATGTGAATTGTGGTGGTTAGAAGAGAAAACTAATAATGGGAAATCTCTGAAAGCGTTTATTGTGAAGTAATTGTAGAGTCGGGGTGAGAAGGTTCAAGTCAAAACACAACTGGTTTTAACAGCATACCTCAGAGAACAGAGAACGTTCCCATCACGTTACTTGGTCAAAATATTCTTACAATAATGTTTATGGAACGAGAGACGAAGCATTCTGAAAACAGTGTTCTAGGAGGTCTTTATGATGTTCTCAGAAATGAATAATGTTCTTCAGTAATAACAGTAGAAACTTTTGGTAACGTTTTCAAAATGACACAATTGAACGTTTTTTGAACGTTCACACAAACGTTATAAAAACGGATGTTTTGAACGGGTAAAAAAACGTTTCCATAGCGAATGATAAAATGTAACATTCCTGTACTGTAACGTTAATATAACCAAGACAAAACGCTCTTTGGTGTTTTATATGTTATAATAATATTCAAATGTAACGTTCTCGTAATGTTTCCAAAATGATAGAACGTTTGCGTAGGCTGGAATAAAATGTACTTAATACATACAAAAACTGGACATCTTCATACTGACATGGAAATTCTGTGTCAAAATGATCAAATGCAATGTTTCTCTAACATTTATGTCGCGAAGAAATGTTTTAAATATGGAGAGAACATTCAAATGTAACATTCACTTAATGTTTTTAAAATGATACATTGAAATTTGATTCTAATGTTCGCGAAGAATCATTCTCAATACTTGCAAGACGGAGAAAAGATTAACGCTTAAAAACATTTAGTTAAATTATTAAATGATTTTTTTTAAAGTAATGCTTCTCTATTTTTAAATAGGCGTTCTGAAACGTTGACAGAACATTCAAATGTAACATTCTTAAACGTTTTCAAAATGTTGGAATGGAATGTTTCTCTAAGCGTCGCATAACTAAGAACTAACATTCTTAATACATGACAAAACACTTTTGGAACATCATTTTTATTAGCTGGGAGGGGATGTTTTGCATTTCTAAAGGGGAAAAATGTAGGTGAGAGTGGAATTTTATTCATCAGGAATTGAAAAGTGTGCATTCTGACTTGGATATGAGTTTGCTAAAGCTCTATTTAAATCTCAATGTGCAGCTTAAAAGAAAAGTTTTAATGAAAATGTTGATTAAACATGCGCTGATGAATGGCATGAATGTGTATGTGAGGTTATTAGTGATGGATGTTGAGCGTAGCACACAGCAGGAGCTCGGGACACCAGGCTGCAGAAACACATTTCGTGGAAGTTTTACGAGCTGTAAATTCAGGAAACTTTGACAAGGCCTGGAAGTTGCAGATATTGTTTGGACTGTGATTATCTGCCGGTCTGACAGCCGACGGTCCACCTGAACCTGCTGAAGAGAAGCTAAAGCTAACAGCGAAAATACCACAGAACTTGCAAAATCAACTCGGCTGTGACCAACTAGCATTCCCTTGTTCCCTGTGGGATTTGAGGCAGATAGTCAGCCTGTTAGTGTTTGTATATCTCCCTCTATTACTTTCAGCCGCATGACTGCATGTGTTGATGCATCCCACCAATAATATATATGTGTGTGTGTGTGTGTTTGTTTTGCAAAAATACATAATTTTTAACAATTCTCAAAAATCATGTTTTTTCATTGTGCATTCGAATGAATCTCAATCAAACTGCTGTCAGCTTATTTTGACTAGGTTAAAAAAAACCTTTAAAAAACTTATAACACAACAATAACTAGACACATGCTAAAAAATATGATTAAAAATGAAAAGTTTAAAAACAGAGTGTGTGTGTGTGTGTGTGTGAGTGTGTGTGTGTGTGTGTGTGTGTGTGTAAATACATTTCACCTAATTTCTAAAAATGATGTATTAAATTATATTTGTTATAATTATTAATATATAATTTTAAATATTACTAATATATATATATATATATATATATATATATATATATATGTAGTCTGTATACATAAATATTCCATAAAAATATTCTATAATTAATTAATTAAATAATACTATATAGTATAAAATAATATTATATTATTTAATTTGATTTATTTCTGTTTTGCTGTTGTGAGTGCAGATGTTCTGAGTTTCTGCTCTGATACTGATTCTGAGAACTGAATGTAGACTGTTGATTCTGTACGTTAAAGCAGAGGACATGAGATAAATAAATATGGCAGGAATGCAGCAGCTGTATGGAGAGAGAGGCTGGGCAAACACAAGCAGTTGTCTGAGAGTCCCGTGGCACGTCCTAAGCAAACAGAGCCGGAGCCCGGGGCCCCTGGGAGAACGCACACCTAAAGGACGCCTCATATCCGGGTCAGACGAGCGTTAAACTGTCCCAAACCCACCAAGACGCTTTAGAACAGAAACCCAGCGTCAGACGTGTACAGAACGAGTCTGAAGTTTCCAGTGAAACACACACGAGCTGCTTTTGTCTGGACCTGACCGTGTCGTCTGTGAGAGGCTCTTCATTCACGGCTGACTCTTATCACTGATCTACTTGCTTCTGTTCAGGTTCACCTGCTAAACAAATCATCTCTTCATCATGCAGTATTTCTGAATCAGAGCTGAAAGCCTTTCGAGTGGCTTCAAGGCCTTTAAACAGTGCGGGAAAGAAAAATCACAAATGAGAGTTTTTAAGAATTGTTTCTCCTGTTCAGCAATGAGATTGAGTTAAGAGCAAACAGAGACTTGCTTCTTTCACCTCATTTACGCATGTGATTCAAAACCTGTATGTCTTCCTGTCTTTTTGGACACAAAGGAGCTCATTTGGAGGACATTAGGAACCAAATAACACAGATTTTTCTAGTTTTCAAAATTTTGGCCGTTACATGCAAAGTGCAACATCTCTTTAACAACTTTCCCAGTCATATGAATTCTTGCTAAATACGGTTTCACAATGCATTCAAGTTTGGATGAAACACATTTTCTTCAAATGTGAGTGTGTTCCTTGTTCATCAGTTGTGTTACAAGTAGCAATCAATATGACTTGAAGCATCAGTTTTTCAGTGTGTGCATGAAATAATCCGTGCTTATTGTGTCATCGGGTTAATGATCTGATGTGTGAGAGTGTGTGCCATGAGGAATGCTGTGTGTTGCTGTAGTTGAGATAATGTAGGATCCCAGAGCAAACAGTGAGTTCTAATCTTTGACACAAAGACACAGGAATCTGGCCCGTCTCTCTCTCTCTCTCTGAGTCGATGGCTGCGTGACAGATTGGAAGAGAGTGTGGGTTGCAGTTCGTAATCACATAGACCATAAAGAAAGTATGGCAGAGGAACTGACGGCTGTCTTTATCAAGCCCGCTGCATGTTGGAAAAGCAATTTGGTGTCGTTTCACTCGTTCCGCGGAAGGTAGGAAGCATTTAGGAAAGGCCTGAGTTAAAGAAACACCGCTTGAAAGCCAGACATTATGGATTATAAAGATTTAATAAGGGAATAAATTTAATTACGGACAAACAGGAACTGGATCTGTTGTGTTTAAATATGTGTTTGTGAGCTCAGCGCTCGCTCTTTCTTTCACAGACCCGTTTCTCCTGAGATTAGAATTCACATGCATAAATGAGAAAACAGTCATCCTTTAGTAAGATTATAGAGGTTTAAAACGAATGCTCGATGAGAAGTGTTTGAGTTGATTGCACACTTCGTCTTGTCTAATCCAAAATCTGTTTGAGACATTACTGAGATCTGCAAACATCACTTTCATTCAGGAGATTCAGTTGAGCTTCATATATTTGTCTCATATTTTATCACACACTGCACCATATGAGACATTTTCGAGATTTGAACCTCTATAAATGTAATTTCTCAGGAAAAACATCAAAGCAAGAGATACTAGGAGAAGGAGAAGAAATGTTTGAGATATTAGTGAGATCTGCTTTGTGAAGCACAAATCTGAGGAAGACGCTTTTCAAAATCTGAAACAGTAGAGTTTTTAATTTCGCTGAAATTAGCTAAAGGACCAAAAGGAGTTTCTATTTGATCTCAATATAACATCATTTCTGTCTAGGAGAAACAACTGAGATGTTAAAGGGTTTGCTTTGTGAAGGTTAATGGAGTTGAAACAAACAGTTGTCTAATAATTGAGAAAATTGCATTAATGAATGCTTTGTAGATTTGATGTGAAGTGTATAAGATTGAAACAAATATGAGCACAGAGTGAGACGTTGTTGAGATCTGAAGCTCCAAATGTCTAGTTTCTCAGGAGAAAAATACTGTACAAAATCTAAGCATGGCATTCAAAATAAATGTCACATTAATATTTCCGAGGTTTGTTTTGTGAAGCTGTGAAGCGTGAGTCATGCCAAGTTTGATTGCACAAAGATTCTTGGCAAATCTGAGCACTGAGTGAGACACTGTTGAGATCTGAAATCAAAATCCTTCAAAGTATTAAATCTGAAAGTGCACCGTGAAAGAGTTGAATATCTCCGCCCACTTTTTGTTTTGAAAATGCAAATTCAATCTTTACCACTAGATGTCACTTTTTAAAAGCTCACAAACACTGCTTTAAATGAAATCAACCAATCACTGGAGGAATTTGGAAAAATGAATAGTTGAACCAATCGTTTAGGAGCCACTGAACAAATAAGGTGAAAATAAAAGCATATTATAAGAAAATGAAAATCTTTTTTTTTTTTTTTTTTCAGTGCAGGAGATGCAAAAGAAAGCAAAGTCTCTGTGTGATCTCGTCTCTGTCTTGGAGAAGCGGTTTAGACGCTGTGATTTTCTCTCCCGAGGGTTGTTTAGTTAAGTTTCATGGCCTGAGGACAAAGAGCCCGGGGCTGCTAAACCGAGTTGTGTGATTTGTAAGGGCTCAGTATTGCACTGCTGCTGCACTGCTGACATCTCACCCAGATGCTGAATGACTGGGCTGCTAGTTAGTTGCAGTTACTGTAAGTGCAGCATGCTTGCAATTATTTGAAACCGCAGCAAAAAAACTGAACCTCTGACCCACGCCGAGAACCAGATAAACGTTTTGCTTTTCCAGACGCAGTTACGGTGGAGGGCAAACTTCAAATTAAAAGCACCAAGCCAAAATGGCATCACAGCTGGTCTCAACCGGGTCCTCCTCTCAAGGTGGCTTCTGGCAGAGCGCTTGCATAATTGAGTTTTTAAAGACGGCTAATCAGCAAAGCCAGGAGAAGAGCGAGTGTGTTTCTGAACAACTTTGTTTAAAAATATTTTCTTAATTATTTTCCGCACTCTTTTCTTTTGAAAGCTCCTAATTTGTCCGCCTGCTGCCGCTGGAGATTAGCAAACGGAGGAGGAGGCGCGGAAAGTCAGCGATTATTGAGACGGCTCCTGTTTTCGGATATTTTTGCCGGCATGTGGAAATGGTCGTTTGATACTTGCTTTTTACTGAAACAGAGCGACGTACAGCGTGTATGTTTTAAATATATACCTGCAGGATGATGTTTGTATTGCGCTGTTCCAGGTACGAGGGTTTAAATGAGTTTGGCGATGGCTTCACCTCCTCCTTCCTTTTGACATTTCAAAGGTATGAGCCGGGTCTTACTGTAATCTTTCTACCCCCCCCCCCTTTTTTTTTAAATCCATGCTGTTGATATTGTGGTCAGGTTATAAACTCTTAATGAGGCTCGGCTTTTCCCAGTGCCAGAGTTTTGCTGGAAACTATGAAGCAAGCTTGCGGAAAAAAGCCAGCTTAAAAAGAGCTTTATTTATAGTGATGCTTTAAAACAGGGTTTCCTACTGCAGTTGTGCTTCTTGACTCAGATTTTATAAGCGACGAGCAGACCAACGCTGTACAGAACTGTTTATCTTACGAAAGTAAGCAGAAATGTCGTTAACATGACACGAGTAGGAAAACTGGGAATTGTGGTTGGTTGCATGCTTTTGCTATAGCCAATAACTCAATGCTTAAAGTGCACCATGGCCAGAATGAACAATGTTATCAGGGTTTTGTTTTTGTTTATTTATGTTTTACTGTGATAGTTTTGGATTTGAGATAAATAAGGGATAAAGTGATTAAATTTGCTGTCATGACTGGATCATTTACATTCAGGCATTTGGCAGACGCTTTTTCTTTTTTTTTTACAGTTATTATCATCAACTAAAACTAAAATCAAAACTATAAAAAATTATGTTATTTGAAATAAAAGTTAATTGAAGTAAAATATAATTTAAGTTGTAGTTTAGTTTAAGTTGATGCATAAAAAAAACAGAAGAAGAAAATGACTAAAATCTATATTAATCAAAGCTGAAACTAAAATTATAATCATAAAAATTTTAATTATATAATTATATAAATAATATAATAATATATATAAATTAAGTAATAAATAATAATAACAATAATATAATAATAAAATAATTTAAAAATAAATGATTTTGCATGAAAAAACACAACATACTTTAATGAAAATTAAAATAAATTAATTTTCAGTGCATTTTTCAATATTTTCATTATATCTATTTCAGTCAAGACTGTAAACGCACAAATTGGGTAAATATCATTTGATTTGCAGATTTTTTTCTTAAAGCAAGCTCTCTAGGGTTATATGGTAGCATTAGTGCAAATGCTTCATCATAACTTGAAAAAAATGTATGACAGACATGCACAAATAAACACAGAGTCACAGAGGCCCCCCGCACCTCACATGAATGGAAAGAGCCAAGTCAGGCAGAAACAGAGGCCTTGTTCTAAAAACAAGAAGACGGCGGACGTATCTGTGTTTTCAGAGAGACCTCAGGAATTTTAAGAGCTGGGTTTGGCTCTTGAATTTTTTTATTAATTTAAGATTTTTTTATTTCAGCTAGTTCTCATTTTAAATTAGTTTGCTTAATTTAGTTGAGTTTCATTTAGTTTAACATGATGAAACTAAAACTAAAACTGAAATAAAAATCAGTAAAAAAATAAAAAAATTATAAATATATTTACATTTAAAAAAAGCAAAAATGCAGAAAACTAAAAAAAAACAGATGCAGATTGTTTATAGAATAATGATCTTATTGTTACTTCAGTAATCTTTGTTTTAATGAAATTTATCTGTTTGTTTTTTAAACTAAAACTGAAACTAAAATTAAAATCATAAAACTAAAGCATTTTGTGACTTGAAATAACATATTAACTGAAATTAAAACACATAACTCATCAGTAGTTTGTGTTAACTAATGCATTAAACAAGTGAGACCTTTTTTGTATAATGTCAGGATTATTATTAACATCACATGAAGTTAACACATGGACTAGTTTGACATAATAATGATTTGATGTTGTTTGGAGTCACACACTTTACACAGTCACACTTTATACCTATCGAGCTTTGATGCTAATTCAATTCAGAGTGCGAATGACTTTAATTCACATATGAACTTAATCACATGTAATCAGTCACATTTTCAGTTCTGTGGTGGAAACTGAAAGACTGGGTCTGTAATAGTTTTTTTTGCATTTAGAAAAGCTTATATTTTAGTATGTTAGTAAATTGTGAGCTCAAAGATGACTGCATTTGAATTACTACTCTATGCATGTGAATGAGATCATAATGCGGTCGATGCATAATCATATACAGTATAGGACTAATATTAGCATGGTTTGGGCCTCTGCACGTAAAGTGTGTTTCACTTTCTTAAATATGATTTAATGTGACCCCGGTGGTCCAGAATAGTGAGCTCACGTCCTCAAAGAAATGCTGTGAGATAAAGAGAGGTGAAATTAAACAGAGAAGAGCGGGTGAGAGGAAATCATGGCAGAAAAAGCGTGATCTGTTAATGTTCTCAGTAATGGCTTTCCTGTGTTCTTGTCCTGTCAAATCAGCTCAAGCCTTTTCAGTCTTAGAGCGCACAGTCACTCTGTGAAGGGATAAAACACACCCAAAAAAATGCTAAATCATGCAGATTATAATCCTAGATTACCAGATCCTTTAGAGCAGAACCCAACTGCAGTCTTTGACTCGAGCGTTGGTGTTAAATCAACCCGTTTCATGCGTTTCCTCAGGAAATGTAAGTGCTTAAACGTGCAAGAGTCACTTCCATCGTGATCAGAAACTGTTTTGGTGTAGAAACCTTTGTCGCTCTGAAAGTGTCTGTGAATTTCACAATTCATCACGAAGAAATTGCATTTAGTTGAATGGGGAATTTAAAGAAAGACTGGAATAGTATCTTCTCTTTAAAAATGTGCACTAGTATGTTTTATTTGCAATTTATTATATATATATATATATATATTTATTATAATTTTTTTAGGTAATTAAAAATTTAAGTAAAATTAAAACTAAGATTTTTAAATGCTTTTATTTTAGCATTTCTCATTTTTATTTAGTTTATCTTGGTGTATTCAAATAATGAAAACTAAAATAACAAATATTTTTTATTAATTAAGTTAAAGTTAATTTAAAAATTAAATAGAAAAATATTGAAGGACATTAAAATGATATTAATGAAAATTAATATAAATGCTAAAACTATTAAAAAAATTACATTTATTAAAAGTTGATTAAATTAATGAAAAATTTATCTAAAAAAACGACTAAAATGACAAAAACTTACAACAAAAATACAGATTTCATGCAGTCAGTAGGCTAATGAATGAATGGAATAATTAACACTTTACAATAATATTAATAATGATAAATAAATCATAAAAATGTGTGTCTATAATGGATGAAAAAGTTTCAAATTAATATAAAACTATTATTATATAATTATGTTTGATATATATATATATATATATATATATATAAAATGCTTTACTAAAATTATAATAGTATCTCAGTGATATATATATATTGTTTATTATTTGTTTTAGTTTTGGCCTGTTGCTAGAGGGATGTATTCTGCTCTCTAGTTCTGGTTTGGGTTGGTGATTTGAATGCGCTGATGTTTTGCTTGTACAAACAGTATAGTCTTCCTGTGTTATATGATGTCGAACACTTTAAATACATGCAAAACACACATCGCATCCAAACGCTGTCAGTGTTTGCGTACAATAGACACAGTGATTCAAATGAGATGGCTGGCACTGATTTCCACACATTCAACAAGCGCAGATAACCCGCCCCGAGTGTCTGTTTTACAGATAGGACGCTGTGCATCAGGCGTTTTATGATGCTGCTTTCTCTGTTTTTGGTTATGAAATCTATCTTCAGTGTGGAATACCGTGGTAAATCAGGCATCAAAAGTGGCTCAAAGCTGCCGTCTTTCACCCGGAGAATGACACTGTGTGGATGCTGTGTGCTTAAGCTCAGATGGAGAGAAAGAGAAGAAAGAAGCAGCGGTGGATGTGTGCCAGAGCCCAGAGGGCATGCGTGGGGTAGAGCTTTCATCTGCCACAAAACACACACAAATCAAGGTTCTGTCATCATTTACTGTCCTTTCAAAGCCGTGTGACTTTCACTCTTCTGGAGGACACAAACGGAGAGGTTTAGACGGATGTTCACGCTGCTCTTTTGCGATGAAAGCTGAAAACGCATCATATGACTCTATAGTCCAAGTCTTCTCAAGTCATAGACTCCAACATGTTCAAATATTTTATGGTGTATAAAAGTTAAAATGATATATCGAAACATATTAAGTTGCATTATAAATGATTTAAAAATATATGTAAAAATGTAGTAATATTTAATATTACGTAATATAATAATTCAATTTAAGTTGCATTAAAAAGCATACACAGTTGTATTTAATTGCATGTAAAAGTGTAAATATGTTTCATTAAAAAGCATTTAAAACATTGTTTGCAAATGTTAGTAAAATAAAGTCGCGTGTGATTAGTATGTGAAGTATGTGATTATATGTAAAATAAAAATAATATAAAAAAAGTTTATAAAATCATATAGAAATTGTAGGTAATTGTATACAAAAATGTAACAAATAAAAAGAGTTTAAATGGCAAAATACAGAAGTAAGTTTCAAAATAAATAAAGATATAAATTGCTATGTGTTATATATATATATATATATATATACCGTTTCAACAGCTAAATAAATAAATTAATAGTTAGTATTAAGTTATTAATTTTGGACTCTACTGTAGTTACAAGACATACAAGAACTAATTGCTTAAAGTTTTTGTAATTGCAAATGAGATTGAAGAAGTGATTTAAGATCAAATGAGATTCATCAGTCAGTGCTGATATGGGACTTTGAAGATCTGAACTATAGCACAAGCCGTGTGGTCTGCGTTTATGATGCTTTTGTTTAATATAATATCTCTGTCCATCTGAGATCAGCCTGGAGATCCTGCTCAGCGTCCTCCATCGTTCAGGTCTGGTTGTCTTGGTTCAGGTTCATACAGCAGTGTGAGAGAGACGATGATTATGTGAGAATGGACAGATGGAGTGAGATGAGGACATGCAAAATGCAATAAAGTAAAAAAAGAAAGCGGTCATGACGGAGCGCGAAAACAGATAGAGAGAATGTGGGATTAGAAGCGTAACAGCTGGTGCTCAAACCTTTCATGAGCTCACGTCTCCAGTAAATCACAGATTACTCCTCTGACCTTGATTCACGAACAATATCTGGATTCATACATCTCATTAAGAGCATCTTTATCGGCAGGAATGGAAGGCGTTCGTTGGTGGAGGCAAACAAGGAAGAGCATTCGAGTAAAACGTGTCGTTATGGCACGTTTATGAGCAGTTTATATGTTATGGTTAGCAGAAAAATGGGCTGTGTTGATCAACGTTCAGAGGTCAGATATTGTTGAAGATGCTTTGTATTGTCATGTTAATCTGCACAACCTTACAGTATCTTAATTTCTACAGTTTTAGTATGTAGTATATAACATTATAACACACACACATATGTGTGTGTATATATATATATATATATATATATATTTATGTATAGTATATATACTGAATATATTATATATTTTTATTTTTTATATATATATATATATAGAGAGAGAGAGAGAGAGAGAGAGAGAGAGAGAGAGATTAAATCTTGCAGTGGAAATGATTATTATAAAAAAGGTAAAATAAGTCTACTGCCTACACCTTTTCCGGTTAGTATAATTATGTATAATTATTATGAAATTGTGTATGACTAAAATAAAAATCTTGATGATGATGATGATGATGATGATACATTGCATGAATACCTATGAGCTATGAAAGTGTAGTTACCTCTGAAATGAGTTTAGTGTTAAACACTAGTAATTAGTGAAACTGAGCTACTTTGAAACCAAAATCTCAGATTTGGCCGCAGTGAAAGTATAGTGTTTAGGGCAGATGCTGGTCAAATTAGTTGTAATAGAATGTCGACCTCTGCCCTCCGTCTTTGTTGTCTTTATTAAGACACAACTGCTGCGTCTGAAACTCAGTAGTAGTACACACTGCATACGACAAACTGACCAAAATAGCGTCTGAAGCAGTGTGCATTATGTATGTCTACTGTAGTGTGCTGCGTTAGCACTTTATAGTGCATGCTTGATATGGTGAGTAGCATGCAACGTTTTTAAAAGAATCGTTCATCCTAAAATAAAAGTTTGCCTGAATATGCACTCACTAATCTATCCAAGAGTCTGTTTCTTCATCAGATCTGGAGAAATGTAGTATTGCATCAGTGTCTCAACAATGGAAGTGAATGGGTGCCGTCAGAATAGGAGTCCAAACAGAATGAGAGAACAATCACAATAATCCACATATCGTGAGAAGACAAAAGCTGTGTGTTTCTAAGAAACAAATGCATCTTTAAATATGTTTTTAGCTTCAAACTTCCTCCAGTGAAAAAGTACATCTCCTGTTGTCTCTCAAATCAAAATCCAGCCCCATATTTGCTTAAAGCTGTTTTATTTTGGCTTGTAAACTGTGTTTGATCTATGCAGATTTCTCTCCTGACTCAGACCAGACTACTTATGATGTCTTTATTAGTTGTTTGGACTCTCATTCTGACGGCACCCATTGCTGAGAAGCTGATGCAATGCTACATTTCTCTGAATCTAATGAGGAAACAAACTCATATTTTTTTTGCCTGAGCTATTCCTTTAAATGCACAGTCGACTTCTTCTTTCAGTAAACGTATACAGTACGCGTGCTAGATGCTGTAGAAAGTTTGATCAGTTCAGATGTTTATAGTGACACTTAAATGCGATGCTGGAAGCAGAATAAACATGATAGCGTGTCAGTTTTGATTGTAACCCTCTAAGCCGAGCATCTGTTTGAAAGGAGACACACTGCTAGTGCTCTAGCTTAGTTGTTTATATCCAGAGGCCGTGTTATCATTTAGTCTCACAGTATATATCCAGAGGCAAATCATGCACTGAGTATTCACTTCAAACCCGACTCGTACTACAGGGACCTCTCCGTGAATTCACAGCAGAACACGATGAGTTATTTTAGTAATCCTCTGCGATTAGCCACCATAATTCGTTTAGTGAGTTTACACATTTTGTTTGATTAAGTCGATTAATTATACGCCGCCTGAAACGAGTCTGATTTGATTGTTTTCGCCGCCCGCAAATCTGATTTATTTCGCCTCACAGAATCCGATTACACTCCTGGAACAAAATATGAAAGCAAGATGCAGGATTTAATTGGCTTTGAAGCTGAAGTGTTTGAGTTTTTTGGGCAGGTCAGTCACAACAACTACCTCTGCTGCTCCTCGGGAGCGTGTGGGTCAAGACCTGCAGCTTTCTGCAGTGTTTGTTTAACCCCGAGCCCGTCTTTGTTCTGTCCTCTGGATGGGTAAACAGTTGCGAGTCTCCGTCTGCAGACTAAACATCTCTCGTGTACAGTGACATGTTAGAAGTTGTTTTTGATCAACGAGCATCGGGTTTAAACGCTTCTAAACGTGAGCGGGATCTGGCTTTAACGAAGAACACGTGTTTTGCAGCATAAAGTGAGGAGTTTCTCCAGCAGCCTGGGATGGGTTTCAGCGCTGCTGATATTTGAGATGCAGTCTGATATGATGCCTTGATTACAGCGACTTGCACAATACACAATCTGTTCATCAGTCTGTGTCCTTCACTGTGACCTGCACAAACTCACTAATCACATTATGAGATGACTGACAGCCACCAAAACACACAGCATTACCATAATTACCTGCACATTTTCTGCAGATATTACCGTTTTTTGTGTGCGTGTACTATAGTAGTACAACAGTTGGAGCATGTACCGTTTTGTTGCATATATACCATGATATGTACCAGGGCAATATTTGATTTATTTTTAATTTGTACAATGGTGGTAATATTATTTATTTATTTATATTATTGTTTTTTTAATTACATGCACCATTGTTAAAACTGCTATTTATTTAATTTATTAAGTGATTTGGTATTTATTTATGTATTTATTACATGTACCATTGTTAATACTGTAAACAATTTTAGTTTATTAGGCATTTATTTATTAGATTTGGTATTTATTTATTTAATTAATTTCTACTATTCTACCTTGGTAATACCCTGAATTTATATATATTTATTTTATTGCTTTTTAATGCTATGATTCTTAGGTAAGGACGTTTTTATATATGCAATGTTAATACATATATAATTTTATTTTTCTTATGTGCAATGTATGTCATTTTACTATGGTTTTTAATTTATTTTTTTATTTTGTTACCATGATGTTGCCATTTTTAAGTACACATACCATAGTATCCTATGAAGTACCATGCAACATTCACTGCCATGATTTTTATTTAAAAGCAAACCTATGCCATCTGTTCTATACCACAGTACAGCAATAGTACTTTTTTGGTGCATTAAAGGTGCATTAAACATATTTTAGTATTTCATCTGCAATAGCAGTACTTATTTTTTGTTTGCTTTTTCCATTTTAAAAAATGAGAAGTAAAGTACTTTGAGAAGTACATTACACATTGAAGAGGAGAGATTCGGCAATACAGAAATAATTCCAGACCATGTGTGTCTCTGTAAAAGTGTGTCCTCAGGGTCTTTTTCAGGTTTATTAGGGTCACAATAAGCAATATGTATTAAGATTATAATATGCAAATGCAACATGATTCACCACATTTTTGTCCCATTTTCCTAGCAGTGAAATAGGCATTTGCATATATAAAATTTTGCCCGTTGTCTTAGAAGAGAAAGAGTGTATGTTGCACACTAGCACATAGATGAGCTTTTTCAGGTTGTACTTTGCCACTGTTTACTAATGTACCTATTCAAAGACTCAGGAAGTGAAATGTCAGTTACTGAAGCCTCACAAGACCTGTTTGCATTAGTCTGCCACTGACTGCAAAAATGCACTGATATAGTAATGCATGCAATACTACAGTGCAAATGAAATGTCATCAATTGCATTTCACTTACAGGTTACACTGGATTTTGCTCAAAGTAACTCAGAAAACATTATGTAGGATCTTTTCCATGCTGTGTTTAAGCATGAGTGTTTAAGTGTCTGTCTGTGTGTGTATCTTTTCATGCAGTTGTGTGCAGTCATACTCGTCTGTTTGAGGCCCTCCAGATGTCTTACACATAGTGGGCTCTTGTGTGTGTGTGTGTATGTGTTGAATGGGTTAGTCAGCCTGTATCACCCAGCACACACACAATGACCCCACTGTTGTCCCCCATAACCACTCACCAGGTGGCTCTCCGGCAAACACACAGCCAAATAATTACAGTAACACACACATGAACAAACTCACATGAAGATGAACTCAATGCAATTAGACAATAGCTCTCGAAGCATGTGTGACAAGGCTGGAAAAACGCAATATTTAGTGTCCTCGGTGATCAGCTTTGCCTAAAAACAAAACATCTTAGATAAAAATGACTTTTGGATACAATTCAGTAGCAGTAGCAAAATACAAATATTAGATGATAATTTAAACTTTAACTTTAAAACTTGAAATAAAATAAGCTACTAAAGTACTAAAACGACTAAAACTGTAATTTAATTAAGATTTAAAAATGTGTGTGTGTGTATATATATATATATTAGTTCTGTAAAATGGTTAATCATGATTAATCGCATACAAAATAAAAGTTTTGCATGTGTTTTCTGCGTATATTTATTATGTATATATATATAAATACACACATACAGTAAATGCATATATATGTCTATATTTGATATACTAATATATTTTTCTGAAATATATGCATGCATGTGTGTCTATGTAAATACACATAATACAAATATACACAGCACACGTACATGTATCATGCTAGCAAAAACTTTTATTTTGAATGTGATTAATCACAATGAATCAGCACTAATTCACACACACACACACACACACACACACACATTAAATCACTTTCAGTAGTTACTTATGTAGTGTTAATAAAGTGTGATATCATTTAAACTCACACACACATGCATTAATGCACACCTGAGGGACCTTGGTTGGACACAAAAGACGTGATCTCCGTCTCCTCGATAATGTTTATGATAAGCAGATTTAACACGTTGTCAATGAGGAAGCGGATTCACAACTTCTGCTTTGTGTTTTATGTCCTTCAGTAAAAAATAGATTTAGCTCTCAATTCCCCAAACGTAATTTCCTCCAGCGCCGGCATATAGAGTGCTATTCATTATTAACTCACATTTCAAATCATCTTGTGTTTCTATTGACTTTCGGCGTTTGTGATTTGACCTGCTGGATGCGCGTAACCTGTCGACTTGCTCCGAGCAGAGATCGTAAGATAATGCGGTAACAGAACAGCACCGTGGCAGTATACCATGGTACCATGGTGTAAGGCCCTTATATGCTCATTAGCACGTGGTGAAGCGAGGCAGTTCAGATGGAGAGGTGTTTGTGTTGTTTTTTGCCTGTATTTACGACTATGGCGAGTGTTTTCAGTGTTTCTCACAACTCTGACCAGTGATTCGTTCACAGAGCCACCGCTAATTTCACATTCATACAGCACTTAACCATCACTCTTCTCTTTTTAGTTCCCACAAATATGCCACAGGCGCACTTCAACAAATCAAGACACCAATGAGGTTTTAGAGAACTGTCATTGAGAAGAAACTTTAGTTGTGTTGTGAAAATGTTACTGTGCTATTAGGACTTGGGTATATATAGTAAAAAAAAAAAAAGTAAGCTTTTTGATATTTTTTGATAATTTTGCATATGCGTATCAGATTTATTTTAACTCTAAATTCTAAAAATGTCTTAAATGTCATGACATAAGTCTACTTTACTGTAGTATAGTATCAATTTCATGCACAAACACACATTTTTATATAAAATATATATTATACAGTATATTTTAATAAAATATTCTAATTAACGCTGTCAAACACGTTATATTTTATTATATTAA
>JAUMHI010000041.1:19988832-20004091 GCA_032359435.1 Enteromius unitaeniatus | reverse complement strand
AAATATATATTATACAGTATATTTTAATAAAATATTCTAATTAACGCTGTCAAACACGTTATATTTTATTATATTAATATATTAAATGCACACAAAACATTTTGCTTATCATTTATATGTACACCAGTATATCAGTAGTTAATAACAGAACTTTATTTTTTATTGAATCAAGTTACTGATTCACTGAATCGTTGGGGTTCTCACAGTGCTGTTGAATTACCAAAGCCACTGCGAATATATTATTTATATATTACATCAGGCAGCACTGATACTACACTGTAATCTAGTTTCGATTGGTCACTCAGTATAAAACATTTCCAGCATATGAAAAAGCCCCTGATGCTCTGGGGTTTTTCAGAAGACCTCCCGAAGCAATTTATGAAGGGACGTTTGATTTCAAAGGGAGAGTGTGTTGAGCAGGTTAGTTTACAGTAGAGATTGCTCTGAACATGATATTGTGTACATCAACATCAAACTATATGTCGTTTCAAAGAGCGATGAGAAGCCGTTCCGTACACACAACATTTCCTCAGCCTCGGTGGAGGTGGCGTTGGTTTGGCACAGGTTATAACCCTCTAAAACAACACAGTAGCAGTGTGTGTGAATAGCAGGAAGTGCTTGTGTGTGTGGAGGAAAAAGCTGTAGAGGGTATGAGGGTAAAGACGGGGTAAAAATAGGGCATTGGGCAGAAGGCAGGAAACTAGCAAACTGTGGCCTCATAGAGGAATGTCTTCTGCTGCATCGAGATAAGAGCTTAACTCTTTCCTCTCCTACAACCTGCTCAAACTACTACCGCGGTATTACCGCAATAAGAGAACACGATCAGTCTCAACACCAATCTCATGTTAAGGCACCTTACTGAACATGTACCGTGGTATTAAAATAAATGCTCGATTACAAAAAAGCATCAAGTGCCATGCTTCTGTTAGTACCCTGGTACTGTATTCCAAATGTGCACAAAAACACTTCGACACCATGGTATATGGTAATCAGAATGTCAATTACTTAATTATTTAATAAAAATAATCTAAAAACAACATGTTTTTGATCATTTACTTAGGTAAATGTTACTATGTGCCATGGTTTATATCAAAGTACCATCAAACTATCATTGACAATTGCTATCATGGTACGATGGCACAGTGATGGTGGTACTACTGTACTTTAATACTTACCATGGAACTATAATTAATGTATGGCATTTTGATCATAATCAAAATTGCAGGACAAAGTAAATTGTAAATATTACTATGTGTCAAAGTTTATATTAAAGTTCCATTGAAGTTATCATTTATTATAAAAGTGTTCTGGCTGTACCATGGTAAAGTGATGGTAAGATGGCAATAGTGATATTGTGGTACAAGTCCAAAATACCATGGTACTAAACAAGAAGTACAAGTTTTGTTTTATTTATTTATTGTTGGTAAATCACGATAGTATGTACCGCAGGCAAATTTTTATGTCAAACTACCACAAAAGTACCAAAATGAACAAGTAGTTACGAAAAAGGCACCATGGTACTTTAATACTGTAGTACTTTAATATGTACAGCGGTACTAGTGCTCATGTGCTATACTATTTACATGGTATTTACAAAAGGTCAAGTCAATTCAAGTCAAAGTCCAGATTTATTTCTATAGCACGTTTAACTACAACATAGTTGCTCAATCAGAGCAAACTATTTTAAAGTTTAGGGGCCATGCTACTACCATAGCATAGTTTTTGGCAATGTACCATAATACTAGTACTACCAAGGGTATTTTAGACATTGACTATACCAGTACATGGCATTTTTGTAAAAGTTGCATGCATGCATACAGTCCCAGATAAATGCATCTGCATTCAAACCTGCGCACATGTACATTCGTGCTGAGAACGACACACGTGAACCAGTGCACGCCTGTTTTCTCTTCCTCTTTATTGTGTGCACACGTTGCCATCTGACCTCGCTGACCCTCTTATCTTCATCTTCCTCTAGCATTAGGGCTCTGGAAATGTGAAAAGAGCATCAACCCTGAATCAACGCTGTGTGAAAAAATCCCACTGATAAGAGCCGCATCCACAGCCTCGTGTGAGAGAGGGAAAGTAAATAATTAGCCAGAATTATAACCAACCGTCTCCGTCAAACGCTTAATTAATGCTAAACGCACGCGCCGCGCCTGACCCGACGCAATCAGCTCCTCTGACCGCGCGCTGAACCGCTAACCGATGTGACAAACGGGCGTAATCACGTCGTTTGTGTAAACACTTAAAAGATGCGATCGCGCGCGGCTGTTAATTCATTTACGCAGCAGTTGTTGGTTTTTAATTTGTGGGCGGGTGTAATGCTGTCATGTTGCCGCTGATCTTATTATGTGCTAATAGACTGTAGCGAAGTGTCCCTCGGGGCAGAGCCGCAGACATCTGTCTCTCTGGCCTTTACATCGGCCGTCTTTCTCTCCTGCCTCGGGACTTCATTTTACTGTAAAATCTGCCGTCCGTGTGTGTCTCTCTCTCTTTACCTTTCTGTGGTGATAGGCCCTACGGCATGCCATTACTGGGCTAATGAGGGCTGTCTACAGCCGGAGAGAGCGAGCAGTCGACAGACACACTAACCAACACTGACACTCTCATTATACAACTGGCAACCACTGAATGAAGGAGTCCCTCGCTCTCTCTCTCTCTCTCTCTCTCTCTCTCTCTCAGCTCCGGGACGCTCGTTTTCTCTGTCCTCCTGTGACTCTGAATCTCTTTCCAAAAACCATGCGGCTCTAATACATTGTTTACTTAATTTCTAGCTTTGCATATGCTGAGATATAACATTGGCCCCGAGGCTTTTCACCGATGCAAATCAGAAATATTCACACAAAACCTGTGCTTCTGAGGAACACCTTCACGGGACGTCGTCAGAAACACATACAGCTCATATTTCTCCTCCAAATCATCATATTTTCTTGAATAAAGCGTGTTTTGAGACTATTTTTCCATAAATTTACATACATTCAGTATTCAAAACAATCACATTACAGTAAAAAAACAGCAATACAGTGCTGTTATTTTTAGCTGTAATAATATGTTTTATATTTATAATTTTATTTTAACAATTTCTCATTTTTCTCTCTCAGATACATTAGATTATATATGTGTATACTGTGTATATTTATTATGTATATATAAATACAAACATGCATGTACATATATGGTATGGTATGCTTACTGTATGTATTAAATATATTTATATAAATGTAAAATAAGAATATATACATGTAAATATTTTTTAAATATATATTGTATTTGTGTGATTTATATATACATAATAAATACAGTACATCTGCAAATATTATATAAACAAAAACTTTTATTTGAGATAATTGCGATTGCGAACCGCACTAATGTGTGTGTGTGTTTCTAAAATTGTATTTTATTTTTTCTTACGTTACATTATATAATTCTCATATTTTTCCCATATTTATCTTTTTTCTATACATCTTTCCGATATATATTTGTAAAAATACAATTTCTAATATATTTTTCTTAAAAATTAATAATAATTTGGTGGACAAGTTTTATAAGATTTACCTTTGCATCAAGTGACACACAAGCATTGTGTGTGTGTGTGTGTTGCTATCAGGACTTCCTCTTCAGTGGTTTGAAAGGTAAACACTACATTACCGGTTAATTGAGCTGCCAGCTATCCCGGCCAATCAGGGCTCAGGACGGCTGCTGCGGTGAACAAACAGGGAAGGAGGGAGCAGTAAATGAGTGCAGGGTGGGATATGGAGGGAAAACAATGGACGCTGGGCAGCCTGCCAAGGAAACAAGCAGAAACGGATACCATATTGGCAAAGCTTATCGCTGGAGCAAGATGGACCTGAACCAGATTAGAGTGCTGCCTGTATTCTGATATTCAAGACCACTTTCCTTTCGGACTTTCCTTCAAGGCCGAACGTTTCACAGCAATACAGATGCATCTATTAGTGCAGCACTAAAACCTCTTCATGCAAACCTTTCAGATCATATCTTCTTAAATTGCAATGGAATATATTGATGCATATAATTCAACATGCACTGTATGTTATATTCGACCTAGAATAGTTTATGATTATGCATATGTTAATTTTAAATTTGCGAATGCAAAAATGCGTGTACTAACTTGAACAGTGACTGTGTACTATGAGCATTAGTAGTTATTTATTAACTATTACATTTATTAAACACATGTAATGTCCAAATGTAAATATCTGGTAATACTGTAATACTTTGATATACAGCACTGCATTATGACCATGTTCATATAGTATAACATTTATATGTGAGCCTGGAGCACAAAACCAGTCTTAAGTCACTGGGGTATATTTGTAACAATAGCCAACAATACATGCATGGGTTAAAATTATTGATTTTTCTTTTATGCCAAAAATCATTAGGATATTAAGTAAAGATCATGTTCCATGAAGATATTTTGTAAATTTCCTACCATAAATCAATAACTTTTATTTATATGGCGTTTTTAATAAATAATACTTAACATTTTTGACTAGTAATATGCATCGCTAATATGCATCGCATCCACTTTATTTGGACAACTTCTCAATATTCAGATTTTTAGTCACCCTCAGATTCCAAATAGTTTGTATCTCAGCCAAATATTGTCCTATCCTAACAAACCAGACATCAATGGAAAGATGATTTATTTCAGATGATGTATGATGGTTTTGTGGTCCAGCATCACATATTTGATCCTATAATACTATGGTATTACCTTGCTCATAAAGAAGCAAAAACAAATCAGAGCCTATTCTAATAAAAAAAGAAAGAAAGAAAATAACACGCACATATAATGTCTTTGTAATGCACATGTGTACAGACACACAAACACACATGCCCAGTGTTCGGTGTGTGTAACTACTGATGCGAGACTTAGAGAGCAGCTGCAGGGTTTTGTTACCTGTAACACAAACCAACGCATGTTGTATCATTTACAGCCATTTCACATTAATGGATCGTCTGCGTGTGTGTGTGTGTGCTTTTCTTCATAACATTCCCTGCAGATTAACAGAATAGACATGTTCACGAGAGGCTCCTCCAATGAATGGAATGTCAGGCATTACCAGGCTTATTTGAGTGCTCATATCAGCCAGTCAGATAAAGACAATCTGTGCATTGTGTGCTAAAACACACACACACACACACACAAACCTCTCTAAGTAATGACTATTCATAAAGTGGCACCACAGTAGAGCGTTTACATACAGTATAAAGCAATACAAAGCCTATCGTACATATAAAGTACTGTGCAGATCTGTGCTTGTGTTTCAAAACCTGGTGAACTGCCTACCTAGATGACATTTGTAGCCATCACAATTAAACTCAAAACATTTTAATATTCTTAGAAGACCATGCTATGAATTCAAAGGTAACATATTTCTTTGATGAAATAATTGCACGTGCATATATATATATATATATATATTTATATGTGTGTGTGTGTGTATAAATATATATATATATATATATATATATAAATACACAAAATGCAAGACAAATAGATAGAGCCTTAAACTGAGCCTCAATAGTTGTTGTTTAGTTGAGTATGTGTTTTACTTTTTTTTTATGCAGTCTTAGTAGATAGCTGTCTATGCAGCACACTAGGTTCTCTAACAGAACTCCACCAGACCAGAATTCATGCAGTTAGAATGACTCTTTGCTGTTTTGTGCCAACCACAATATCTTAGCATGCACTTTCAGAATCACACAAGCAGTTTGCTGTAGCCATCATTGCGGTGCGAAAGACTCCAGGGCAGAAAACATGAATCATCTTTTTCAGTAGATATAAGCAACGATCTCCCACGCCAACGGACATGTAGGCCTGAGATGCTGCACGTTAAAGACGTCTCTCATTTGCAGTGTTTTTCTATAGGGTCGCAGCTGCATCTTTAGTGTTTGAGTAGAAACTGACCTCCGATCAGCGCCGTGTGGCTCGTCTGTGAAATGTGCCGGTATTAGTTTATGTAATTGCATTACTCATAAAGTAAACACACGGCTGCCAGATTCGACATTATTCCTGATGAAACTGTTAATGTTTATTTTTGGAGAATTTATTCTGTGGCTTACGAACATTACTTGGCTGCTAAACCAGAACCTGTTGAGTTTTAGTTTATAGTAACTTTTATTATGGATATGGTGGTAAAAGACACTTTTATGAGGTTTTGTGAAACTTTTTGGCTTTTTATGACTGTAATCTTATTTGGCAACCCCACAGGAACATTTGATTGCTCATTCATAGCTCATGTTTCATATGTTGTTTCAGATGCAGGTGAGGATTGAGATTTTTAAGCAGCTAAATGAGATCTGATTGATGGCACCTGCATATGCACACTCGCCCCTGAACTGGACCAGTTTTAATCTTATTTAATTGCCTCAGATGAAACGATAGTGTTTGTGAGTGTGTGTTTGCATGTCTCTCATATTTTCAGTACATGTTGATCTGTCTGTCAGCATGGACGCCAATTTACTGTGTTGTTCAACACGAGACATCTGCTGTGGAAAATAAACCCCATGAGATCATTACACACACGTGCACACACACACACACGGCGGGATCAGAAGGTCTCATACTCACGGGCTAAAACTGTCACTAGCACTGTCGCCAGCCTAATGCCCTGGATACACCAATAAATGTCTGACGTGTAAGAAAGGTATTAGACATTCATGTACGGAAATATATATTCACCTATTTTTGCTGTACAGGCTTTCAATGTAATCTCTTCTGCTGTAGGACAAATTGAAGGTCCACAGTTGTCAAATACAGTCATTATTGTTTCAGCTTTCTTTCCTTTGAACCGCTTGCTATTCTGTGTGGCTGCCATGTGGTTGCTAGGGAGTTTCAATGTAATTTTTGTTGTGTGCTGTGGGACCTAGTGCTTTGGTCGTTGCTAGGCTATTCGTTTACAGTTGCTAGGCTGTTTTGGGTGGTTGCTAGTGCGTTGCTATTTGGTTGCCAAGTGATTTTTGGACAAATTAAAAGTCTAAAGTTATCAAAGCAGTCATTATAGTTTAACTTTTCTTGTGTTTGAACTCAAGTTAGACTTTTAGGGCCGGCTTCCCGGATAGAGATTAGATTAAACCAGGACTAGACCTTTGCTAATTTAGGACATTTAACAATTTTTAAGATATCTCAGTGCAAGCTTTTTCCAGTTTAGACAGCTCTTAACATTTATTTTAATCTAGGATTAGTATTAAATCCTGTTCGGGAAATTGCCCAATAAAGTTACTGTTCTAGGTGGTTGCCAGGGTGTTGCTATGGGATTATTAAATGATTTTTAAACATATTCAATTTCTAAAGTTGTCAAATATAATCATTATAGTTTTGCTTTGTAGGTATATGAACTCAAACCCGTGTAAAGTGTAAGTGTAACCTGTTTAAGTGTAAAATATATTTCTAGGCTGTTCTAGGTGGTTGCTAAGGCGTTGCTATGTGGCATTCTAAATAGATTTTTAGTGTAATTAAAAGTCTTTTAATTAAAACTAATTAAACTAATTGATTAAAAGTTGTCAAATACTGTCATATTTGTACTTTTTTTGCATTTTAACTCGAATTTTAAAGAGTAAAATATACTGCTTGGCTATTCTGTATGGTTGCTAGGGCGTTTCTATGCATTTGCTAAAGAGTTCTGCTTGATTTCTAGAGGAATTAAAAGTAAAAAAAAAATGTGTTTGTACTCAAACTAGATTTTTAACGTATTCAACTTACTTAACTGAAACTTTATTTTTGAACTGTAAAGCTTGGCTGTTTTGGGGGGTTGCCAGGGTGTTGCTAGGCTGCTCTGGGTGGTTGCTGAGTGATATTTAGTGTATTGCTATGTTACAGGCCCAAGTGTTTCTATGTTCTTCCGGGATGTTTTCACCTGTTTTATCATTCAGCAGGTGAAAATCCTGCATCTGATTACTTAGTAAAGTAACAGCACATTCATGTCTGGAGCACACACACACACACACACTGAAGTTTAATACATCTCATATGGCATCAGACTGTAAAACACTTTGCGGTTCTAATTGAAATCGTTATTTTTTTTACAGCGTGTGCTGATTTGGACTGAATTCAGCTTAAGAAGTTTCACTGGTCTGTTGTCTGTCTGTTAGCATCCAAATGAGTTTGTCTTAACTTGCGAGAACAATGTTTTTGCGACTTGGCTTCTTCAAACTCCATCACGTCTCAAATGTGTGTTTGGCAGCGAGTGTTTGGAAGGCTTTTCTCTGGAAACAGCACTTTTGATTTAGACGACGAGCAGATGGTTGTAAGTAGATTGCTTTCATGTTAAGAAATCACTTTCCTTCTTTTGTCTGGCCTGCGAACGGAAGATTATTTTAATGCGGCCTCTTTTTTTTCATTACTGTGTATGGAACGGTGACATAACTCCAAATACTCGGGAAAGAAAGAGGATGAGGAACAGGGAAGCCTGACGGCGATTGGTTCAGCCACGAAAACCTGTTGCCAAGCTGTTAGAGGAACATTTTATAACTCAGATGTTGCTTTATTTGAGATGTAATGGCTTTCTTAGTTATGTTTCATTAAAATATCAACTTAATGAGACCCTAATAGGTCTTTCTGTCAGTAGAAACATACCACAGTCTAGATTTGATCTCATTATTGTCGAGGAGAAACTCATGCTTCTTTTCTGTGGGCATTGCTGCATTCAAATTCTGCGCACATTTTTACTCATAAGAAAGTTTGTCAGCATCTCTGTGATTATGTCAACTCAGAAGGATGACTGACAGTCAGAAGGTATTTTCCGTTTGAATCATATGATCCAGTCAGCATCACCTTTACAGCTGCGCTGGAGGGTGAGAAGAAAAACCCACCTCTGATTGGCTGTTTCGAGCGTTTGAAATGAAAGTAACGTGATTGGCTTTTTTTGTTTTCACACTGACCGTGAGGCTGACAATACCAGAAAGAGACTCTGAACCAGGCGAGATCTTGTGCACGTGCGCTTGCAAATTCACTGAAATCATCCCTGAAAATCATATTGAACATGTATAAACATAAAGAATAAAAAGTGCTGGGTAGATCACTTACAAACTGTACTCTTTTACTGTCTATATATATATACAGTACTGTGCAAAAGTCTTTGGCCACTAGTATTTTCAGCAACACAAACTGGTTTTAAGTGGATTATTTCTATCTTTACTATCAGTACCATGTCAGCTGTAAATATCAGTTTACATTTACAAACATTATTTTTGTCATTAATTGTAATAATGCAGTGAGATTATTGTCTATCAATATAATCTAATTACAAGTACTTACTTTTTATTTTCTGATTACATAATTCCAGATTACACTACCCAGCATTGAACACCAATGAGAACGCCTTAGCAACTGCTTAGCAACACCCTGCCAATCACAAAATCCATTATTATTCTCTGCAGCAACTGCACAGTAGTAATGCACTGGGATCCAGACAGAAAAAAGAAACTGTAGTAAATGCATAGCAATGCAGTAAAACCCAATAAGAACACCTTGGCAACTGCATAGCAAGGTCCTGGCCAATCACAAACACCCTAGTGAGTTTTGCATAGTCAAATCTGTTAGCATATTTATAGTTAAACATCTGTAAATATTCACAGCAGCTTGTGACTGTTTTGATTTCTACTCATCCGATCAGCGGCGCTCTGTCTCTCTCTGTTTGTCTGTCTCTCTCGTTTAAACAGGTCATTCGTCTTCACATGGCCAAAACAATATGTTGATTGTACAAACACAGTTATTAACTGGCCAGCGTCCAGACAGAGTTATTTTCGATGTAAAGGCCTGTGGGAACATTGTGTGCTTTAGAGATTTGAGCTGTGATGCAATGACAGAGAGAAATAAATCGCTTGCTCACTTTAGATTAGTTTTAAGTAGCAAAATGTCTCTGAAACATCAGAAATAAGGCAGAGTGAGTGCATGGCTTTATTTGACTATGGTACTTGGGATCAATCTGACAGAGCCTCAATTCAGGAATGTGCTTATAATCTATGTATTCACAAATGATTTGTTATTTTCTAAGATTTTAGGGGCTTTGTTAGTGTGTATTTTAATTAACTTAGGAAATGAATTAACTTATTAACATCAGATTTCTTCTGTCCAGTTTGGGCTTTTTGTGTTCCAGAAATAAAATTAGTAAAGTTTTATGAAATATTACAGCTACTTTAATAATTCTCCATTTTTTCCCACAAAAGCAGCACAGATCCTGGTAATGACCTGTGTGTGTGTGTGTGTGTGTTGTATTGTGTTGCAGGTGTTCAGTAGAGCCCATCCCCTATTTTTCTGTGTTATCCTAATTAAACACACACACATACACACTACCCAAAAGACAATTGTCCCTATTTACATAATGAGACAGAATCTGTGAAAGACTAATGAGAAATCGAACAATCACTCCAAAGAGAAAGAAATAAAGAAAACCAGAGACGGATTCCGTTTCCATGTCACTTATAATCAACCACCTCTTTTATATTAGTTTGTTTTGATTATGTTTTATGACTCACAGACGGAAAATCACTGGACAGAACTTCCAGTTAGAGGACTAGTTCACCCACTAATGAAGATCCTGTCATCATTTACTCATCAGACACCTTCTTTTCCATGCAGTACAGACAAAAACATCATAAAAGCATCTTACATTTGAGTCAGAAGAGTTTTTATAATTATAGTTAAATTCACAATGACTACTTTTACGATACATGCGTGGTATTTTTAGCCTTTCTGAAGTATGACTGAACTGTATAGAAAAAAGCAGAGTGAACATTCCTTGAAAGTTTTTTATGCAAATATAACCCCGTATGAGCTGGAATGAAATGAGGATCTTCGTGTTTGGCTGAACTGTTCCTGTAAGTATTGGGTTCCAGCGCAGGGTTGGCATTTATTCTCCTGCTGGTCGAGTTAATTTATCACACTCTTATTGAGCAGCGTTAAGTGTTTGGCATGATCACTTAAACACAGCACCTAGTATTTTATACTATATTTAATATTACTAAGTAAATCCCTGCTGTCGACAGCCCAGCACGCAGCGCCTGAAATAGAATCATTCCACCGGCCTAGATGTTTTCAGGCCATAATTGCAACTTAATCTCTGGCCCTGTGCAATTTGCATTGTAATAATATCCAATATTCAAACTGCAGTAATGGTCTTGCGGTTTACGGAACATTTGCATCAAGCAGCTGGTGTTTTGCGTTTCTCCTTGATGCGGATTCGGTCTTGTTTGTTTGTTTGTTTTTAAATGTCCTTTCTCCTTCACTGTTGCGTTAGAAAGAGTCGACGTTAGCGGTTTTATATTTAACAAAGCATCGCATGCTTACATGACCTCTATATATACATGTTCCTGGTCTTATTCAGCAGTATTTTTGCTTTATTTATTTACTGTAATGTTACGGTATGCATCCGTATTTTGAATTAGCTTTTATTCTTTCAGTTTATAAATTTTAGTAATATCATATACTGTACTTGTGGCATTTTTATTATAGATTTTCATTAAGTATTTAATGCAAAATAATAATTAATAAATGTAAAGTTTTATTAAATTTTTATCTACGTGCTTCATCTAATATTTAATTCAGCTTAAACTAAACAAAAAAAATAAATTAACAAAAACATTTCATTTTTCATTCAGAAGAACAACATGTTAAATGGGTTTTATATATATATATATACATATATTAGTGCTGTCTAATGATTAATCATGATCAATCCAAAATGAAGGTCTTTTACATAATTTATGAGTGTGTACTGTGTATATTTACTATGCATATATAAATCTATTTAAGAAAAATGTTACATTTACGTATTAAATATATTTTTATATAAAAAACAATTATTTAAAATATTATAAAATTATTATCAAATATAATAATTATTTTACACAAATATAAATATATACAATAAATAGTTAAAAAAATACTTTAGTGTGTATTTATTTATACATAATAAATAAACAGCACATACATATTTTATGCAGACAAAAACTTTTTTTAATTTATTCATCTGTTTTTGTTTTGTTTTGTTTGAGATGCATATGCAGTGTGATTCAGTGCTTGTGTGAAAGTGTCTGCATGTGTTTGTATGCATCTACATGTGTTATTAGCCACATAACAGGCTAGCAAAGCTAGCAGAAATATACAGCAACTACTAATCTTTGTCCAATAGCTTTTTATTTTAAACTTCCAGTCAAACAGGCGATTTTACCACAATCATTCTGGTACCTGTTCGGTCAGAAAATTCAGAAATGCCCCTTCAAGTCACCCACGGGTTACAGTAAAGTTTTCAGTAAAGGGCACATCGATTACGGACACGTGCGGCGGTTAACAGGAAGACACGAGGTGCAGAAAACCCCTGTCGTGTGTCTAAGTTTAGCTGCAGCGATGAGAGAGATACAAATCAGAGAGAGAAAAAAAGAAAAGTAGATGACAACATCCCACGATCTCTTCAGTCTGTCTGGGCGATTAATGGCTGGCCTGAGCTGCCACTTCTGATGAGGGACATTCTCACCGCGCTAAACACACTGCTCTGGATTTACTTGACAGCATATTGTTAGTCATACAGCACTTTCTGATTTACAGCGATATGCAGATTCATCCAGCGCTTGAATCACTTTATGTGTGGGTTTGTTTGTTAAATATTAGTGTGAGGAAAGATTTGACATCAAGCTTGTTGATTTTTATGCAGTTAGAAGAAACCGAAGGTACTGTGATGTGTCAGGAGGTATTGCTGTAGTACTTTGACATGTGCAAGTCCAGAGAACAAACATGTTTATACTTTTGTTTGAGTATTTAACATAACCTACCTGTTTTGTCTTTTCCATGTTCATACACACTGCTAAGTAGATTACTTGCAAGTTTGAGTTATTAGGTTATAATTAGATTATTCATTTTAGGTCATGTACTCTTGACTACTTTTGGATTACTTATAGACTCGTCACCTAGTGCATTGGAATTTTGAATCATTTGTAATCATGTGAACTGCATGCTTTTTGTTATGCTATCATGTTTTTATTGTGTTAGCTGAGTTTTCAATCTAATAAAAATAACAAAAGAGCTATCTGTTTTTGCAAATGGACGCTTCACATACTACATTTTTGGAATCTGATTATGCTATCAAGATTATATGTAATCGGTTACCACTATAGTACTTCAAAGAACACTGTGGTGTTATCTTGTACGTTTACCATAGTAATTTGTGAATGAGCCTGAGGCTGTATTTTATCTTCCTCTTGTAATATTTCTCTTGGGTCATTTGATAGACAGCAGTATGCACTGCAAGTACACTAATCTGTCTGTGTGTGTGTGTGTGTGTGTGTGTCTGGCACACTCTCTTGTGTGAATCATTAGATGTTGGATTGCTCCAATTCCCAAAACCTAGACTGCCAAAACTCCTGCCGGGAGCGTTTCCTCAAACAAGCCTCACACACAGAGCGGGACAGAGGAGATCACACACTCACACACACACACTGATACACACAGTGTGAAGAGGCCAGAATGACTGACTGAAATCAGTTCATATGTCATTATTCCTGCTGAGAACAATATGTTATTAGTGGTGTTTAAGTCAATCATCACTAGTAGTAGTGCTGATAGTCATGTGACCAAAGCCCTGACAGCATGTTTTACAGTTCAGAAATATCATTTACACCTTTTAGATTTCAAACATAGCAACACCCTGGCAACCACATAGTACCACACAAAATGCAAACAGCTGAATAGCAACACCTTAGCAACCAAGCAACAGCCTGACAACCACATAGTTACACACAAAATGCAAATAGCTGCATAGCAACAACCTGGCAACCACATATAAAACACACAAAATGCAAATAGCTGCATAGCAACAACCTGGCAACCACATAGTTACACACAAAATGCAAACACCTGCATAGTAACACCCTGGCAACCACATAATAACACACAAAATGCAAACACCTGCATAGCAACACCCTGGCAACCACATAATAACGCACAAAATGCAAACAGCTGCATAGCAACACCTTAGCTACCAAGCAACACCCCGACCATCACATAGTTACACACAAAATGCAAATAGCTGCATAGCACCACATTGGCAGCCACATAGTAGCACACTTTTAAAGCCATTTGGAGCACCCTAGCAACCACTCTGCATAGCAACACCCTGGAAACTGGCCACAGCATCCAGCCTAGAATCATTTTATGAGGGAAAACAGCACAGAAATCTTGTTTGTTATTGCTGATGTTTTGATTATTGGTGTTGACTGTCTCCTGTGGTTTGTGTCTCTTGTTCCTCTGAGACTCTTCTAAGTGGGGCCCGTTGTCCTGTGTTTTTCTCTCCTCTCTGTCTCCTCTTTTCTTCATCTCTCAGAGCAGATACGGTGTAGGAGATCGAGGTGTTAGGCTGTACGGCGCTTTACCCGTGAGGCCCAACCCTGAGGAGAAAAGACTGCCCTCTTCAGGGGTGAGACCCAACACTCTTACCTTCTTCAGCTCTGATCCAAGCAGCTAGCAGACATACTGGCAGAAACGTACTCTATACACGTACCCAGATGCTAACATCTGTGTTATAGCATGCAAAACCAACACAAAACATAGTAGTGGTGAGATCCAGCTTAAGTAGTTTATGTTTGCAGTGGTGTTACATGACAACAAGGTGCAATGTAGGCAACAATGTAACAGTTTTTTCTTTTCTTTTTTTTTTTTTAAGTTGTACATTCAGTCGACAACTGAATGAGCCTTTAGCATCCTAACTGAAATGAAAGCTCACTAGTGATTGGTTCATAATGCTCTTCATCGTAAACAAACAGTGATTCAAGTTTAGAGTTGTATATTAACGTGCTGCTAAATAATGACTCTAAGCCAAATTAAAAAACAGCACTCAGACAAAGCACTGGGAAAAATAACCAGCAATCAACTGTGAAGTGGATTATTGATCGTTTTCAGACTATAGAAGTATTTGTAATCAATAATGGGTTTGCTCAGGGTGGTCTGTGTATGCAGGTTTGGATCAGGGCTTTCTCTACCGCCTCCTGCTGTCTGAGTATGCTTCTGTCTGTCTGTCTGTCTGTCTGTCTGTCTGTCTGTCTGTCTGTCTGTCTGTGGTGGTTTTGTGGTTCTCTGAGGGTCACATGATGAATGGTCCCTATACATCCCCATAGGGCTACACTTCACACCCACCATAACCTACCACCCACACACACACACACACACACACACACACACACACAGTACAGGATGAGCTTGAGTTTGAGCCAAAACTGAACAGTCAAGTGTAGCTGCTTT
>JAUMHI010000041.1:19969905-19988732 GCA_032359435.1 Enteromius unitaeniatus | reverse complement strand
CACACACACACACACACACACAGTACAGGATGAGCTTGAGTTTGAGCCAAAACTGAACAGTCAAGTGTAGCTGCTTTGACAAAACCTACTGTGGCAGACTCAGATGGCAAAGCCATGCCACTGAATGATTACCATATTCATGTTGGTACTTCAAAGGTATTTCAAATAATATCACTGTACTTTTTGGTTCCAATTTTTTGTTACTTTTGTTTATTTTATTATTTTAAATGTTTTAATATTTTCTTTAATAATATTTGTATTTATTTTGTTTTTGTTAATTTGATTAAATTTTGATATTTTTGCTATTTTTCTTCGTTTTGACGTAGTTCAAGTATTTTTTTATAGTTATTTAATTTTCTGTTATTATTTTGAGTGCTCTCATTTAGAAAATATTTGTATGATTTTTATTCATAAAATTAATATTATATATCTTTTTTTCCTAAATATATATACATGAATGTGGTACTATATGGTAATTTCCTTTTTTTAGTTGCTGTTTTCTTCACGTTCATGAAACTTGCGCAGATTGATATCTGTGTGAATTATTTGTGAATCCAAAACAAACATTTGCATGAAACTGCACAAACTTAATTTACACGACCAGAGTGGAAACATGCTGTATGTATTTTTTTTTAAATGACATTAGTGGTAAAAACATCTTCTCTATAGTGGATTTGATGGATGCAGTGCAGTATTTTGGATGCACGTGAACATACAGTCATTTTAGTATCATCTTTAGATGGCAGGCTGGGTTTTTATCATAGTGCACATTTTGAAGTTGAGCATCACTCATCTTATGTTTGCAGTGCTGCAAATGTTCACACACTATCACCCTCAAGAGTGACTCACTATCAAAAGTGAGCACGTTTGACTCAGAATTACCTAAGTTTCCTTTTTCGCTTTCCGTTACTTGAAAGGACGTCCGTATTTAACAAAGTAAAACACGTCTGACTCACTGGAAAAACTCGTTTTTGTTTTTAATTGATCTGCTCGGCGCATCAACTAAAGATGTGAAACTATGGAAATTAAATAGTTCTGAAACACGACGAATCCTCTGCTGCAGAAGCTCTTGGTTTGAAATGATGTTCTCGTGGTCCTGCTCGACCGAATACTGGCGTGTGCAATATTGTGGGCGGCTTCTTTTTAATTAGAAACGAGATGGTATTGATGTTCCAGAAACCGACATCGTAAATCATTTATCAGTCCTGGAGTGCTAACAAAGCAGCTCATGCTGACCGCTCCTACCTCATCCTATCCATTATCAGGGTTCTCACGGCCAGGAGAAACCTGCAAATATCAAGGCATTTGAAACATTTTCCAGGCTTGAAAAATGCTATATAGGCTGTGGTACCAATTGGTTTCCTTTCCCATACTGTATGACATTTGCACAATGCCATCTTGATAGTGTTAAAATAATATGTATAATATTTACATGGTTTATCATATTTATTTTTACCATTGTAATTATTTGAATGTTTTAGCAATATTTAGTGCATGATTGCACGATGTTTTTTTAACATTTATGGTAGTTCTGTAGTATTTTTAAGTGAGAATTTGTCATTGAATATACTGACCATGATTCTCATATAATGTGTCGTATTGTACTGCAAGGTATTTTACACAATACCATGGTATTTTCATCATGGTCGTGTTATAAACAACATTTCCATTACATGTTTTTAGGTTCTTATTATTTTAAATGTGTGTATATTATAATAAGAATTAACTCTAGCTAATAAAATTGTATGGTTTTTAAGCAAATATGGTAATGTTATTATATTCTTTCAACTAGAAATTGTCAAATAAAAATGTTCAGGCATGAAAAAGTCAACGCTTAATAATTTCTTACTTAAAAACTCTATGTATAGTGCATTATAGAGCTATTCATAATGTGTGCTGTAATGCTAGGTAATGTAACTTTGGAGAATGCGTTGTACGGTGCATTACAAAGCATAATTGATGCATGAACATACTTGCATTGCAGTATACATTATATATAAAGCGTTACTGTCATTAAAAAAAAAATATATATATATATATTGTGTCAACTAATTATTGTAATCTTCTCTATAAAGCAATTTAAAAAGCAATCCTCATTCAGTGTTCACAAAAAAGTCATGGAAACACATTACTCAAAACCCTTGAGTATGCGTGGGACAGTTTGGATTTTTTTTAACGACTGCATCGTCATAAAAATATAGAAAGTGAAGTATAGAAATATTCATACTTGTATCTGGTGTGGATTTGTGTGTTTCATTATTCTGCAGTTAGTTAAAGTTCTCTCACAGAGTCTTGACACGTTCGTAAATAAAACTGAAAAATATGGTATTTTTACAACGCCCAGAGTTCTGAGGAATGATCTAAAAAAAGACAGAGAGAAAAAAACTTCTTTTTTTTGCTCAGTTTTCCGGATGCGTACATGCATTTACATATGAATGGTTTAAAATTATCTGCCTTTTATCAAGCGTCTCCTCAGACGCCTTTTAAGAAGTCTAACCAAACCATGGCATGAAGGTTGAGCTCAGAACAACCACTTTAACAGCTCTGAGAGGAAACGTGCCGTTTCTCCTCGGCCCCGTGCATCAGGTGTTGCGGTGAGGGAGGCAACCAGCTTTTAGGCCTTTGTTCGGTATCTTTACATCTCGACACACAGGGTTCAGTTAAAAGTTGGTTCAGTTAAACATCCGCTCACTAGCTAAAATCACCCCCCCGCACACACACATACACCCACCCTCAGCTTTCAGCTTCCTCTGGAGGTGAACGACACACACACACACACACAGTTATTTTCAGAGTTTATTGCTCAAAAAACTGACAGGCTTGAGTCTCTTTCCCTCCTTTTTTCACATGGTGCCAGGAGAATGTTGTTGCTCTGGAGCTTTAATAGAGTTTAAGTATCAGCTTGGTCTCAGATAGTTCTCCTAAAAAACAGGCACTAATGAGTTTTGACTCAAAAAGCATGTTTATAGCAGTTTAGATTAGAAATGTTTGAGTTCCTGTTATTTTTTGGTTTCTGAGCACAGTTGTTGTTGAGATCTCTTTTTAAACAAATGTCTCAAATCACTAGTGTTGTTTTCTCAGGAAAAGCATCTGAAACATATGCATTTCTGAATTTAATCTCTTCACTGTTGCTCGTTTATAGGTCACTTATGTTCTCGACTGGCTTAGAGGTTTCTCCTAAAATGTTTAGTTAGCCAGTGAAGCTAGTATCTAGTATCTAGAAACATCTCAAACATCCACTTTTCTGAATTTAAGTCAATTCTTTTTTATTTCTTGCTCATTCATAGCTCAACAGTCTCAAACGAGTGACTAGTTCTCCTCCAGTATAATAATATAGAGCTATAAAATGAATGTGAACGCGCTCAGATCATTTGATGAGAAATGTTTAAATGCAGATTTTTGGTGTTTATGCAAATCTGAGCAAAATTTCCAACATTGTTGGGTTGGGATGACACCAGCTCAGACCATTTGATGAGAAATGACTGAATTCGTACGGAGATTTTTGACTATTGATTTATATCATAGAAACATATCTGAAGCAGTTGAGCTATTAATGAATTTTCTTCGCAGTGGTTTCCCTCATTTGCTGCCATTTCTTCTGAAAGCTAAATGTTAAACACACAGCGAGGTGTCGACACTAAACCGTCTGAAGACGGCAGGATTAGCCAAATGAGATCTCAAATTTCCCTCCACTGCTAAATATGTGCTAATGTAATGTTTTGAATGTTTGTAATCCAGAGAGCAGCGCTGGCGGCGCTCGGACCTCAAAGTCCATTGATGCCAATTTGTAGGTTTTTTTCAAGATGAGTTCTCATCTCTGTAATCCTGGACTATAATCTCCTATGATACGGATTTATGGGCATCCAAACACCATAAACTGCTTTCAATCGACGATCACTAATCAAACTATACATCTGCTTTTTATGAATACTTTAAATACAGTTATTTTGCAATTCATTGGCACATCTTATCGTTGAACAAAAAAGTTACAGTATAAATATTTTTCATATTTTTTATCATTATTCTATTACATTTATAACCGTACATGTTCCCTTTCTGCTGATGTAAGTAAAGGCCATAAAAATAATATTAACAAGTAATATCACTTTTCAAGTGCCATCGCAATATTCCAATTCAAAAAATATATTGCTAAGAATACTTGTAGTGTAATATTTAAGTGAATAATATGAATAATGTCATAATCGCTTTGTAAAAAAACATAAATATAAATACACACGCATGTGTATATATATTTAGGAAAAATAATGAAAAATATATATATATTTCTATATTAAATATATTTAGATATTCTATAAATTAAAAAAATATATACACATAAATATTTTCTAAATATATTATGTATGTGTGTATACGTATATATATATATATATAAAACTATGTGGTTGGTTGACTAATTATCAAATATTATAAAAAAAATATATATATATATATATATATATATATTTTTTTTTTTTTCAGGAGTCCCTATATCTGAGCTTTCTCACCTAAAAGGCTCTTGAACTGTGCTCTGTTTGTTTGTGTAGGATGTGATGCTGTTTAAATGGGCAGCACAACATGTGTTTCTGAAGACTGAAATAAGGCCTGATAATAACAGCCACAGCTGGAGCTCGTGAATTTGTTGTGATTACGTTGGGAAGACGGAAGGCGTGGCCCAACATTTTTTAACAAATGTGCGTTGAAATACATTCAGTGTATTAGTTTGCTTTCATGACAAATGGGTTGAGGAGGTTTTAGCACTTCAAGTTCCAACAGGAATAAACACTGAGTTTTTGATTCAGGTCCGTTTATGATTCAAGTGTTATTAATGTTCTAATTTATCCCAATGTGTAAAGGCGTCCAATTATCATAATTTAGCGGCGCACACTCACGTGACGGTTGTTTAATTGCGTTGCACTGCGTTTTGGTGTAATCATCAGATCCCTCGTCCATTTGTCACGTCTGTACTTTTAATTCATCCTCGTTTGTGAGACGCTGCTCGTCTTCCTCTGCCACAAAGCTGACATATTCCTGCTTTCTGTTTCTCCTTTCTTTCGTTTTCCCCCCTGCCTGATTTGGAAAGACTCGCATAATCAATTACAGCTGGAGTTTGAGAGATTTCATAAGTGCCATTCTCAGCTGAATATCTAAGAGAGAGCGCCTATTAGATTGGGCTCTGCCAGAATATTATTCATTCTCCGGAGAGGAGACAAGCACCACTGGCTGCCGTCATTACCGCCGCTCTTCTCCTCCACACTGTTCTGGCAACAACTGGATTGTTTGAGTAGTTCGGTCCAAGTTGGCCTGGATGGTGTCGCTTGTTGCCAGATTACAGTAACTGAGACTGAAGCAAAGGTCAGAACCGGAGCAGGCTGACATGTGAATTGGACTCGAAAGCCATGCTAACAGCTGTTTCATGTCAACAGTGTGTGTGTTTTGACTGTATCGACCAATTAGCATCTGGGAAGATGTATTAATTCTGATTGGATGAGCTAATGCATATTCTGCAATCTGATTGGATGAACTGCATTCGAGAGACTAATGCATATTCCACATTAATGCACAAGTTTGTCAGCCGTAAACAGCCACAGTTACACTAATGAACTATAATGCTATTAACTATCAATTTGAATATTTTAAAGTGCCTCTATTATGAGCTTTCATGCAGTGTGTAACACAGCTCTCCACATATAAAGTTATTTTCTCTCAAAAGAAAGAATTGACTCAATGAGTCGTTTTTAAAAATGAGGCCAGAGCCGTTTCATGTTTATGAATCATTAGCATATCTTTTGCTCACTTGTTGGTCTTTTTGGTCTAATTGAAAATGTAAATTAATTCTTCACCACTAGGTGTCACTTTTGTAGCGTTGAAAGCTTGCAAACGTTGCTTGAAATGAAATCAACCAATCACTGGAGTAGTTTGGAGAAATTAATCATTGAAATTGTTTATTTCTTAGTTAAAAAAAAGTCATTTATAATATTTTAACATTTTCAAAATCCTAAATCTGTTTATTTCCAGATCTAAACAAACTATTTACTTACAAAAATAATGCAAGATCTTTATTTATATTTTATATGCTTATACTTAAAAAAACAAAAACAAAACTAGAATGTAAATATTTCTATGTTTCTCATTATCCTAAAACTTTCAGGATTTATTTCCAAGTTTAAATAAATAAACAAAAGCTCATATTTTCAGTATGCTTTCAGACTTTTGCATGCACTGCATGGTATAGCATTCACTGTAATTATAGTCAGATTTCTATGGTGCATACACACATTGTCTTTTACACACACACACATAGACTAACAAAACCCAGCAGATTTATTGTAGGCTGCAGCTTTCTCTGAAATACAGATGCAAAAAAGTCTTCTTCTCTTCCATCTTTCTATTAGTGCACTGTAAATATTACATGAGCTTTGGATATTACTGGCTTCGACATGCATGCATGCGTTTGTGTGTGTGTGTGACTATATTATTTTATTGCAGTGTTCCTTGTTTATTGCTACGGCACATGACCTACTTCCAGCCTTCCGTACTCAGCACGAATCTCTGCGACGTGCCCTTCATCTCAACGGCCGTCCCCGCAGAACAATTACACGGCAAAAGGGGCCCAAATGGAGATGTTTGTACTAAATAACACGTGTGTAATTAAGCACTAATGAGCTCTTGTCACTGCGGAATGTGCAATTAGACGGGTAATAGAAAAGCCTAGCGTGGCAGACGTGCCGAGAGAGAAAGAGAGAGACGAGACAAATAACTAGTCAGACTCATCCTGTAGTATGTATACTGCATGCATTGGATGACATTTGTCAAAATGTGCAATATGCATCCGAACTCTAAACCACACGCGACGGGCTTGACCTTCCGCTGGCAGACGTGAAATCAATCACAATCGCTGTGTGAAAATGAGAATAAAGCATGCTAGTGTTTGCATTGTTTATCGTGTGTAATGTGTGCTATTCTAGCATGCTATTTAAAAGATGGGCATGGTTAGGGGGATGGAAACGCAGCTGATGAAACACGGGTCATTTGAGGTCTCTTTTAATAGAAACCATATATAAAGGTTATTAAAGCGTCTGTCTTTGTGCGGGGAGATATTATCAAGGGACAGAATGAATGTTTTATTGAATCTCGGGATGTTTTTTAACTTTATACTCACAGGTTTGTAGGAGTTGCTCTTTCTACAGGAACTGACACTGAACGGAAAGGTGTGATATAATATGAGCTGTATATTAATAGAGTTAAGGATCATTATAGTCTCTTGCATGAGGACACACACACACACACACACACACACTACCACAACAGATACTAGCATCTACAATCAGAAAACCTCTAATAAGTCTCCTGAGCGATTACTGAGCATTCTTGTGTATGGTGGTGTTTATATGGTGTTTGGATGCCCATGATAAAACATTCTTCTGTATTTTCGTGGGAACCTGGTTGCTGTAGTAAAAAGTTGCCGTTTATTTGATCAAATAAAATTGTTAAATATTTTTATTAATTAAGATAGATTTCTTTGGTGTGATTATGTGTTAAAGTGTAATTTATTTTTGCAATTAAATCAGAAATTTCAGCATCATTACCCCAGTCGTCAGTGTCACATGATCTTCAGAAATCATCTGATTTACTGCTCGACAAACATTTCTAGTTAATATCAATGTAGTAAACAGTTGTGCTGCACAGGATTCACAGAGTATTAGAAATTGACTGTTAAACTGTCACTTCTGATCAATTAAAGTATTTATTCCTTTAAAATAAATCATAATGACTCCAAAGGTTTAAAATCTGTATCGTGTGTATTTCTGTGAACACGTGTCTGAATGTAATAAAATCTGCAGATAAGGGGGAAAATCTTTTAATCTTCCATTATAACTTCACACCACCCCCACACACTCTCTCACACACACACACACACACAGTGAAAGGGTGTAATTTGTGAAGATGTCTATAGTGCGTTTGGATATATTTGCATCTTAATTAGAGATGTGGAGGGAGGGGGGTAGACATTCTGGTGCGTTACTAGAAGAAGATCATCAACAGAACTATAGTTGTGTGTGTGTGTGTGTGTGCACTAAAATGCTGTAATACTGTATTATTGATGCTGCAGTTTGCAGTATGGAATATATAAATGTATGATGACTGTTTAGCTCTCTCTCTCACACACACACACACACACACACACACACATACACAATAATATCCATATAATATGCGTATGGGGGAGGGAGGTGTTCACATTGGAAATGCTCTACGACCCCCATCAGCTGTTTGACGGCTTTGTCATTATACTCCAGCATAATATCACATTTCTCTGAGAGGAGAGAGAGAGAGAGAGGATGCACAAAGAGAAAGAGAGAAACTCTCTCATTCTTAATGTGCGTGTGTGTTCACTGCACATGCTCAGATCCATATATCGAGGATGTAACGCACGAAATACACTAAATGCATGTGAGATGTTGTGAATGTTTCCACAAAACACTCTCATAAAGTTAAATGTCATTAAGATGTGGTTGCACAGTATGCAATAAACATTTTGGTTGCATTTTTGGTTGATGTTGATATGAAGATTTTTGAGGCTGATAACTGATGGCCAGTATCTCCGTGATGAATAAAAAAAAAATACAAATATAATATAAATAATTGAATAGAAATAATATATCAATAAAGTAAAGATTGCACCAGGAAACCAATACTGCATGTTAACTGATATATTGTGCATATGTGCTTTTCTGAGCATCTGCTGAGTTTCTAGTATCGTATTGATTCCTGTGGTTTTAGCAAACCCCGCTCTGACGCACCTCCTGCTTTGTTTTGGCGTATTTGTTTGATATTTGTTGTGTAAATATGACTGTTGCTTGGTTGTTTCCTGTAAGGTTTTGTCTGATGAGAGATTATGAAGCAATTAAGACGTAACTGTAAAGAAACGATTAACAAGTTAATTGAGTTCTTTCTATTTCTTCAGTCACAACAAGGAAGGCTTCCTCTGCGCTCCTCAGATTAGCCGTCTGACGGTGTGTCTTTATTTTGCACGTCAGGATTTGTTAAGAAATTGTTTGCGACTGTATGTTTCTGCCTCTTCTCTTGTATTTGACAGCTGTCAGAGCTCATGAGAGAGACAGTGTTTGGTGGCTGCGCTCGTCCTCCTCTTGAATCCTGCATGCATTTAAAGCTAAAGTTATGAGTAATTTAGCTAAGGACAGGGAAGGCATGAGCGACGTGTTTGTGCTCAACCTTTCAGTCCGAGGACACGCGCTGCAGGGCAATTGTGGTCGGTTTTCAAATTCTCTCTTTCGAGCTGTCATATCCTTCCTTTCGCACTGCTCCGTCATTTCAGACCCAGGACGGTTTTTCTGTCTCGTTTTGACCTGTTCAGTCTGTCAAATGTTGCAAAGAGTTGTTTGCAAATGAAATATCAGCACACGTTTCACCTTTGCACTGTGAACAATGCATTGTTACATTTATAAATGCAATTAAATTCATGCAAACTAACCTTAAAATATTTTATGTTTCTAGTAGTATAAATATATACTATAAATGCACTGTAAAAAGTAATGACCTGCAATTGTTAGCATAAATAGCTATTTTTACTTTATTTAACCATTATGAATTATTATATAATATTATTTATTTTTAAATTTTTTTCTCTAAGATAATTTTTTAGGTTTATTCAGCGATGTTAAATACTAATATTTATTTAAATAAAAATATTTAATTTAGATGTAACTTTTTTTTTTTTTTTGTTATAATATTTTATTATGTGAAAGCTGAAAACTGATGGGCCAAAACCAATATCAGTATTGTTAATGTTTACATGGTCAAAAACCAATGTTCATATTTTATTGTATTAATTATTCAGTATAAAAGTCAGATTTTAGTTTAAAAAAATACTTTTTGAGTTGTTATTAAACTAATATTGTGCTGATATTCACCTTCCCGAAGCGTCTGTTGAGTTTAAGGTCATATTGATTTCTGTGGTTTCAGCAAACACTATAGAATCTAATATGATGGCTGATATTTAGCTTTCTTATAAAGCTGTGTGTTCACATTAAAGCTTGGATCTAGAATGGAAACAGTTCAGTATTCAGTAGAAATGCATGCCGTGCTGCTCTAGAAGAAGAAGAACGCACCCTAAGCTGTTGTCTAGATAGGCTGCACACTAGGGTTTGTTCTCTCTCTGTGTCTCTCTGATGGTTCTGATTGAATTGTTCTTTCCCTTTTTTTCCACGTTCTGTCTGATATGCAAATAATTTCCCTTTATCTCGGCTGTCTGACCAATCAAACTTTAATCTTCTTCTCTCCATCTGTCCGCAGTTTGATGGTGACAACATGTACATGAGTGAGAACAACCAAGAGTTCCTCTCCCCGAGTCAGGTAAGACTCCGACCCGGCTTCTTTCAGTACTTCAATCTTCTCCAGAAGGAAATAACATGGACATGGTTTCTTGTTTAGTGGTGTTTAGAGCTCAGTGTCTTTCTGAAAGGACTTTATCATCAGACGAAACAAGCCATATTAGTCAAATATTAATGGCTAAATCATGAATGTATTGTGCATATGTTCAGTCATAGTTCTTATGGTGGATGAAACTAGAAGAAGATTCGTCCTGTATTCTCGCTCTCTCGCTTCTTTTGTCTTGGTTAGTTTACTCTGAGACTCGTCTTTGACATCTGTCTGCGTATCTCCTCCGCTTGACCAGGTTCAGGCAGTTCAGACTGATTTAACGCTGTAATGTTACACACACACACACACAGCAACTGACCGAAGCCCGACAAACAATCTGAGTGTCTTTCTGCTTTATTAACAGAAACAATCTCTTCTCCTCGTGTCTCCATCACTTTGATCATTAGTGCCTTGTTTTTGGAATATTTCTTGTAGTGTTGGTTTAGCAGTGCAGCATCGTTTCTGTGACTTACAGGACCAACTCAAACCCTAAACGACATCCTCGTGGGTTTTTTAGGAGACATTTTTAATAAATTCTTTACCACAGCCGAGATCGTAAAGTCTATTTTTGGTTCTTCAAATGACAGTGACGTTCCGGAGAAATAATAACGGAAAGGACTCGACAAGATGGAATTAATTAACTTGCTTATGAAAACATAAACTCAGCATTTACTGGTTTTGATATTATACTGATGTGTTACTGTTTAATCATTTTATAGTTTCGTGACAACATATTTAAATCAGAAATTATAAAGAAAACGATAAAATATAAAATAAACAAGAAACAAACTCTGCAACCGAATAGTAAAAAAAAAATATATATATAAATATAAAAGAAATATTATATAAATATTGTAAGATTTTAATATACATTGATTATGCATTGTGATTAATATATGTGCCTAATTAAATGTTATCTTAAACTTAGAAATAAGTTTGGATTTTTAGAAATAAAAATATGATTAAAATATTAATATTGTTAAAAATTATATATATATATATATATATATATATATAAGGTTAAAATTAAATATTATATGTATATATAAGGTTAAATAAGTAAAAATTGTACGAATAAATAAACATTATAGAAATACTACCATAAGTATAAAAATATTAAATGATTCCTAATTATTCCTATTTGTCTAATTAAATGTAAATTAATGAGCATGTAGAGACGTTCAGATGCTCGAAAATGATGATCAGGTTTAGTTCATCAATCTGACATTATAATTCATAATTCAACATGAGTGCACTGCACATGTAGAGGAGGCTGGACATTCTGTTTGTTTGATCTGTTTCCATTCGCTGTTACTTTGAAACGGATTCTATTGAAGATGACTGTCATGGAAACGTTCTGATCGCGGTCCATCACACACTCGTTTGGTCTCAGATCAGGCGCCTCGTTCTTCCCAGGAGTCTTCACATTCACGTCGGCCGTGCTGTCCTCCTACGACCTTTGACCTTGTCTGATTGTAGGGGAGAGATCGTCTCCGCTTGGCCCCTAACGAGCCCTCTGTGTGTTCAGGGTCACGGAGGATCGCCACGGTAACCGCCGCCAACAAAAGAGTCTGGAGTCCGCCGAGGGTTGACCTCCAGCCGACTCGGGCGATCGATAGCAGCCCAACAAGAGAGAGAGAGAAAGAGAGAGAGAGACAGAGAGACAGAGAAGCTGAATGGAGCTGAGAAGGAGAAAGACAGACAGATATAGCCAGAGTATTGATTACAGAGAAAAACATCAATGCTGGTATTTTGGTGAATTTCCATCACTTCTTCACGGCCAATTCCAAGTCAAGAGTATTGGAGTATTTCACCTAAAAATCAGATTTCTCTTTTATATATTTTATATATATATATATATATAACAAGTATACTAATACTGTATATTAAATGATGCGTTTCTTAAATGGAATTGATACTAATCAAGGTTGCATTAAATTAATCATTAATCAAAGACATTTATAATGTTACAAATGATTTCAATTTCACACAAATGCTGTTCTTTTCAATTCTGACGAATTGTAAAAGTAAAACGAATCACGGTTTCCACAAAAAACATTGAGCAGCACAACTGTTTTCAGCATTGATAATAATCAGAAGTGTTTGTTGAGCAGTAAATCAGTATATTATTATGATTTCTGAAGATCATGTGACACTGAAGACTGGAGTAATGATGCTGAAAATACAGCTTTGTTCACAGAAATAAATGACATTTTATTGTATATTCACATAGAAAACTGCTGTTTTACATTGCAATAATATTTAACAATTTTTACTGTATTTGTAAATAAATGCAGCAAATATGCAGACATGCAGCTTTAGTGAGCAGAGGATGATTATTTGGGAAAATATATATATTTGTATGTGTGTGTGTGTGTGTAGTTTGTATATTTATTATGAATACATCAAGACACACACTTGCAGCATATAGTTGACTGTGTTCGTTTATTACATACATACTGTATATATACACACATATACAGTATATATCTTGAACGTATTTACATGTATATGCATTTATAATAAATACAAATATACACATGCATGTGTGCTTATATAAACATAATAAATAATAAACACAGAACACACGTATATTATGTAAACAAAAAACACTGGCTTGGAATGACATGGGGGTAAATATTAGAGTAAATAGCGACTGATTTTTAGTATAAACTATGGCTTTGAACGCAATCTCGTTCTGATTAGCATGCTAAGCTGTCCTCCACCACTGTGTCAATTTACTCCTCCTTTATCAGCTGAAGTTCATCTGGATGTGATAGCACAGCGTAAATGTTAGTCTTTGCATTTGCATTCTTGGCTGAAGAAAGTAGCTGGGAAACGTCTCTAATGGACTCGGCGTTTGAGTATGCAGAAGACGCCGCGGTCAAGATTATAATCTCACAATTAGAGTAACAAGGTTTTATTGATTGCTTCCCGGAGCTTTGGTTGCCAAGTAGGCCTGTGATTAGAGAAAGCGGGCATGTGAGAGGAAAGACAGCTCTTCCAGAGGAGCGTTTGGCTGCGGATCTGAGACGTCAGAAGAGAGAGAGATTCTGCTGCTGAAAGTTTACATGCTTTGATTAAGTTTAGGATTGTTCTAGGATTAATGAGGAGTGCTTTGGAGCACAGGTTGAAGTTTGGTCTTTTTAAAGAAGACACTTGGCACATTATTTGTTCAAGTGAAAAAAGAAAAACAATTATATTTAAAAAAAATATTTTCAAATTTATCTGAAAATTACATATATATTATATTAATTGTGATCCAAAATAAAAGTTTTTGTTTATATATATATATATATGTATATATAAAAACAAACATGCATATATATATATATATATTTTTTTTTTTTAAATGTAAGAATATAAGTATATATACATGTTAATATTTGCAAGAGATATACTGTATATATATATATATATATTTTTTTTTTTATTATTATTATTATTAATTTATTTTTTCACCAAAACATTTTCTCAAAATCTTAAAACATGATTTATAGTATGTGAACACTATGTGAAAATCAATTAAATCTAAACAATTTGTGTTTGCAAAAAACTTTTTTTTAATTTTTTTTTTGTATGATTTTATTCAGGTGCAGTACTAAATGTTTCCACTAGATTCAATTTGCTTCCTGTTCATTTTCAGTGCAGTCATTGTCGACCACGACGAGTACAACTGAGACTATTTCTGAACTTTTCATTTTTGTTCATATACTGCAGCAAGTTTTGTACCATGCTGAAATTCATTAAAAATTCTCAATAAAAAAAAAAAAAACTAAACTAAAATTCTTTGAAACAATTCAAAAGAAGCAGCATGTGAGTGTTATCTATGTAGAGAAAGGATGTGTGATAAGTGTGTTTTCTGTAATTGGGGATCTGGTGTCATTGGCTCATTTTCACTGATTAAAGCGTCTTTGTGCCGACTGTAAACTCACGCCGTATGTTGTGTGTGTGTGTGTGTGTGCTGCTCTCCCTGCTGGTCCGAATTACGGCTGAGTACATTACTATGATTTACAACTTCCTCCTGCTGTTTAGATTGAAAGGAAAGTGAGAGAGTGAGCGCCGGCCCGTCGCCCTGCCCCCACGCCCCTCTACCACCACACATCTTTTGTCAAATGAAAACAAAGCGCGAGCCTGCCAAAATATTTCTATAGTCGATTGCTGAGCAAGCAGAGTCCGTCAGAAAACAAAAGCTGAGAGAGATCGCTGGACGGCCAGATTTGATGCCACAGCAAAACTCAGATTCCCTCACAAACCGGAGTGTCTCTGATCATCTCTTTAAACACAAAACAACATGTGCTGCTCGCATTTCACCGTGCTATGTAGATTTTGCATGAAGACAATGTAGCCTGGTTTAGGATCATTAGGATTTTTTGCATTGCTTGCGATTATTTTCATGACAATTAAGGACATTTACCCTCAAGTGAAATGCAATATTAGTTGCATTTGAATTTGGCTTTTTTTATGCATCAGAACAGATCAGTAACCCATTTTGGGGTTTTAGCATTTGTTGCAATGCTTTTATATTTTAAATCAAAATGCAATTTATGCTGATTTAAATAAAAAACTAATGAGATTAATCAAATATATATATATACTTATTTTATTTTGGATAGTTGCCAAGCCAATATTTAAAATATATATATATATATATATATATATATATACAATACATATATATGCAAACACACACATATATAATAAACTAGAGACACATAAAAAAACACACAAAAATTACAAAAACTTTAAAATTATAATGAAAACAGAGAATGTAAAATACTATCAATAGCTGTAGTACTATTTGATTTGATTAGCAATAAACAATCCCTTATAAACTCGTCATGAAGTCAATTATAAAATACAGTAAAAGCAGTACAATTTTGAAATGTTATTGCAATTTAAAATAACCTTTTTCTATTGTAATACATGTTAAAATGTAATTTATGCCTGTGATGAAAATCTACATTTTCAGCATCATAACTCCAATCTTCAGTGTCACCTGTCACAGAAAATACAAACACACCATTCAAAATATATTAACAATAACTCATACTAGGAGGTCAGCTTATTATTTTTCCGAAATAACTGCAATGGCTTCTTCTATTTGTTTAGCAACTAACCATCCCTTACAAACTCTTCCTGAACCAGTGCAATGCTTTAATATTTTAAATCAGAATGCATTTTGCATGCATGCAATTTATGCTGATTTAAATAAAAAACTAATCTAATGAGATTCACTGCAGAGCATCAGGGGCATCATTTGCTCAAAAGTAACATCTGGAAGCATTTCAATAATGATAATTTGAGGGAAAATGTGTTCACTTTTCATACCACGATGCAAGAAATCTAAAGATAGGTATCATTCTCTTTATGCAGAATGTGATTTCTTGTTTCTTTCGGAAGATTTTGGGACTGGAAGTGTGTTTTCATGAGATTTCCTCCATCAGTCGTTGGCTGTTTGGAATATTTCTCTGACACCGAACTGTTAACAAATGCAGCCGAGTGTTTATTCGAGTGGCGTATGTTAGCAGTAGTTTATAGTCTTTTATATGACTTGATATCATGTGTATATACAGTAAAAGTGAATCACCTCATGCAGAATTGCTTGTGTTTAAAGCAGACAGATAAACATGTCTTCAGCTTCTCATATCTTGTGTGCTTTTCTGCCTCTGAGTTCATTTAGTTGTATCATTATATCATGTCATATACGACACAGAACAAACTCAAGCTGCTGAAGGAAACATCACTGTACTCTCATTTTCCCTGCTAAACCAAAACATCCTTTGCAACCTCAAAGATTTCACTAAACCTCATAGTTCTTAATCTTTTCATGAGATTTTCCATTTCATTTTTGTATTTAAATGTCAGTAATGTCACAGCACAGAATGCTATTAACTTAAATGAGATGAATTGTGATAAAGATTTTAGATCAGCATACAGCAAATAAATACAGTACCTTGTAAAAGTTTGGCAGCCTTCGATCATGTGCTGACGTTACTGAGAACTGAGAAACATTTTGTTTGTGCGAAAAGACGTAGATGAAGTGACATTTGTACGTGAGACTGCTGACTTGACCTGAAATGTGGTTAAGATGAAAGATAAAACAGTAAACACTCAACAGCTTTGATGAGCAGGACATTCGATTAAAAAACAGCTGTCTGTCTGCATGCATGAGCAAAACTGGCAGGCTGGGATGAGTTTTCATATGTATTGTGTTGATATTGTACTGTGTCACTGCACACTGTACATATATTGTTGATTGCTGAACTCATTTATCAGTGTTTTTTTCCATTCATATACCATGCCAGTCTCAGTACAGTGAGCTTTCACTGTTTGATCAGGCCTGAATTTAGTACAAACCAAGTTTCATATTGATGCTGAATGCAGATTGTGATGATTCACACCAACGTGTGATATTTCTAATATAATGTGTTTGTGAGATTCTTAGTGTGCATCTACAGTAGTGTGCAAACCTGCTGTCTAAGAGGTACACTAGCTGCTTGAGTAAAAATCGATTCATTATTCGATTTATAAAAGTAATTTATCCAATTTTATTGCAACTTTCAGCATCCAATGAAGTCTATTATCAAAACTGTGCCTGCATTTAAGTATGTGTTGCTGACTAATATAAGGTGTCTTAGACGGGAGCATATTGCTGCTACTGGCAGGCATGACATTAAAAAGTAAATACGTTTTCTTAAGACAGGGTTTATATTGTTAATTAAAACCATTAAGAAATACATAAATACATATTTTATATATATATTTTTTTTAATTTACTAAAATAATGATATATATATATATATATATATATTTTTTTTTTTTTTTTTTTTTAGTCATTTAAAATAAAAAAAGTACAATTAAATATAAATATATACATACATATTTAATTTCAGCAAGTTGTCAAGTCAATATTTTTTTATTTGAGTTTAGACTATTAAATAAATAAAAAATGAAATAAGAAACCTTAGACACGTTAAAAAAACAAGAAAGAAAACAAAATTACTAAACCTTTAACAAAACGAAAATGAAAACAGAAAATATAAAATTTGAAATATTAACAACAGCTGTAGTAGTATTTGATTTGATTAGTAATAATCAGCGTTTAAAATACAGTACACGCTGTAAAATTGTCCGTTTTATATTGTAATACACTTTAAACACTTTAAACTGTAATTTATTCCTTTGATGCAAAGCTGAATTTTCAGCATCATTACTCCAGTCTTCATTGTCACATGATCCTTCAGAAGAATTAACATGAAAACAGAAAATATAAAAATATCATTTAAAATATGTTAACAATAACTCATACTAGGAGGTCAGCTTAGTATTCTTGTGAAATAGCTGGAATGTCTTTTTCGATTGGATTAGCAATATACGTATATAATATGATCTGCTGTAACACTCATAAAAACACATCACTTCTATATTTCAGTGACTTTTGCTGTGAATATCTGGCTGATGTCACGCCACGTCTCGTGTCTGTGACCTGAGTGTTCGTCATTAGTTTGATTCTCCTCCGCTCTCGTTCTGTCTCTAACATTCACGTTGCCTTTCTCTTCCAGTCCAGTGTGCAGTTATAATGACCTCAGATTTCCCAGAATCCTCATAATGCTCAAATGGAGTGCAATGACAGAGCGAAACTGTGTCATTCCCCTTTTCTTCTTCATTGAATCATCTTACTATTTATAACTGTTTTATAAAAGACACAGAATGAACACACACACACACACACATATATATATAAACATATATATGTGACTAAGTGTACCTGACGGCTTGTGTTTTCATTTATTGGTTCTTCCTGTCGACTCATTATATGCTTCGCCTCACAAAACAGTCTTATGTTTAATGAAAAATGACGCCACCGCAAAGTTGAGCAAACACAAGCTGTCAATCAATAAGACGAGACGCTGTCCCACCTGAGAAGAGCGTGATGGGAAAATCAGAACGGTTACAGTGAAAGTGGGAAAATATACTAAGCGTGTTTGGTTTACTGTGTTATACTGCTTAGTTAGTTATACATTTAAAACTCCAACAAGGTTGCATTTATTTGTTTAAAAATTCTGTAAAAATGTTATTACAATATGAAATAGCTGTTTTCCATGTGAATATCTATTAAAATGTAATTTATTGCTGTGATCGAAGCTGAATTTTCAGCACATGATTTCACGTTATTCTATAGAAATCATTGTAATGCTGATTTGCCGCTCGAGAAACATTTCGGATTATTTTTCAGTGCTGCACAATATTTTGATACAAGATTTGGCTCAGGTAGTGCAGCTCATCCAGGATGGCACATCAAAGCGCGCTGTGGCAAGAAGGTTTGCTGTGTCTGTCAGCGTAGTGTCCAGAGCATGGAGGCGCTACCAGGAGACAGGCCAGTA
>JAUMHI010000041.1:19950982-19969805 GCA_032359435.1 Enteromius unitaeniatus | reverse complement strand
GTAGAGTCAGTGTAGGACAATACCACATACAGTCTGTACAGTAGAAACACCATTACACCTATGAAGAGAGAGAGACCCCAGAAACACAAAAACCAATGAGTGTGTGTGTGTGTGTGTGTGTGTGTGTGAAATTACATGTAATTATGTATAATGTTATGTTTCTCTTTCTCTTTATGCTATGATATATATTTTATATATATATATATATATATAGAGAGAGAGAGAGAGAGAGAGAGAGAGAGAGAGAATTTAAATAAAGAATACATTAAATGAAGGATTTATGTACATATATTCATCTATTATTTACATTAAACAATAACATATTTTTTTATTATGCATATAATTTTTATTCTAGAATGTCTACATGTATATAATTTATGTTGAATTATATATACTTATTGTGTTAATTGCACTAGCAACTTTTACATCATATTTTCATAGCATTCAGTCATATCTAATATAAGACTACATATAAATTATACTCTAACCTTATGTTGTATTTCTAATCTATCATCTTTTACACCACATCTTGCAGAGCCTTTCATTATGTTCTCTCAGAAAAAAAGGTACATTTTGAAAGCATCCAAAAACTACCTTATTTACCCCTAAAGCCTGCATTTTAGTGCCTTAAAAGTACATATTTGTACAGAAATTCATACCTTAATGGTACCTTTCAGTATCTTTTGAAAATGTTCTGCCCGAGTGACAACTTTCGAGTGTATACAGTAGTCAGCATTTGAACTGGATCAAACCCTTTCATCAAAGTTGTCCTAAAACCTAAAATCCAAATTTGTTCTTGTCTTAGGCCAATTTGGATCAACTTTTTTGATCCACTTCAAATGTTGACTACTGTATAAAGTTACTTTTAAATTCAAAAACTCCAAAAGATGTGACATATGAGTAATTCTGGGCGAGTTTAATGCGTTGTCAGTGTTATTGTGTGCTTTTGTTTAGTCATTGTCGCCTCATTGTTTGCTGGAAAAAGAGAAGCACTATTGGGAAGGACATCAGTTGTTGCTTGGAAACAAAGTGATTTGATTTGAAGTCAGCATATCTATAGTATATCCATAATGTCCTTACGAGAGGATAGCGAGGGAAGCAGGAGGTGTCTGTCTGATACAGCACAAACCAGCACGGCTGATAAAGGCCTGCTTTATGTATCTCATTTTGTCACTGGCTTCTATATCTTATCAAAGCATGAAATCGCGACCGTATTCCTGTGCGCTGCATGTATCTGGACACACATCAGCTGACGGGAAGAAACTGCAGGAATATTGCTTAGATGATGCTCTTTCACAGATCCACAGACTTGTCTCAAATCGTTGTCCTAAAATAAGGAGAGTCAGGTCAAAAACAGGTCAGATCATTTGCTGTTTTGACGTAAAATCTAATATCTGTTGCTCTCAGTTGGAACTTTTTTATTATATAATTGAGATAGTTGAGTATTATAGTTTTTAGTAACAATTCGAATAGTTTGTTTCTTTTTTAAGTTTTATTTGTAATATTTTTTAGTTTGTTTCAGTGGTTTTTTTGTGTTATTATTTTTATTCGTTTTTGTTCTTTTTTTATTTATTTAATTTTTTTATTTTTTTAAATAAAACACTATATATGTTATAATATGTTACATGTATATTATATTATATTATATTATTATAGTAACAAAAGTTTTTTGTGGTTTTAGTTTTAGTTAACTATAATATAATAATAATTTCATATTTAATTTTAGTTAATGATTGAGTAATTTTGTTCTATTTTTTCAAGTAACAAAAGTGTTTTTTGTAATAGTAATATAATAATTTTAACAAATAAAATAACAAACAGGGCAGTAGTTCATAAATTAAATGTAGATTAAATAAAATAAGTATACTATATTTTTTAAATTAGATTTTATTTTATTATTTTATTTCATGGAACATGTGTAGTTTTAGTTACTCTGATTCTCAATTTTATTTATTTGATTTTCCTAAAATAATCTTAAGGATTGAGTAAAAATCCCAAACGAGTCAATATTTGTCATATACTTTAAGCATAGATCAATAAAATTAATCTGAATATGCAGGTCAGATCATTTATGAGTTTATGCACATTTGAAACTCTAAAGAAAACACATAAAAGTCTCAATTTGCTTTCATTTGAATCTAATTTCTGTCAGAAAGAGCTGTAATGTAGCTTATTGCTTTAGTTGATCATCGGTCAGTGGTTCTCGACTCTTTTACGTGAGAAAGTGTCAGGGTGTCTCCAGCACAGATATATAAAGCGTAAAGCGTGCTGCAGACGGATTTGAGCTAGCAGGGGTTTGGATTATGAAAAAAAGCTGCTCCGCTGTCACTAACACGTGCCGAGCATGTGTGAAGAGTTAACACACTTACTAATCATCCTTAAACGAACCTAATTGTTGCCGCGACACCCCGCCGAGGGTGTGTGTGTGTGTGTGAGAGACTGCAGGCTTGGTTTCTCATTAGATGTAGTAGAAATGTTCTGTCTTTCTGTCTGTTTCGTGTGTTGATACGGCCGTCTCTTTTCTTCCAAAGCCATTTCAGCGCTGTCATGTCAAACTCCGCTTGCTGAAACGAGGAGAGAAGGAGATGAGCCTGGAAATATATACGTTTCTCCACAAACCTACTCAGCTCCTCGCTGTCTGCCGTCTAAATAGGCAGCTGTCTGCTAAGGGCCCTTTGTACAGGGTTCTTAATTGGTGTTTTAGGCCGCTGCATCAAGTCTTTCAGAGTGGAATACTAGTTTACTGCATACTGCGCTGCATACTAAAAAAAAATGTAAATAAATAACAGTATAAGATTTATTTCTTGATAAACATTTTAAGCAATGCTTCAAAGTTGGCACTTTTTTTCATGTAACAAAACATTAGTACTTTTACATAATAGAAATACATAATAATAAATACATAACAAATATACATTTAAATATTTGGATGTTAAAAATGTTATTTTGCATTTTAAAATGTAATTTAAAACATAATTATAAAAACCTAATCTGATCAATTAATCAACAAGAGATTAATAATTGCTGCTGCTGTTCTTTTATTAGTCTTTTATTATTTCTATGATTTATGATATGTGCTTTTACAGTATTTATTTAATACTTAACTTTTTTGTACTTTTTTACATTTTTATTACATTTACAGTAAAATTTTTGTTATTGCCCATAAGGCTTTTTTGTTATTATCAATTATTATTATTACTTAAGAATTTCAACAAAAATATATTACTAATATACATATATTATATTTTATACTTATATTTTGTATTGTTATAATAATAAAAATAATAGTTATATTATTTTAATATTATTATTTATACCTTTAAAATATATTGATTATATTTATATTTATTATAATCAAATAATATGCTATTATTTTATTATCTATTTTCCATATTTTATTAAAATATATTTTCTATGAATTGCTATTTACAAAAACAAGTTCAACAAACTGATATAATATTTACATTTTAGTTAAGTTTAGTTGAAGGTAATAATATGGTAATAATGCTTTAGATTTGGACGTTGGTGCTGTTTATGAGACATGATGCCTCAAAATGCTGTCTAAGATTAGAACGACTGGCTTTCTTCTTCAGATCGTGCTCATTGCAGTCGAATGCTGATATGATGTGTGTAATTGCTGTGCTGTGTCCCGCTGAGGCAGTAAGCACTGACCGTCCTGAAGCTTTATGGTGTTTATAATGTTAGCCTCATTACACACACACACACACACGTGAACATGACACGCAACAAAGTGTCACTGTGAAAGCCGTTGTTTGTCAGCGTGTTGGTGTTATTTGTTCTGGTCTCGTCTCGCTCTCATGTTAAACCGTATTGCAGCAGAAGCTTATTAAAGGCATGAAAGTGAACGAGTTGTTTTGGCCCGCACCGATCTGTGGGCTTTACATGAACACGCGTGTTTGCGTGTCGTAATGAACACGCAGAAAGACTCTCTCTCTCTCCGTCTCTCGCTGCTCGCTTCAGATTTACATCCCAGTTAATTGAATTGGAATATAATGCAATAAAACTGTCCCGGCCATGAAATAAAGGTCCAATCAAATTATTTCAATTGTTGCCTGCAGTCTCCTCCTCTCGTGAATGTTACTAACATTAAGACCCCATGAAATCTAAATTGGATGTTTGTGGTTTTTTAGAGATGTTTCTATACTGCAGATCTAGATGTCTGGAAAAAAACAACATGGCAGTGCTATCGGCTCGTCTGTCCATGTGTCAGCATCAAAACAGCATTTGGTCAAGTTTAGCATTCGTTTGCTGGGGGTGCGATTAATATTAGCAGCAATTATTGTGTTTTTCACACAGTGGGTCTTGCTAAACAGGGTTTTATAATATATATATATATATAAATTAATCATTTTATTTGCTGCTAAGCAAGTGTTTATCATTAAATATAAGAATCGGGAATGTCAACTTTTCTCTAGATTATTAACTTAAATTATATGTATTATGTATATAAAATAATACATATAATTATTGGTTATGAAATAAAAAATATATTTAAATATTTAACATATATATATAAATTAATATTTGTATTTATATACATATATATATATATAAATATATATAAAATAATAATAAAAATGTATGTAACATTTTTGTAATTTTTCAAAGGAAAGTAATATTCTGCAAAACATTGTATAACATTAAAACATATTTAATATTTAATATTAATATAATGAAACATTTTATTTAAAAAAACATAAATATTTATTATATACTATAACATGCAAATACAAATATAATATTTGGGAAAAAAGTAAGTGAAAGTATTATTATTCAGCAAAGCTGCATTAAATTGATCAAAAGTAACAGTTAAGAGAATATAGTTACTATATTTTCAAAGATTTCAGCACTGAAGTAAATTCAGATTTGATCACAGAAATAAATGATATTTTACTATATATTTACTTTGTTTACTATTTTAAATTATTCAAATATTTAGCGATTTTAATACATTTTACTGTATTTTTAATCAAATAAATGCAGGCTTGGTGAGCAATGAAATAAAGCGCTTGTGAACAGCAGCTGATGTTGAGTCTGAGACACTCCAGGAGATGAAGCTGGCACGTCTTCGGGGACGACAGGTTGCGTTTGCTTACAGATTTAAGCAGCGCATGATTTATAAACGCTGCTCTTATTAGCACTGGGAGCGTAGTTCTGAATGACCCCGGCGGGCAGAGCCTCGAGGAGAACAAGAGTCACGGCGAGGCCAGAGCTGGATGAGATTCCCTCGTGTTTACGGCTGGAGAGCGAGAGATCAGTCTCCGGCGCTCGGCTAATTAAAGCTGCCACGGCCCCGAGCCTGCCGGGATAATGTTCTATTATTATAGTCATTTGTTTCAATTAACCGCTCTGTGATTTTACAATAGCAACTGTGAACCTGCGTGGAGTGAGCCATCACTCCCAACAAGATGTCTCCAATCAGAGCCACGGGCGAGAAAGAGCCTTCCCATCATGCCTTGAGCGGCGCTTGTGCTTCAGGACTCAGAGTCAGTTATGAAAAGCTAACAGCACCATGCGCTTAGAGGCATTCATGGCAATATGAATTGCACGGCTTGCATTATTAAATTATTTAGTTGACAGGTATATTTGCTGTGCACCTGCACATCAACAGCTTTGCCCTTCAGATTTTTTTATTTACCAGCTATGCATGATTAGTTGCATTTAATTATTTTTGCAAAGTCTTTTTTTTTCTCTCTCTCTTTCTGTCAGATCAAACCTGTGACCTATTTTAGGGTTTGTGACCGAGCACTGATGGCCTTGATTCTTGGCTGTGTACAGAATGCCATGCTAGTGCACTATTTACTGTGCAGGGAGCCAGTGTCATCTAGATGCTGTTATTATTAATATTAATAATATATTTGATCATTTTTTATGTTAAATTAGCTTTTATATTTTTATATTATATTTTCTTTTTTTTCCTTTTAACTTTTACAAATTTTGTTTTGTTTGATCATTTTATTTATTTATTTTTTAATCCTTTTAACGTATTTTAGTTTTGGTAATTTTGTTGTTACCATGCTGTTATCATTTTGTGTTTTTAATGGTTATTTTTATTTCATTTTAGTTTATAACTTCAACTTTTATACTGTTTTTTTTTTTTACTGAGTTCTTTTGTGTTTTTTAAGCCTTTTAAGTTGAGTTTTTTCATCTAATGATTTATTTTTATTTTTTATTTTTATTGCAGATTTATTTGAATAATAAAACAGTTTTTAGTAATTTTTTAGTTCTGTCAATAATTGTGATTAATTGCATCCAAAATAAAGGTGTATATATATATATATATATATATATGTAATAAATATGCACAGTACACACATATATATTGTGTGAATAAAAACTATTATTTTGGACGTGATCAATCATTTGACACTAGATTTTACTTTTAAATCTTTTTGACAAGCACCATTATTATTAATATACATGTTAAATTCAGGCTTTTTAGAAATAACTCATGCATTTATTTTTTCACATGTGCGTTTTTAATCCATTTCAGCAGATATTACTTACCATTCATTTGTCACTAGAAAGGAAAGCCCAAGTCAGGCACATTGCATTGTGGGAAACAGTATGCAGTGTGCTCCGGTTGTATACTGTTCATTCTGTAGGTCTGAAGATGCATACTATATACTTCAGAAGTGGCTATTCTGAGCACAGCCACAAACTAATGTAACTGAATTATCCTGTAACCCGAACAATTGTCACACGAAGCTACATATATGATAATTTGGGTACAATTTCTTTCTTGTAACAGTAATTCATGTCACAGGTTATACTGATAACGCATTATAATTCATGCAAAACACCCTACAACTTTCTAGAACGGCGTACTTTCCACAAATCTGGATGTCAGTCACTGAAAGACACTGTACTTTAGATGATGATGATTGCACATTTAACGAATGTGACCTGAAGCGTCTCTTTACTCTGGTTTGGAGGTAAAGCATTCCAGCAGTCCAGTCGCACACACAGTAGTGTTGAGATATCGCACACACTTGGTGTGAAGCTCATAATTGGATGACGGTTGTTATTTGGATTCTATTTGGCTGCGATGAACATCGAGTACAAAGAGCTGGAGACACAACAGAGGAGCAGGAAATGAAGTTTCCTAACAGAGACTCTCTGCTCAATGCATGTCTTAAACGCTTCCCGCAGCAAAAAACCTTTTCTTAATCAGTACTTTGTCTAGTTTTCCAGTATAAACATTTCAGCATCATTAAAACACAATGCATTGACTGGAGAAGAAAAATGAAGGCCTTTCTATGGAGAAATCGAATGTTTAACAGTTAAAACGAGACAAAACTAATTGCTCAGGAGGTTAGAAAAACAAGCTTAACCCTGTCAAGCCTGACAAATGAAATTACAGGGTAATTTTAAAAAACAGTTTATTGAACCTTTAGACAAAATATTAAAAAGCTTGCATAATTGTATTTTGTGCATCAGACTATTCAGAGACTTGAATATTTTGTGCAATTGCTGATATTTATATGATGAGATTCTGATGTCTTTATATAAGTACAACAGGCACTTACACAAAATGATCTAAATATCAGCAGTTGCTCTATATCTCCAGTAAGCTGTCTCAGTAAGATGAGACTGAAATGATCAAACATAATTCAATGCTGACTGAGAGCTGAAGAAATAAAGGCTCCTCAGAAGAAGTGAGATGTTTTGGAGGCTTGTGAAGATCATTGCTCCGCTGAGGAACAGTGAAAGTAAAGCTCCTCAGAAGATCCTTATGATCACATTCTTCTAGAAAATGATTGATCAAGCCAGGAGTTCATCTGGAGATATGACCAAAGTTATTCTGACACTTACTTGATCAAAATCAGTCCAGATGAGGCTTTATAGAAATTATTTTTACTAGATTTAAGCCTAAATGTGTCACTTTTCAGTAAATGCATAAGGATTTCGTTTTCAGAAATCATGTTTTTTCACTGTCCATTCCAATTAATTTCATTTCAACTGGAGTAGAGTTGATAGGGTTTGTGCTGTCAAACGATTCATTGCATCTAAAGTAATTTGTTGTTTACATAATATATGTGTGTATAATGTGTATATTTATTATGTACAGTATATATAAATACAATCACACGTATACAGTATATTTAAGAAAAATATGTTATGTTTATATATGAAATATATATGAAAATATATGAATATAAATACATGTAAATTCATGTAAATATTTTCAAAATATAAACTGTACATGTGTGCATTTATATACACTGTACACAGAAAAAATTGCTTTTATTTCGATTAAACGCTTCACAGAACTAAATTATACATAATAAATATGCACAACACACACACATATATATACACTAAAACATTTATTTGGGATGCAATTCGCATTTTCAATTAATCATTTGACAGCATTAGTTAAAAAACACTTAAAAAAATAAATAAATAAAATAGACAAAAAAAAAAATATATATATATATATATATATACTGTATATATAAACACATGATAAAAAACATGGTTTTAAATTGTAAAAAATAGAGTCATCTGTTTTTGCAAATATTCTTATAATAACCCTGTTTTAAGAATAATAAGTTAAGTATCCATCTCCGTAAGTACATGTTTCTTCACATGTAGGTAACATAAATCATTCCTGCCAATGAACAAGATAAATATGGTCACATGGTCCGGTCCGAGCAGCATCACCATCCCCCCATCAAGGATTATACCATTTAGTAATTAGCATACAGTACCTATGGCAACCGCTAACCTTTGTGAGACTGTTTCATGATGTTTGTACAGCCATCCAACCTGCTTTATATAGCCTGAACCCATCACTCTCTCTCTCTCTCTCACTCACATGTTTTCTTTCTCACTCTCACTTATTGATCAGTTTCTCTCGTTCTGTCTCTCTGCAAACAGAAGGCATTAAAAACAAATATTCAATATGTCATCTAAATGTGCAGTAAGCAGGCAGCAGACAATATATTGTTTGTTTAACGATTCGATGCTTTGTCTAAATTGACGGTAAAGACAGAAGTCGTTTGCTGAAGGTGCACGTCTTTATTCTTTTGATTATAACCGTGACTCCAAATAAATTGAAAGCAAATGTGGTTTGGAATAACAGGGCCGGGCACGCTCTCACAAAACGCTCACTCGTTTGACGATTTTCTTCGCTTAGAAATTGCTTATTTAATGTGAAATATGAGGGGAATGGCTTTATAGTGTGAGAGAAATGATAAAAGCCTAATGTTAAAATAAAAGGCAAATCTTTAAATAATGATGATTGCATCCTTCAATATGAGTTATTAAACCTCTTAAAGCATCTTTTTTCAGTACTAGGTGCTGTTTTAATTAATATGTATTTGATTGTTTTGTTGTGCTATTGTTAGTTAATCAAGCAGCGTGGTCAGTTTTTAAGTATGTTGAATAAACTGATATCAGGTCCTATTAGTTAACTTTAGTTAATGCATTAATGATGCAGCAACAATGAGCAGTATATTTTAGTCACAGGATTTATTCATCTTGATGACCTTAGATCATAAAAATGCATTTGCCTGGGATTAATTCATATCAACAGATGCAGCTTTTGATTTCGAATGTAAAAAAAAATGTAAATGTTTCTAAACCTAGAAATTTTCTTCCAAATTTAGAAGCATTTCTCGTGCTTATTAATGCCTTTAACTAATTTTAAACGAATAAAGCCTTAATGTAAAGTGTTACCAATAAACTGAGCTAAAATCACTTTATACATTATTTTAAAGGTACATCTAAAAAAAATTTATTGCCAGCAAATTTCACAAAATAATTGCAAAGCATCGTTGCACATGAACAACTGAAATACAATTTCCTCATATAACATAGTCTATAACTTCCGCGGTGTAATATATAAACAAAACTCAAAAGCCGTGGTTATTTTCTTGAGCTGCTTTTGAAAGAGCGGCGATGGAAAGGAAACATTAAAATACAACAGCCACAGATGCTTACTTTGAGAATAGACATTACTTTGTGACATCTTGAGATGTCACAGCCAATTATCTGACTTCGAGTATTTAGCACTTCCCTGTTAAAGAAAACACTATTACTGCGTGCATTTATACACTGGATTCTGCTTCTATTTTTTGCACCGTGCACCAGTAATTCTAGTCAACAGTACTGAAATGATATTCAGAATTTCAAACGGGACGGCGGCTCTGCAATGATGGTTTGGAAACAAATAGCATCAATTATTCAGCGAGCGAGAGAGGAAAAGAGAGAGAGAATAGACTGTGATAGATTGGTGGTTTTCGCAGAATCGTCCCGCTACCTTTTGTCCCAACAAAGGTTCCAATCACAGAATTCGTCTGTAATATGAAAATTCACTCAATGAGCCCGTTGGCTTCGCCGGCCGTCTCTCTCTCTCTTTCTCTCTCTCTCTCTCTCTCTTGTCTTTTGTGTGTTCGGTGCTCAGATTAAAGAACAGGGTGATGCTCTTGGCCGGCAGCGGTTGCTATGGAAATGGGGTTGCCGTCGCTATGATAGGCCATTCATGTTTGATTAATTGGTTTTTCAATGCTTCTTGGTTTGTGAAAGCCCTTAAAGAGCAACTCCACGGAAAATGGAAAATTAATGGATTCTCTCTCTCCCTCTCTCTCCAACATTAAAGCTACTTCGCTGCATTTGAAAATTGAACTAATGGTGTTGCTGAAATTTGATTTGAGGTTGGAGGTTGTGTTTGGGCTGCTTTCGGACGAGCTGTTGAGTACCGGAGATCTAAAACCGTCTAAATGAGGAAAGCTTTTGTTTCGGGTCTGCTATGTCGTGTAGATTTCCAGGCTAATTCATCTGCGTTGACAAAAAGCTGTGCATTTTTCTTGCTCTTTCATTTTAAATTTCATCTATTAGCAAGTCTTGAGAGGTTAATTAGCACTATTACAAGCTCTCGCTAAGATCACAGCCGTTACGGTAATGTTTACCAAGAGCCGCTCGGCCCAGACCTCTCCGACTTCATTAATCATCTTAAAAGCACACAGTTGATTCGTAATGTTTAATTCAGCTCAGCTCGTGAATGTTGCATGGCGCTAATAAATGCTGGTTCATCAACTTTCTCCCTCCATTTCTATTTCTTTTTGATTCGTGGTTGGCTAAGTATTCCTATTTATGTGTAAATGAATACATCCGTTCGCAGGCCTGCCGTCGACATCCGCTCACATCTCCTGATGAGATGCTTTTTGAAGAGCGGCGGTGGAAATGAAACACGGTGAAATATTAAAATACGCGAGTTACAGATGCTTAGTTCGAGAGGATTTCGGGATTGGAGAGAGACGAGAATTACTGCAGTTTTAGCAAATTTACTGATTTAGCTGTGCCTGGCTTCATCAAAGAGTGTCTGTCTGTTCTTCTTTATGCTTGGGATAGAAAGGTACACATGTGTATAAAATATGGGCTGCATGGAATTTCAGCATAGCAAAAACCTGTGTCTAATTAACTAAACACCCACAATCAAGTTTAAAAGGGGCTAAATGCACATTTGCAAGATTGAGAATTGTACCATGCAAATTGCATACGAATGCATGTTAAATAAAGGGTTGCATCACCATGTGTGGCATTTCAGTGCAAAATCTTGCATCTTATTAAGTAAACACCCACAGTTAGCCAAAAAAGGTGCTATATGCACTAAAATAGTGATGCAGATTTGCGCCATGAAAATTGCATTGTTTTTACATTTCTCTCTATCTATATGCTTTATATATGGTACATATGGTAATAGGGATGCATATAAAAGACAAGTGCAAAAAATTTTATCATGAACTAAATGCACTGAAATGCATTTGCACTATGCAAATTGCATTCCGGCCTCAATTTAATCTTTGTGAAGTAAATATTGCTTTTCTGCATATACATGCATAAAAAGCATTATGCATAGTATTTCAATGCAACATGGTGTGTCTTATTAACTACAAACTCACAATTTTAACAGTACATACATAGTTCCAAGATGGAGAAATGTGACATGCAAATTGCATTTCGGCCACAATTTATTCTCTTTTATGTATATAAGGGTATTTTTTTTTACTGTGTATGTAGAGTAATATTAATGCATGTCAAATAAGGAGTTACATTGTATCTTAGTGCAAAAAAAATAAAGCTGAAATGCATAAGAATTAGTTTTACTGTATGTACTGGATGATAATCCTAATGTACAGTATATAAAACAATTGCATTGCATTGTAGTGAAAAATGCACTAAAACCCACTAGAATCAACCTGTGCTCTTTGGCGTTTCAGACACAATTCATTCTGCATGTACAAATGGAATTTCCTTAATGTAAATACTTTTGATAATTCTTATGCGTGGAATAGAGGTGCATGGTTATGCATTTTATCAACTAAACACCTATCAAGTTTGACTGGTGCTAAATAGCGATGCACAATTGCAAAATTGCATCATTGCTTAGTGAATTCTCCTCTATACACTGTATATAAATGGGTGTTTGCTTTACAGTATGGTAATACTACTGTATGCAAAATAAGGAGTTGCATTGAAATGCATTGAATTGTGCCTGAAATGCAAGTTGCACACAATTCTGGTGTATTTCAGTGCATTTAGCACCTGGTTAGCACTGCACTAAAATGCAACGCAACTCTCCTTATTTTGCATACATTAGCCTTACCATACTGTAAAGCAAACACCTATTTATATACAGTGTATAGAGGAGCATTCAGTAATCAGTGCGTTTGTGTGCATACAAGTGGTATTTGCTTTATATATGGGGATTTTCATAACTGTTTCTTTATATATGGTTTATTTAGATCATGTGAAGGTATCATGTGGTGAACTCGTACTGTTGTTTTTAGTTGTCAAATCACTATTGTGGTTGCTCTGGGATTCTTCCGGGTCGAGCACCAATGGCGCTGTGGCTTTCTGAAGTAGCTTTGAAATTCATGCTGAGTGGAGTGTGGTTGATGACTTACTGTAAATGACGCTTATCTATCTAGATCTCTCTCTAATCTGTTTATGATAGAAGTCAGGTTGAAACTATAAAGGACACTTTCAAAACCCCAGGGTTCACATGCGTTGTGATTCGGCACAGCTTTGTACAGTACGCGTTCGAGTAAACGATAAGAACGCTTTTTTGTAGTGCAAAAGGCAATATAGAGTTGACTAAACTAGCCACCGGTAATCAGGCGGCCGCTTCAAAGGGTGAGGGAAGAAACTAGTGTCTTTGTAGATTGGCCTCAATTGGTTATTTGGCTTCAAAATTTCTCCTAGTAAAGTCTGGTGTTCTTCTCTCACCCTAGATGCCGATGTTTGCGGGGCAGGCGGGCAGTCATTACCCCCGTCACAGCCCCATGATAAACCCATCTGCCCGGATACTGCCCCATCCCATGAGCGCCCTGTCCCAGCTCAGCTCTCAGATTGGCCAAGGCTCCTTTACTCACGGTTCCCCGTCATCGTCAGGAAGTCAGTCAGCCACGCCCTCTCCCTCAAGCTCCGCCCAGGAAGAGGAAGCAAAGTACCACTCAAAGGTACAAGAACAGCGAAGCGCTGGCATTTAACTGCTCGGAACTGCACCATCTTTAATGCAGCACTTTCTGATTAGACTGAGATCTTGATTACACTTTACAGAAGCATTTGTTGATGCACTTGGTATCATGCACTAACAACGCTTTTACATCATTTATTCTTCAAAGTTGATGCTGATTTATAAATGCACTGCAAAAATGCTTTTCTTATTTACATTTTGTTACGGTTTCCTGCCAAAATATAAAAATTAAGTGATTTTATTGCTTGTTTCAAGCAAACATTCACTTAATTTGGACTAATTTTACAATATATATATATTTTTTTTACATTTTGGCTGAAAACAAGACAAAAAAAAGCTAGAAAAAATGGTTTTGCAGTGTAGTTGCTTATTAGCATGCATATTACTAGAATATTAGCTATGTATTAGGGCTAATTAAGCACATATTAATGTCTTATTCTACATCTCTAATCCTTAAGAACTACTGCACTATTAACTATTGATAAGCAGCAAAGTAAGATTATTAAAGGAAAATTAATATTTAATATGTTAATATTTAACAAGTCTTACCTATTCTAAAGTATTACCAGATTACAAGTCGAAATTAAGTGTGTTTTTCCTTGAAAGAGGCAACAACAACAACAACAACAACAACAACAACAACAAAAAAACTGCCAATGGGGAAAGCTCTTATTCTTAGATCTTATTTCAAACAGAAAACAAGATTATTTTGCTTACCCCACTGGTGGATTATTCTGATATATTTTTTTCTTAAAACAAGACAATAAGTTTTACTTTCTTGATGTAAGAATTTCTAGATATTTTAGCTGGAAAAAAGACAAAAAATCAAAGTAAGAAAAGCATTTTTTGAAATACATGAACTAACAATGCTTTTATAGCGTTTATTCGTGGAGATTGATGTTGGTTTATAAATACACTGGACAAATTCTTCTCTCACTTAGAGTTTTGTGTTGCTTCCAGCCAAAATTTAAAGAAAAAAAGTTTTTTTGTGTGTTTTAAAAAAAACAAAAAAACAATTCAAAATAAAGTTTGAGTATACAAAATAAAGTATATGCACATGTATTTTATGTGCATATAAAATACATTCTTAATTCGTGGCATGTGGTAATTATTGTGAACCGTGAATAATTTGTACTGCACAAAATATTAGTGGCTTTTCATAATTGATGCATTAAATTGATTTAAAGTGACAATGTTACAAAATATTGAAGGTTTTATTGAAATATACAGCAGCACAACTGTTTCCAACACTGATAATAATTATATGTGACACTGAAGACTGGAATAATGATGCTGAAAATGCAACTTTGAGCACAGAAATAAATTACATTTTGACCTATATTCACATGAAAATATAAAGCAATTTTACAGTTTTTACTGTATTTTTAATCAACTAAATGCAGCCTTGCATAGTCTTTAATCTATATACAGTATAGTAGCTCTTTTGCCTCTATTTTGGTTTCTATGGTAACTAAAGCTCCCCTGATTGGTGGATTTCTCATCAGAGCTAGGAATTTGGTTATTAAACACAAGCAAAGTTGAAATCACATTGACCACGGGATCATATATCTTCAGGGATCTCTCTCTTGAAAGGTTTATGTTATCGTTAAAAATCTGTGATTGTGATTTTTTTACCTCCGGAATCAGCTCTATAGAGGAGCATAAACGGCTCTGAGAATGATTTGAGAATAATTTACCCTCTTTATTTAAAAGCAAACGATTTTGCGTGCGTCTCAATAGTGTTTACAAATCTCTGCATTTTAACTTCACATCTTGACGTCTTTTGTTCCCTGTGATTTGTTGGCAAAAACATTACTCTGTCTCTCTCTCTCTCTCTCTCGCTCTCCCTCTCTATCCCTCTTTTCATTTTCATTGTCCCAGAAAACCAATTACTCCTGCTTGTCCGTCATCCTCTCCTTTTATTGGAAGTGTCAGTTTGAATTTAATTTGAATGTTGCATGTAATGCGCAGGCAGCTCGAAATCCCTCATTATCGCGACGCTGCATGCTTAATTGGATTGAAGAACACAAAGAGTGAATTAACTTACATGATGTTTAAATTACATTGTTCTTCAGCGGGCTTATGGAAGAGTCCGGCCTAATACAGCACAAAGTCTGGTGCAATTATACCTGGTCTTTCAGAATACAGAAGTATTTCAGTCCTGGTGCTTTTTAATAATAACAATAATAACAATTAGCACATTTTATTCCCATCAGTATTTCTTTAAGTGGCAATGCTCTGCTCATTGACACGTACGAATGCACGCTAATGTATTTAAACTCTGTGACACTGACGCAAACACATCCATCCTGCTTTTCATTTTCCTCTGGAATGTGCCGTGCATGGCATATGTGGCTTTGTTTGTGCTTAATTAAATTCGATGCATATAAATCTATAGCATTTAATGGCTGGATTCCAGGATGCATGTGCTGCTTTTTAGCTTGTGTTTGACATATGTTTTGTATATTCATGCATGTGAACGTGTGCTTTTGCGTGCGTTAATTGAATCCTTTAGTTTGGAAATATGCAGCTGTGCCTCTGTATGCCTGTGGAAAGAGTACACACAGTCATGCACTCACTAGTGAGTAAAACTAAAATGCATGCAAACACAAAACAACTCAAGGAAGAATGAACATTGCATTTTCAGTGCTGCCACAAGTGCACTATACTACATACTCAACATATTCTCTGTGCAAAATAGAAAAAAAATGTACTGACAGCATGTTTGGATTTGATTCAAATCAGAACCTCAGTCTGTATTTTGTTTCATAAATCTCATGATAGATTTGAGACACACACGGCATGCTCACATTTATATTTTTAGAATGCAATTTGATTCATTTACGCAGACAGCTTCATTTTGGATATGCAAAAGTTTATTTATGTTGATGTATTTCCATTTTAAAAAAATGTGAGTTTGTCTGGTTTGATCAGAATAAAACTTGGACACACCACTATAAGCACTATTTTTGATCTTTTGAGAAGAGAAATTAATTTTGTTCCAATTTTAACATATAATTAAAAAGATACAAGAGTATTTGTTTCATAGACTGGGTTAAAGCTAGTGTTGTTTTAGTATCTTTAAGATACAGTAATCTTTTAAAGTTTTAGCATTTTGTTGTGTGTTTTTGTCAGTTTTAGTATTTCTTTTGCATGTTTATGTAATTTTTACAGATGTTTATTTCCATTTTAGTTATTTTAGTATATCATAACTAAATTAATACTGTTGTCTTGGCATGTATTTTTTTTAAGTATTTTTATTTATTTATTTATTTTTGAGTTACAATTTTAGTTAACTATAATGCTTCTCAAATCTTTTAAGAAAGCAAATAAATCTTTTAATTTCATGTAAACTTTACAACATATTTTTGACTAAATGATGATTATCATGTAAATCACATGTAAAGTCAGACGTGTATGGAGATTATACAGCGGTCTGTTTTAATGGAGCATCATTCAGCCTTTCATGCTACATTTCCTCTCTTCAAATGAGTTTTTTTTTGGCTACATTGAAAATGCTGATGAGAGGGAATGATGTTATCTAACCATCAAGTTCTGCCCTAGAAACCTCTTTCACTCATTTGCTTCAACTGTGTTTTCAGTCCTGTTAAAGACAAAGATGCATTGTCCCTTTGTTTCTTACCACCACTTTTTCTGTCCTCATTTCCACCGGTTTAAATAATGCAATTGTATTTCTTGATTTTAAATGCACAGCGGTTTTAGACGAAGAAACGCAGATTAGTGCGCATCAGACATGAGATGATGCAGCACTGATTCAAATGGGATATTAACAACGTCTGCTGGACTCTCTGCATTAAGAAATCAATTTCAGCCGCAATGTTTCAGAGCTCTGAAGAGAGTCCGTGAGCTGTCAGAGCAGATTACAGCGCCGGCGCTTGACTGAAAGCATTCTGGAATTCAGTGCATCCCATTTTTATTTCATGATGTTTGCAGATAAAAGACAACCCGCATTTGCATAGCCAAACATGCAAATAACTGGAAGAGCAGTGCATGCTGGGAGACGCAGGCTGTGGGTGTAGACGCACTCGAAGAACTCTTAGATATCAACACATGCATTTAATATTTCATTTTCATACTTTGCTCTTCGAAGAAACTGAGCTAGAATGACTTCCAGCAATGTGAACGTGTCTGTTGAATTGCATGTCTTGCCGAGGCAAATACTTATTTAATTTCTCTCTTCTCCTTCAGATCACAGGAGAGAAGCGACCCTCCTCTGATATGATGAAGGCCAAGCCCAAACCTCAGAAGAAGAAGAAGAAGAAGGACCCCAACGAGCCACAGAAGCCCGTCTCAGCCTACGCACTCTTCTTCAGAGACACTCAGGCCGCCATCAAGGGCCAGAACCCCAACGCCACCTTCGGAGACGTCTCCAAGATCGTGGCCTCTATGTGGGACAGTCTGGGAGAGGAACAGAAGCAAGTGAGTGCTTTCAGAAGACTTTGCTCAAGAGTCTGAGTTATACAGCATTTCAGTGAAATACCAGCTTTCTCAGATGTTGATAGAAGCAAAGTTGTTGGTCAGATGCTTGTTGGATGGACAGATACAGTAGTTGGATGATTGGGTGGGTGGATGGGTAAAAGATAAAGATGGATATATGGATGGATGGATAGATGATAGAGAGAGAGATGGATATATGGATGGATGGATGGATAAACAGAAAGAGATGGATGGATGGATGGATGGATAGATGTATGGATGAACAGAGAGAGATATATGGATGGATGGATGGATGAACAGAGAGAAATGGATGGATGGATAGATGTATGGATGGATGAACAGAAAAAGATGATGGATGGATGGATGGATGGATGAACAGAGAGAGAAATGGATGGATGGATGGATAGATGATAGAGAGAGAGAGATGATTATAAGGATGGATGGATGAACAGAGAGAGATGGATGGGCGGATGGATTATAGAGCGAGAGAGAGATAGATATATGGATGGATGTACAGTACAGAGAGAGAGAGATGGATGGATGAACAGAGAGAGAGGGGGATGGATGGATAGATGTATGGATGAATGAACAGAGAGAAGATGATGGATGGATGAATAGATGGATAGAGGATAGAGAGAGAGATGGATGGATGGATGAACAGAGAGAGAGGGGGATGGATGGATAGATGTATGGATGGATGAACAGAGAGAGAGATGGATGGATGGATGAACAGAGAGAGAGGGGGATGGATGGATAGATGGATGGATAGAGAGAGAGATGTATGGATGGATGAACAGAGAGAGAGGGGGATGGATGGATAGATGTATGGATGGATGAACAGAGAGAGAGATGGATGGA
>JAUMHI010000041.1:19931430-19950882 GCA_032359435.1 Enteromius unitaeniatus | reverse complement strand
ATAGATGGATGGATAGAGAGAGAGATGTATGGATGGATGAACAGAGAGAAGATGATGGATGGATGAACAGAGAGAGAGGGGGATGGATGGATGGATAGATGGATGGATAGAGAGAGAGATGTATGGATGGATGAACAGAGAGAAGATGATGGATGGATGAACAGAGAGAGAAATGGATGGATGGATAGAGGATAGAGAGATACAGATGGAAAGAAAGGATAGATTATTTGATGAGAATGTTTGAGCAGTAGTGTATATTAATGACGGCTTGTTTTTCAGGTGTGTTGAGAAGTTCTGTAGCGTGTATTCATTTGTACGGGAATGTGTGTGTGTTTGTGTCAGTAATGAGCTTTGTATACAGTAAGCTCTGAACTGAAGCGTGTGTGTGTGTATTTTTAGCATATCCTCCATAACACACAGCAGCGATTGCGTGTCAAATAAGAGCACCTGCCTCAGTGACAGAGCACCGGCTGATATTTCTCTAGCTTGCCTTCTTTTCTTCTTCTTCTGAGAGCTGCTGTGTCCTTTTATTTGCAGTTAATTTTTGCCTCCTTCACTCTCCCCTCTTCACCATGAATCTTCATTTTGCCGCTGACACCCTTGAATGTGAATTCCTCATTTCCCGGGCTCTTTTTATTTATATCTGTTGCCTGGTGATTCGATCATGCTGAGAATACGAGATTAGCCATCACCCGGCGCCCTTCAGTTCCCCTCAAGGACATCTGCTCTCCCAAATCTTATTGTTTGTGCATTTTAACCCTTCGGAGGAAACATCCAGACTGCCTTTGGTTTGTTTCCTAGCATAATAAGGCTCGTCCTTGCCGTCGTTTGTTGTTTTTCTTTATCTGGGATAACAAGGTGACTTCTGGGATGGTTCCTCGGTGACGAGGTCATGAGGACGTGTCCCTAGGTGTATTTAATTCTCTGATTAGCGCTGGTTGTGTCATCTTTCTCTGAGATCATCACCTGCTGCTGACGTGTACAAACTTCTGCTTTCAGTGCCTTCATGTTGGGCTCTGTTTCAATCCCCACTTAGACAGCATGTGTTTTCAGATCAGTCAATAACACACGGTTCCAATACTGTTAATGAATAAAGAATATTGGAGTTTAACAAGAAAATATGATTTTAATCTACCTTCAAAACATTGCATTTCTTTTAAGAGTGTTACTTACATTTTATTGTGATTATTTGTGAATAATCATTTTTATTTAATGTGTTATTTGCCATTGTACTGTAATAATTTGGGAATTAAATTAATTTAAAAAAATTAATTTATCAAAAAAATTTTTTTCAAAGTTAATCATACACCATTTTCTTTATACTTTTTTATATTTTACTCTTAAAGGCATATTCAGTATATTTTTTTTTTACTTTTAATTTACGTCATTTTTTGTTTTATTGTCATTTGTAAAAATTTACTAATAAATTTTTAAGTTTTATTTTGGGTTTTTTTGTTTTCTTTACAATATTTTTTATTTTCGTTTGTGAAATTTACTTTCAGTTTTTGAGTGAAAATAGTTTTTTTATGTGTTATTCAGGTTATTACGTGATTTTTACATGAAGTAAATGTGACATAAAATAGCTTTCAGTCTAGGCCATATTCGATGAGCTTTAGTGCTCATAATCTAGGAAAACAAGTGCAGCGTTATGTTTCTGGTCCTCAGAGCGCAGTATTGTGTGAAGAGCCGCTGTGATAGGGCCATTAGTGGATGATTGATAGGCCGCTGCTCCAATAGATGACTGTCATTTCTTTTAGTGATGGCCCTGACCTGTCAGTCATGTGAATGATGAATATGTTAAATGATGGAGAACCGCGGTGGCTGATCAGGCATAATTCCAGCCACCCTCTCAACCGCAGGCCATAAGCACTCCCTAACATTTATTTACTGGTTAGAGAAGCTCCAGAGCTCCAGTCATGCCCGCTTCATTAAGATAAACAAATATATTCTTATGTTTTTGTATAACTTTTATTTCATTAAAATTTTTGTTTTCATTATTATTTTAATTAATTTAATTAATTTTACGTTTACGTTAGTGTTTTATTTTATTCAAAATTATTTGTAAATATTTTTTACTTTTAGTTGTTTTATTTTTATTTTAGTATTTTGTTATATTTATTTTTTCCTTATTTTTTTTTACATTTTTAGATATTTTCAGGGCGGGTGTTGTTTTATTTATTAATTATTTTACATTTTATTAATTATTTTATCTTATTATTTTAAAATTATTTAGATATTTTTACATTTAAATTTACTATTTTATATAAATTTTAATATAATTTATTATTACTTTCATTTTGTAAATAATGTCATTTTAACTTTTTTAGTTTAGCATTTAATTTTATTATTATGTAATTATTTGCATATTTATTTTGACTTTTTCTCCTACATTTTATGTGTAAGTCTCAAAAACATGTACAGATATATTTCAGACATGTTTAAGTAAAAAGTAAGAAAACAATGCATAAATTAAATAATAAATTGAGCAAATTTTTCCCCCAAAATCTCCTTATTGTAATGTGAAAAATAAATATTATTTAAATGATATTAAAATGATTAAAAGTATGATTTAGATATCATCACTGGAAAAAATTCCAGTGTTTTTGTTTTGGTAATTATGTGTCATGTGACCCTCATAAGTCTTGGTGTATAATGGTCTTGTTCTCTTGTTCTCCGTTGGGAGCGTCACGAGTCGGCCTCATTAATTATCAAGCTTTTCTCGTCTGAAGGGTCCGTGTCTTGTGTTGTTTCTCATCCTGAAAGCATCGAGCCGTTCTTCAGATTGACTCGGGTCCTGATTCTCTGTCAAATATCTCTCTCCCCTCCGGCTTTACGCCCGTTCACCGTGTCAGCGGGTCTCGCGGGTTATTGTCTTCCATAATTAAGTGGTTATCAAACAAGAACATTTCATTAAGGTACAATTACAGCTAATTCTGTGGGGGGGGCTCCGTTACTCCTGATTCATAGCGACCTGCTCCCTCTCTGACGGCTTCAATTGCTAATGAATCCGCTCACTTTGGAATAATTAGAAATCCTTAGGCATGGTAATTTATTTAAGAGCTGCTGTCGTTAGGGCCACTCATTAGTGGAGGTTAAATTAATTTGAAACCAAAGCTGCTGGGAGCTCCTCGGGAGTTCATTACTACAAAAAGCGACGCCACCTCGTTCAATATTTAACCATCGAGGTCACAAACTCACGCTCCATGAAGGTTTTCATGATTTGGGACTGTTATTTTCAAAGTGTTGATTAATTGTTGGTTTAAATCAGCTCCTCGTTAAGGTTCAAGCATTACTGTCATAACAAAACACCTAAAAACAAGAGCTATTTTAGCTATTTTATTTTATTTTATTTTTTATTTCATTTGTAATTAAATATTTGTTTCATTTGTAGGATTATTGTAATAAAATTTTTATTATTTAAAAAAAATTATCATATACATTTATATACTTTATTATGTTTTACATTCTTTTATTTTCAGTTTTTTTTTGTATCATTTCCTATTTTATTATAATAATTTGTAAAAGTTACTAGTAATTTCTATGTGAACAATTAGTTTTTATTAATTTGTGTCATTTTTCTTGTTTTGTAAATTGCGAAATAAAAAGTAAATCCTAGACTAAAAGCACGTTTTACTACTTTTTAAATTATTGTTTAATTTAATTTTTAATTACATTTTTTTATTAAATACATATATTTTTTAATTTAATTTTGAATAAAACAAATATATTATTGTAAACATTTAATAGCAATTTATTTTGTTTATGGTTAAAAAAATATGTTTTAAATAGAATAACTGTGACACTTACTCATTTATTCATAATGTATGTAAAACAATCATAAAAATGTATTTATTCATTTATATCAATAAGTAATTTGCATTGTGACTATTATCATAAAAATGTGTCAGTAAATTTCCATTACTGTAACGGAAAGAAATAGATTGTTAATTAATTACTTACTTAATTGTTTAAGTTGTATTGAAACAAAGTGTCCTAAACTCCAGAGGAGACAGATGTGAGATGATGGAAGCGTTTGAGCTCCAGATAATTTCATATTGAGATATTCTGGATCTCATTTGTGTTTTCTCTTCCTGTGGGACCTCAGCCATATTCCTCTTGTTAAGTCACACTTGGTCTCGTTGTCGTCTGGATGTGTCTGGAGCAGCGTGACGTATTCTGTCAGCGCTTTAAAAGCGTGTTTCCCCTCATCAGCTGAAATCATTCTGATGTCCGTCCCAGTTTCACAGGGAATTGGCTGCACTTGTTGCCAAAAAGAAATGGAAAGCGTGATTCTGGGACGGTGAAATGATTGACAAGCAATTACATTAGCCTGCATTTCATGTCATTCACTTTGTTTGCATAGACTGCAGTAAATTCATTCTTTCTCTTCCACAACCCCCAGCTCTTTCTTCTCTCCTCTTCTTTTGTGCTGTTTCTTTGATGCACACTTAGAAATCCGTCTGCTTTTCTAACGTCACCCTCCTCGATGTGAACCCAGAAGGAATGGTTTAGTTTGAAGCATATGCTTAATTTACTTGCATTATGACAGGTGCGTTTACAGTCATATGCCCCATGCACTGTAAAACATGATTTTCTTGGTAATTATGCTTAAAAAGGAAAAAGAAAAAATATCTTAATAGAATAAGCCGAAGTGATACAATGACTAGCTTTATGCCAGGTATCTTATTATCATCTTAAGCTAAAACTGGAATTGAAATAATAATAGGTTACTTAAAATAAAACAAAACCTAAACTTAAATTATAAAATATTTTAATAATTAAATATTATTTTAACTATTTATATTATTATTATATTATATTTAATATAAAATATAATTATAATGATTTATTAATAAAATATTTATATATTTGAATAAAATATCATGTAAAATTAATAATTTTCAATGCAAAATGCAGCATTTCTTATTTTAATTTAGTTTCCCTTGAAGTAAATCAAATAAAAATGTATTTAACTATATAGATGTATGTTTAAAAAAATAAATAATCTAAATAATATACTGATTTGTACACACTTAAACACACTTGATTTTAAGAATTTGTTCAGAAACCAAGACTTTATGTGATCTAATTTTGTTTATTAGTTTATTTTGATTTAAAAAATTCAAAATACAAAAATTATGCCAGGTATTTATTTTTAAAATAATAAAAAATGTAAATAATATACTGATTTGTACTGAAGATAAAACACACTGAGCAAGATTTTTTTTTTTCTTTCTCCACTGAGACAGACCCGCAGACTAGATTTTAGCTGGCAAGTTTAGGCTAAACTAGCGTGTATGTTTCAGATGCATGGGGTTGAAAGTTGTTGACATGACACTGACCAAGTGCAAAGCAAAGGTTAACTGTTCATATTCCAGTATTACGTGTGTGTGTGTGTGTGTTTATTCACAGCTGTGTTTGGTCTCCTCGCAGGCATACAAACGGAAAACAGAAGCAGCAAAGAAGGAGTACCTGAAGGCCCTGGCAGCGTACCGAGCCAGCCTGGTTTCCAAGGTAACGAGCGGGTTCACGTCTTGAGATGTCTAAGGGTCAGCGCTGATGCTGAGGGAACATTAGACTAAAGATTTGAGCTCAGTCTTGTGGGAAGAGCCGTCAAAGCAAGAGTACTTCTGTGTGTGCATCGATCAGACAAAAATGTTATTTACTCACCTTCAAAATTTCAGATTTCAAAAGTTGGTTAATAATAACAACACTGGTCTCAAAATGTCATTTAATTTAGTCATTATAGAGATTTTAAAATTTTTTAGGATAATGCTATGGTGGGTTTTTGTTTTTGTGTTGTTATTGAATTTTTTAAGTAATTCAAACTGTTAAAACCTATTGTTTAGTATAAAGAAAAATGTCAATTTTTACAAAAAGATTTTACAAAACTTAAGAAAAAAAGTGATTGAAAACAGATATCAATTAAACCTAATATTAAATAATACATATAAATAACAAAATAAATAAAACATGTTTGTTTGTTTTTGTTTTTTAGGGACCAGTATTGTTATTTTGACATTTTTAAATAATTAAAACTATTAACCTATTTATATATATATGTGTGTGTATGTGTATAGTACTGTGCAAAAGTCTTAGGCCACTAGTATTTTCAGCAACAAAAAAGGTTTTTAAGTGGGTTATTTCTATCTTTTGTGGTAGTGTGTCAGCTAGAAATATCAGCTGACACGCTGATAACCTGCCTGGAAAGCCACCTGAAAAACTCTGGGCACCTCGGAACAGAAGCTGTTTTACCAAAAGCTGTAATACCAAATATTTATTTGATTTAGTTAATAGAAAGTTAATTGATAAATTAAATCTATTTATGGCATTATCCTCATTTTACAGCATTTTTACACGAGTGTCTAAAACTGTAAAACAGTACTGCAGCTTTCGGGGTAGGTTTTTTCTTCATCTTGGAGACGTTGTCACAGTTCTTCTGGATTGAGTCTGTCTCAGTTTGTTCTGTTTCTTCATGTGACTCCAGACAGACTGATGATGATCAGATCAGGAGCACTGGCTGTTGTCAGACAATAATCTCACTGCATTATTACAATTAATGACAAAAATAATGTTTGGAAATGTAAACTGATATTTCCAGCTGACACGGTACCGCGAAAGATAGAAATATCCCACTTAAAACCAGGTTTTGTTGCTGAATATACTAGTGGCCAATGACAATAAAATCAATTAAAATAAGATTTTTTCAAATGTATGAAAAAAGTGGTTGAAATAAAAACTATATAAATAAATAAAATAAAAATAAATAAAACATATTTATCTTATATCTAGTATATAATATATTATCTGTATTATATACAGACCTAATATTAAATAATACATGTAAATAAGAAAAAGAAATCTAATTTAATCTGAAAATATATTTAAAAAATGTATTTAAATCTAAATACTATAACAGCATATAAATAATCCAAAAATGACATTGTGTCAAATCCGAACATTATAAAGGTTCTTCAGTAATTCTGCTCTCCAGTTAAACATGTTTGGAGTGACACGAGACTGAATAAATGATGACAGATTCTTCATTTCTGTGTGAACTGATCTTTCAGACACTCATTCTTCATTCTGTTGGCACGCTCGTGTATACAGTCCTAAAAATAGCATCATTAGCTCAAACCTTATACATAAGGGTATCAGCGATATTCATCTCTGTCATGTTTCTGCGGTCACTAACTGTTGTTGTAATCTATTAGATTGCACCGCCTGCGCCATCTATAAATCGATAACAGATTCGCCAAAGCAACTCGTTTGACAGATTCAAGCGAGCAGAAATCAGCACGATCGCATACGTTCATCTGCATAATAAAACGCAGCCATTTCAAAACGCTAATTTTACATTCATTGTTTCTCTTTTCAAAAACGCAAATTGCATTTTCTTGCTAAACACTCTCTCTCTTTTCCCATACCTCTCTCTCGGAGCTCCTTGGCCCAAAACAAGAGCGCTGATTAAGCTGTGAATACAGTATTCATCAACCTCGGAGGCTTTTATTAAACGCCTTTCTCGTCCTTCATTGCGTATAATTAAATATTTCGTCAAAATCTGTTTTTGCCAGATGCTTTGATTGATGTGTTCGTATACTCTCATGCATTGAAAAGAAGGAAAATATGACAGGAAAAAAAAAAAAAAGAGACGATCAAATCCACGTCGTTTTCATGGCTCAAAACTTGAAACATACACTCATGAAAAGAGGGTGACTCTTTTTAGTTATAAATGAGGGTTTTATGCACTTTTTTGTTGGGTTGAAGAGCGTATTTGAGACTAAAGCATGAGAAGAATCGATGGGAAATGTGAAGTTTGAGAGTGTTTAAACTCATGCACCTGCTGCTCTTTTATAATGCCATGCATTACTGTCTACTAGTTTTTAGATAAATATGGGTTTGTGTTTGTGTAAAGCTACATTTATCAGGATAATAAGAGTCTTAAAGGGACAGGTTATCCAAAAATCATACGTACTAATCCTTGTAAACTTGTTTCAAACCTGTATAAGTTTCTGTTTTATCTGGAAATCAAAATGAAGATATTTTGAAGAATGTGTAACCAAATGGTTTCTGGTACCCATCGACTTCCATAGTATTTAATTTTTTTTCATAGAATGGAAGTCAATAGGTACCAGTAACTGTTTCTTCAAAATAGCTTTTTTTGGTAATGCTTTATTATACCGTTACACCTATGGTGTAGTTATTGATCTATCTACGACATATCTAGAGATGTTTCTGCATCTGTGAAGGGATCTCCGTCACTGACTAGCCCAATTTTAAATGAAAATAAAAATAAACCTCTCATATCTAATGTTGTTTACAGTTTGTGTGAAAAGAGACCGTTAATAACAGTCTCTTTTGAAAGTGACCATATGTGACCCTGCACCACAAAACCAGTAAAAAGTCTCAATTTTTCAAAATTGAGATTTATGCATCATATGAAAGCTGAATAAATAAGTCTTCCACTGATGTATGGTTTGTTAGGAGAGGACAACATTTGGCCGAGATTCAACTATTTGACATTCTAGAATCTTAGAGTGCAAAGAAATCAAAATATTAAGAAAATCTTGTTTAAAGTTGTCCAAATGAAGCTCTTAGCAATGTATATTACTGGTCAAAAGTTACGTTTTGGTGTATTTATGGCAGGAAATATGCAAAATGCAACATGATCTTTACTTAATATTCTGATTATTTTTAGCATAAAGGAAAAATGGATCATTTTCACCCATACTATGTATTTTTTGCCCTTTCTACAAATGTACCTCAGCGACTAAAGATCGGATTGGTGGTTCAGGGTCACATACAGTATGGTGCATGATGATGTACGTTCAGGACCTGGACAATCTCCGCTTGTTTAAATTAAAGAGAGATGTTTGAAAACGTCTGAAGCAGATGTGCTCGCTCAAACAGTGCTGCCTTTCTCATTTGTTTTCGCTGGTTTTCTCTGCGAATGCAGCTTCATCCCTCAATCTTTTCATGTTGATCAGTTTAGATATTCTGCTCGATATATATATGAAGGTGACAGCTGATGAACACGAGTGACTGGCCATCACACACTGACATTTGAAATACATATTGCCATTTGCGATGCATGCTGCCGTGTAAAACAGTAATGAAACAATGCTCTGCCGTAAGCGCATGCTCTTAGCTTGACAAATCACAGAGAGATCGCTGACAGTTTTAGCCCTCATCGTCTCAACACTCTTTTGCACGTGTTTTATGTGTTTGTTACACTACCGCCAATGCTCATTAATTCTTCGTTTAATGAAATGATTCTCCTAAAATTCATCATGCAAGAGAAATAAAAACAGATGGCAATGAGTCATTGGATTGAGATCTCTTTCTTTTGATTGAATTTTGGATCTGGGCAAATCTGAGATGCCTTTCTTAAATGCAGAAAGCACAGTGTACTTCAGTGTTTTCACAGTGTACTTCATGTACATTTCATCCTTAACTGTTGATGCCAATATTATATCAATTTTGATATAAATCTATCAAATTTATGTTGTTTCCACGGCTCTTAGCTTGAAAAGAGGTCGCATCTGTTCATTTATAATTGAGTTTTTCATGTACTTTTTTTGTTGGGAAGATAAAGAGCGTGTTTGAGACTAAAGCAGAAGAAGAATCAGTGAGAAATGTGAAACTCCAGCTGCTATTATATACCAGTATTTATATAAACATGAATAAATTAAAGCTGGGCAATAATAAATCGTGATTAATAGCATAATTTGTATATAATATATATATATATGTGTGTGCACTATGTATATTCATTATGTATATATAAATACATGCATGTATATAATTACTTAAAAAAACAAATCTGTAAAATTTATGGTAAAAAAGATGTGGTTGCCAAAATTTGACAACATACGTAAATATACAGTATGGTAACAACATTATAGGTTTTACGGTTTTAAGTTAAATACCATAATTTCATTAACTAATAAAATGTTAATATACCAACCTATTGAAACACTAAAATTTGTTTTGTACCTTTGAAATACACTGATAAGCAACAAATGAAAGTCACATGAACCAAAGTCCACCAGAAGCAGCTTTTAAATATGAACACACAGATGCTGGTCATATAATTAGAATATCTTCAAAAAGTTGATTTATTTCACTAATTCCATTCAAGAAGTGAAACTTGTTTAATGTATACATTTATTCCACACAGACTGATATATTTCAAGTGGGGTTTTTTTTTCTTTTGATGATTATAACTGACAACTAATGAAAACCCCAAATTCAATATCTCAGAAAATTTGAATATTACTTAGATAATACTTAGCTGGGGCTCCTTTTGTCTGAATTGCTGGTAAACATCCTGGTATACAGCTGCGTTGACCTTGGACCTCAAAAAACACAGTGGACCAACACTGAACCCTAAACCATCACTGACTGTGGAAACTTTACACTGGACCTCAAGCAACATTCTGCTATTCTGTGCTCTCTTCTCCTCTCTTCCTCCAGACTCTGGGACCCTGATTTCCAAAGAAAATGCTCAATTTATTTTCATCAGAGAACATAACTTTGGAGCACTCAGCAGCAGTCCAGTCCTTTTTGACTTTATCCCAGGCAGCTGCAGTCCACTCTTTGTGAATCTCCCCAACATTTTTGAATGGGTTTTGTGTCATAGTTCTCTCCAGGATATGGTTATCCCTATTGCTATTTCATATTTTCCATCCCATCTTCTCACTATTAATGTGCTTGGACTCAGAGCTCTGTGAACAGCCAGCTTCTTTTGCAATGACCTTTTGTGTCTTGCCCTCCTTGTACAAGGTGTTAATGGTCGTCTTCTGGACAACTGTCACATCAACAGTCTTCCCCATAATTGTTTAGCCTTCAGAACTAGACTAAGAGACTAAGAGAGGTGTTTTGAGTTAATTAGCTGAGTGTGGCACCAGGTGTCTTCAATATGCCTTTCCACAATATTGTAATTTTCGGAGAGACTGAATTTGAGGTTTGCATTAGTTGTAACATGAACACATAAACACATGAAATATATCAGTCTGTGTGGAATGAATGTATACATTATACAAGTTTCATTTCTTGAATGGAATTAGTGAAATAAATCAACTTTGTGAAGGTTTTTTAATTATATGACCAGCATCTGTATATAGAAGGAGCTCAGTGTCATTCACACAAACACTAAGCACCATCACGGTGAGACTCATTAAACTGAAACTGAAATGCAATAAACATTCATTTAACAACATTACATGTAACATACAACCCTGATAAACATAACTGATAAGAAAAACGAAGAAGAAACATTGTTATTTCAAAGAAATTTGGGTGCAATTAATCTTTGCCCTGCGCTAGCATAAATGTACTCTGTCTTCCTCTCTTTCAGACCTACAGTGACCCGGTGGAGAGCAAAAGCGCTCAGTCCAGTCAGCCATCATCACACATGATGCCCCCCAACGCCCCCCTGTACAGCGTCCCGCCTCAGCCCTCCTCCCCGTACCTGGGCCCCAGCCCCTTCCCTCTCTCGGACCTCCAGAGTTACGCAGCGGGGGCCCCCAGACACGGCCTGCCCCGGTCGGCCATGCTGCCCGCGCTCAGTGCCTCGCCCCCAGCGTCCTTCCAGATCAGCCCTCCCCTCCACCAGCAGCTCTCTCTGCACCAGGGCTCCCTCCTCAACCAGCCAATCCGCATGCAGCAGGTCCAGTCACAGCCAATCATCTCTCATCAGATGGGCCTCCAGGCTCCGCTGCACTCCCCGCCCCCAGGACAGCAGGTTAGTGTGCATGCTGGGAAACGCAGCACGTGCTTGTGTTTATGGGGTGCGACTGGAACACTAGACACACTGCCATTGAATACTGTGCTTAGAAATTTGCTAAAATGTGACCCTGGGGCACAAAACCAGTACATTTTTGCGATTTGTACATGAATAAGCCGAATGAATAAGCTTTGCATTGATGTATGTTTTTTTTAGGATAGGACAATATTTAGCTGAGATACAATTATTGAAAATCTGGAATCTGAGGGTGCCAAATAAATCTAATTATTGAAAAAAATCTCCTTTAAAGTTGTCCAAATGAAGTTCTTAATGCATATTACTAATCAAAAATGAGGTTTTGATATATTAAAATTACTAAATATCTTCATGGAACATGATCTTTACTTAATATCCTAATGATTTTTAAAAATTGATAATTTTGACTCATTAAGACGGGTTTTGTGCTCCAGGGTCACATATTTGCAGCTGTGTCATATAATGCAATGCACTCCACTTAAGCTTCCTTTTCCAGTGTTCATTTAATTTTTTTTTAAATGCAATGACGTTTTAAATGATGTGATAAATGGACATCATTTTAACCCGGAGCTTGCATACTACTGTCTGGCTACTGTACTGTTATTCCTGCATAGTGTGTTACATACTATTTGTTTTTAGGTAATAAGTAGTATACAATGCAAAACAACAAAACACACTGTATTGATCTCCTGGTTTTTGTTTAAGACATTAATAGCGGTGATCAGAGTTTTAGCAGGAACTAATCTTGTTGGGGTACTGTTACTAAATTAAGTTGATACAGGACAGGTCATCTAAAGCGTGCGGCTAGCAGTTTTAGTGTGAGGTGAAATGAGATGAAGTGAGAACTGGGGTGGAGGATGTGTTGTTTTGTAGGTGTTGTCTTTGTCAGAAAATGCCGTGTGAAGTGAAAAGGTCTGATTTTGCAAAGAACCATCAGTGTTTAGCACCTCCCTGCCGTGAAGCAATAAGAGAGAACATTTTATCCGCTGTGAGAAAATAAGTGAGAAACAAATTATGGGTTTAATTCTTAGAATGCATTTATAAATAGCGTGCTTTACATTTACAGAATTTATTTCAAATGTTAGTTTTCTATATAAATCAGGGCCCCACACTTACATTGCACTGGCCAAGCATTCATATTTGCATACTTGCATAGGTTTCTGACCTAAAAACGCTAATAATAGACTGTATGTGTGTTCTCTCTCCCCCAGGGATTCTCTCACTTACAGTCCGAGTATCAGAAGAGCGTGGGGGGGTCTCAGTCTCCAGGGGCTCCGAACCCAGCGGGCCAGAACCCCGACTGGGACAGCGAGTACTGCAACCGGGAATGCGGCGGAAACCACTGCAGGTAAACAGTGTGTTTGTTACGATGCTAACTGTGCTTGTCCCTTGAGACGTGTGTCAGAGTATCAGGGGACTCGGTGAGCGTGTGCAGGAAGCATGTGTGGTTTCAGAGCAGCACGGCATGAATTATTTATTGTGTAATATAACAATGCAATGCAACAAATCACATACAATAACAAATTTTTTTCATTATTTATTCAACCTCATTCCTCATGTCATTCCAAACCTGTATGACTTTCTGTCTTACAGTATGTGGAACACAGAAGTAGATATTTAGCCGAATGTTCACACTGCTCTAAAGTAATCTAAAAAAACATCTAAAAGTTCATGACTATAGTACACTGTAGTATGTCTCATGAGCAGTTTATGATAAAAATTAAATAGCATTAATACAATGCTAATTTTTAATGCAAAAATTAATACAAAAAATAAAAATTCATTGAATTTACTTAATTTTTTAAGGTCAGTGGTTGCAATCAATTTATTTTAGCTACATTTAAATTAAAAATTTGCTTAAAATTAGTGAACTTAATTTATTTAAATGTTTCTAAAATTCCAACCACTTACCTTAAAAGATGTATAATCATATTTTTCAGTGTAGATCTGAAGAAAACTTAAAAAATTTAAAAAGCTTTCATTTTTGTGGACTCATACACAATTTACAATACAATTTAACATTGATTACTTAAAGGTTTATTAAAAAGTAAATTTTTAGGGCCCGATGAATTATTATTATTATTTCGCAAATTCTTTGCTTTCTGGGTTTTTTTATGGATTTAATTTTTTGGTTAATAATTTGAATTTGTTGATTTATAAAAATAACTTAATTTATACAGTTTTTATTTTATTTTGTAATTCCATATGTGCTTTGATGACGTTGAGGCTTTTTTACTGTAGCTGCTCTGACATTTTGCCTAATATCTTTATTTTTGTTCAGTGGATTGGTTTGAATTTTGGTGTGGAGTGACATGAGAGTCAGTCAACAAACTCACAATTATCATTTTGGGCAGAAAATTTTCTCAAGAGAACTTTTGTAGTTTTGTTTTTTTAAAGCAAAACATTAACGTTTTCCTGATGCTCATTTGTTTCTCCTTGTTTCGCAGTGGCAGTATGATAGGCAGGGATAAGCCACTCTACCTCACTTGAAGCAAAACAAGGAGAACGGAAAGAGAAAAGATGAAACAACACCAGGGAGTCCCCCGCACCTCTCCACCCTTTCCAGACATCATCAGTTTCCCTCAGTGTCATTTTTCATTTGTTTTTAGAAGGATGTGTGTGTGTACGCGTTCTGAAGACTACTAGTGATCCTTTCATTTTTGCCAAGCACTTAAAAATGTACAGGCCTCTCCGCCAGAGACCTCAGAGAGCACTCAACCCGTCTCTGAATAAACTTAAAAGAAAACAACAAAAAAAGATGTATATAACAAAAAACGAAAAGGAAAAAAAATAATAAAGCAAACTACCATTAAACTGGCCCTCAGGGCAAATGAGCTTTAACTAAAACAGAGGAAAACTCTCCTCGTAGTTTCTCAGTTATTTTCCCTCTGGTCTCATTTTTATTTTAGTTTACTTTTTTCTTTTGTTTTGTTTTTGCTGTTGTACTTTTATTTATTTCCTGCTTGCAACATAGCGCTTCTTTTGGCCAACAGGTCCTTTACTTTAGAGAAAATACTCTTCTGAGGGTGATACGTTGCTGTTCAACTAATGCTCTGTGAATTTTAGGCAAAAAAGAAATAAAAAATAGACAAGAAAAAAGAAATGCGCAAATGGAAAAATTGATAAATAAAACTTCTTTTTGTAATTTTAAAGACCCGTGTAGGTCTTTGTTGATCTGTCACAGTGTGATTGTAAATATCACTTTTTTGGGGGTCAAATTGGGAAGTTGAAGTCCAGATATTTTTTCTTCTTTAATATGACTTATAATTCATTGATTTGTATTTTAAATGGTATTTTGTGAATGCGTGCCGGTATGAATGAGCGTGTGTGGGTATTTGTGCGTTATGTAACTGAACAGCCTGTGCAGGTGATATCAGAAGAGTGTTTCCACACATACACAATCTTGCATTAAAATCTGTGCTCACTGGTGTGATTTCACAAAAAAGATCTATGGCAAAACCATGACAGACTGCATGACCTGGCTCTCCATTTAGGCTCCCCGATTCATCAGAGCCCCATTTTTGATTTTGAAGCAGGACTCCTGCATGACTGTATAGAAGTCTATGGAAGCCTGTTTCCACCACTGAATAAAAAATGTAAAAGGTAATTGCGACTTCTATCTCACAATTCATACTCTTTTTTTTTTCCCTTGAAATTGCAAGCTTCCATGACTTTTACCATCAGAATTGTGAGATATAAACTCACAATTGCGAGTTATAAAGTCAGAATTCTGAGATATAGTTGCAATTCTGACTTTATAACTCACTATTGCGAATTTCTATAACACAATTCTAATTGCGAACCTAATTGCGAGTATATCTCGCATGTTTATAAGTCTCACAATTCAGAGAAAAAAAAAGTCAAATTTGTAGCACACAATTTTAAGAAACATTTTGAAAAGTATGGGATAAAAAGTCACAATTACCTTTTTTTATTCAGTGTTGGAAACTTTCTTGCAATTAAAAATTTTATTTTGCAATTCAGAATTTTTGCCTCAGAACTGCATGATAAAAACTTATTTTGATAACAATCTCTGAATTGTCTCTCGCCACAAAGCCACAATTGCGAGAGAGAAAAACTGAATTGCAAAAAATTAAAAATAAATAAATAAAAATTGCGAGCTATACACTGAAAATTGTGAGAAAAAAGTCAGAATTGCAAGAAAAAAGTCAGAATTGTAAGATAAAATGTCGAAATTTGTTTTATTATTCCCTGGCAAAAATGGCCTTCCATAACTTTGAGATCGCAAATGTATGGTTTTACGAAGAGTGTTCGCAGCCAAAATCGTGAGGTGATTTGATCAGCTTTGTCGATTTACTCTCAGGTTCTACATGCGACGTATAGAAGTGTAAACGTTCCAGATTCAGGTCAAAGGCCAGAAACATACTTCGCGCAAGTACGCAGACGTGAACACTTGGCTGATATGTTGCAAGCGCAGTTTCCAAATGTTTGAGCCATTAATCCTCATTATTCAGCAAGATTATCTTCAGTTTATGTTAATATCGCCCCTTGTGGCAACACACTTAATGCACCGCATTTCACATTTGTGTGCTTGCATAGAGTTTGTTTCAAGCCTGCTAAGCAGTTAGATGTTGAAACCCATTTCATTTCTTTTGCCTGGTCTTGACTGACGTTAAATCCACCAATATAACATGTAAAGGTGAACTATAATGTTCACAATGTGAGATAATACAGCACACAGTAAAACAACAGTGGGTCTATAGTTTTCTAGTAGCTTTTGCTAGATGTTCTATTGTGTTGATCTCATCTTTAGGTTTTGTGGGAAAAATTAAATGCATTTGATCATTTAGTCGAACGTTTTATTTTAATCTTTTTTTCTACTGTAGCATACTATTTTTAGTTGAATAAAAATAATTACTTCTAAGACATTTAATTTGTGTACAAACCTGCCAATTGTAGTTATTTTATTTGTAAAGTCAGCAATGATAATTATTTTAAAATTGTTATCAACAAGTTGCCCATCAGTTAATATTTAATAATGTTTAACAGGTTTCTATTTATGAACAAAATGAGATCAATTTTGCTTATAACTACAATATTTGAATTCTATTGTTTTTTTGTTTAGTTTTTTTCATTATGATGATGATGACAATTGCTTTTATTTTTTATTTTTACTTTTTGAATGCTGGTTTTTTTCTTTCCTTGCCAGCCAGGTCATTTTGTGTCACTATGCCTTTTGTTTCATTTTGTCCGTAATAAAAACGTTAAATGAGATGTTTGTGGTTGGGTTTTTTTTTTGTTTGTGTACACTAGGTGTTATCAACCACTTCCGCAATGAGATGGTCTTTTCAGTGTGAAATAAAATCCTTAAACAAAACAAAAAGGTACCGACAATAGAACTTGATAACCCTGGAAAAAAGACAACAGACAATACAATATTAATAATAAAAAAATGATGTAAACAATAAAAAATACATTAATATTTAATTTACAATTACAAAAAGTTAAAATTATCAATGAATATACTTTTATTATACATATAGCTATGCATAACTATACTATATATATATATATATATTTGTGTGTGTGTGTTAAAAGCAATCACTTTCTGTCTGCTATTTGACAATATTTGCTAAAGCACAGCCTCATATGCTGTTTTTTTTAGTTTGATATACTTTGCATGGCCTGTTATGAAAGAAATATGGTAACATGAGAGAGAAAACGGCATTATGGTATTACGCGTACGAGTCAGTCTCACACAGCAGGGAACATGAATGCTAAATGTCTCTTCATGTGCTTTTACCGCGGTTCAACATCCATATGTTGGACTCTGACCTGAAATCTCATGGTTTTTGTGGTTGTTTCTGAAAGTATAGAACCATTTATAACATTTCTTTTTTTTTTTCTCAGAAGCAGTTGACAAGCAAAGCTATACAGTAAAACTGCCTGGCCGCCCCACGTTTATGTTTTATTCATATTGCGGCGGGTGTTTCTGCCAGTGTTGAATTGGCAGATAGATCATTATTGAACAATTGCGAACCAGAACCGCCATTCCGTGCTGTGACACACATTACGAGGAATATCTCAGTCATATAATCTTAATGAAACATACGGTGATGGAGATAGAAAGATGCCGTTTCATTGTGCAATTGTGTGCGTGTTATTGTTTGTGTATTACAATAAAGCAAGCAAAACCTTGATATTTTATTGCAAAAAGCACCAGGAAGGAGGCCAAAAGTTCAGTCCATAACAACGTCCCATAGAAGTGAACATCATGAGGGAGTTCGCTTTGGTATTACAATTTAAAGCAATGAGATTAAAAGGAGACTTTCAATGTTTCTCCACTAGATTTGCAAAGACACCAGCATTCATTTATGCATTCAGAAGTTGTCTTACATGTCCATCTTCAGTTGACTGCATGGTGAAAAAAGAGTCTAATGAACAACAATTGGCGACACTTTACTTAAAGCCTTTATATATATTTTAAATGTCATGCATTATAAAGTTAGTTTAAATGCATTGATTATGCCTTGCAATGCTTTGTTGAGCGCATGAATAATTGTAATCAATGCATTATAATGCATTGCATAATACTGTAGTATAATGCATTACACTTTATAAAGATGTAGCAATGCATTAATTACAATTTATATATGCATTAAACCACACAGCAAACAAACCTGCAAATATTATAATGCGTTTGAACTCTGGTTACTATAAGGAGAAGATTTTGTGAGGAGAGTTTGTTCGAGCTGCATGCTGACAGGGAACATTATCTAAAAATCGAAAACCCTGAAAACAAAGGCATTTACAGTAGGTTTGACGTTGTGGTGGACATCAGGACCGAGCAGTCAAACAGTTTATGACCTGCGACATGGAAACTTTCCACTTCTGCGGTTGAAGGTTTTGCGGTGCAACGTGCGCTGAACAGACTCTGACAGGAGCTTTCTTCTCTGTTTCTTGTCATTTTCTCCTCCTTTGATGTCGCACATGTAACGTATGTGCTATGGTTTCCATGTCAACATTTTTAGCTAACGAGACCACATGTGTAACTGGTCTGGTGTTCTTTAACAAGGGAGGTTAGTTTAAGTCTTTTTCCTCTACCTTTCTCTCTGACTGGTCTTTTGTTAGAGGAGAGAGAGAGAGAGAACGAGCTCAGGAAACGTGGGCGGATTTGACAAGAAAAGAGTTTCAGTTTCTGCCTTTTATAAGAGCTTTGCTTTTTTCTTTTCATGCCTTTTTTTTCAATTTTTCTTTTTTTTTTTAGGTTTAGTAAAAGTTTTAGAAAAGAGGACTTGGTAACCCAAGGAAAGACAACTGTGTGCAACTAGGCCAGTTTTATCATTGGTTTAATCACAGAAACGTATACATTTTCAATAAAAAATGTTTGAATTAAATTAAATAAAAAATGTGGTAAATATTAATAAAAATGCAAACAGCAAAATAAATAAATATATATATATATATATAAAACCAGATAAAAACGTTTGGGGAATAAAATGACTGAATATATATACATAAATATATATAGTTTATCAAAATAAAACATTTTAGAAAAGAGGTGTTGGTAAACCTATAAGATAACTGTGTGCAACTAGGATAGTTTTATGATTGGAATAATGACAAAAAATACAAAATAAACAACCATGATGTAACGGAGACTGAGGGTCGTTTGGATCCATTAGCAGCTTTAATGAGCAGAGTAGTCAGACAGGCAAAGGTTCGGT
>JAUMHI010000041.1:19900795-19921360 GCA_032359435.1 Enteromius unitaeniatus | reverse complement strand
TCTTCGATCCTTTCGTCCTGTTGACGAGTCACAGGTCAGGGATTTGGAACTATGGAGGCGTTGGCATCTCGTTCCCAAAGCGTTTCGACGCAGCGTCTCGTTCCCTAAAGGAACCATGGTTATATTCATAACCTGGAGACGTTTTCTGTGTGAATATGTCTTAAAATGTAATTTATTCTTGTAATCAAACCTGAATTTTCAGCGTGTCACATGATCCTTCAGAAATCATTCTAATATGATCATCCTCATCATTTCTAAATTATTATCAATGTGGAAAACAGCTGCCTTGTCATTTCTTTTCTGTTCAAAAGAACAGTATTTGTAACATTCTAAAAGTCTTTTCTGTCACTTTTGATTTAAGGCAGCTGTTACCTGATTTTAACCCTAAACTTTTCTTGTGTTTAACATTCAACAAATATGTTTGACATGATAACATAAATTTATGTTATGTGAAATTTATATTTGCAGTATATTAAATATGAAACCTTTCTTAATGTTCATTTAATACAACATTTACAATCACATTTGGTGGTCACCTGCTGATATAAGAGGGACAATAAACCAACTAAATAAAATGAAGCAAACAATGGTGACAAGTCAAAACATCAACTAATCTTGATCTGATCTTTCTTTTCTGAATCCTTTCCAAATGCGATATCTTTCCCAACTTTGGCACTGCCTCAGACTTCCAATGTTATAAAACCAAAATGGGAAACATTCTCATTGGCTGTGATTTATGTGCATTTACAACAGAAACATGACTTAACACTGGAAGCATGTCGTGTCACGTTGGGTTTGGACACGGTGTTAGCATGTGGAATCAGAAGGATTCAGTTTACCTTCCTCTTTAAATCAGGTGGGACGATATATTCATGCAAGACACTGCACAGAAAGGATCCTTCACTGAATCCTGCTCAGCTCGAACCCACATATTCTCCCACAAATGAAATGAATTTATAGTCAATAAATCTGGAGCAGCTGAAGGTCACAAACCTTCATGCCTGATTAGTTTGATTCAAATGTCACAGGAGAAAACCCTCCCACTCTCAACAAGAACGACAGACAGAAATGTGTTGGAGAAATAAACACCGCAGGCCAGGTAAACCTGATCAGATGTTAAATGTGTGTGTCTGAGACATCATTCTCCACATTCGCAGTAAGACTGAAGCAGACGCAGTGGCTGATGTTTGAGGCAGGAGCAGACACACAGAAAACTCACTAAGCCCAAGAGAGTAAATCCCTGAGATAGACCCACTGTAAGAGTCTGAGCTGCTCGTGTGTGTGTTTGAGATAAAGCCTTTTACAGCATGGTAAGAAGGGCTTCCAATCGTTCCTGTTGTGACTCTCTCATGCTGCCTGTTTGTCTCAGATTTAGGATCATTAAGTGAGAATTACAGAAGAAAATAAGACACAGCGCCTGAAGTGTTGTAGATGTCTGATATCATTTTCTTCTTTAATATTGCACCAAGTATACTACCTGAAAATCATGCCAGAACGTGACCCTGGAGCACATAAAGGTCCATTTTTGGAATTTGAGCTTTATGCACCATCTGAAGCTGAATAAATAAGCTTTATATTCATGCCTGGTTTGTTCAGAGAGGACAATATTTGACAGCTATTTGAAAATCTGGAACCAGAGAGTGCAAAAAAAATCGAAATATTAAGAAAATCACTTTTAAAGTTGTCTAAATGAAGTTCTTAGAAATGCATATTAATATTCAACAATTAAGTCGTGATCATGTGTGTGCTTGTTAATTAAAAGTGGCTTCTTAATAAAATACAGCTTTTTTTATTTAGCTCATCTATTAGGTAAAACTATTTAGAATTTGTTTTGATTTATTTATTGCACTTTAATTTAGTTTTGAAATGTGTCTATGTTTTTTAAATAAATGTCATTCATTAGTTTTAGTTAGTTTTACTTATTTAAAGACTTTAAGTCGACGAAATAAGATGAAACGAACATTAACAAATAAACCTTTTCATTGCAGTAATGTATTAGTAAACGTTAAACTTATTAAGATTAATAAAAGCTTGTTCATGTAAGTAATAAAAAATGCTTGTTCAATAAAACATTGCACGTGTCAACTAATATTATTTTGTTAACTATGAAACCTCAATCTTAAACCTTAATTGTTACCAAATCATTTATTACTTATTCACAATAAGGTGTCATTTGGTGTCAACATTAGGTAATACATTAAATAACATGAGCAAACAATGAAAAATACATTCATTACAGCATTCATTCATCTTTGTTAACATTAGTTAATAAAAACACAGTCATTCATTGTTAGTTCATATTAACAGTAGTGCATTAGAAAATGCTGAAATTAACATATTAATAAATACTGTAGAAGTATTCAATTCTTAATGAATATTATTGTAAAGTGCTATCAATTTATTTATTGATTTTGTTCTACTTTTGTAAGTTGCTTTGAATAAAAGTGTCTGACACATATATGCATAAATGTAAATTATTAACCTAAATGTGTTCATTAATTCAAACTATTCTGCTAACTTTATTGCCAATTTTTTTTCTTTTTTAATTCACAAGCCATTTTAAGCCTTAAGTATATTTAAATCAACATAAAATACTTTGTCTGAAAAACAAAATATTTCTGAGGCACACAAGCTAACGTGCATCATTTGCTCCTCATTTTCTTAGGCTATAGTGCTAAAAAAAAGCTTTCTGTGAATGCAGCATTGAAAAAAAGACAGAAAGAAATATGAGATCGTCAAATAATTCCAGTACAAAACTTACTGAAGGCACATGTATCGTAATTATGAATTCTGAACTCATAAGTATAGGACCTGAGAGCAGCATTACATGCAAACCCTGTTCACTCCTGCATCACTGGCACTTAAGAGCCTTCTTAAAAAGGCTAAAATGCTGATATGGCATTATGGGTATCTCACACGCACATGCAGACTCATAAAAACTATACAGCCCCTCTTCCATTATGGACTCCATCAAGCCTTTTAAAGATGTGCATTAATCTAATTATCTTTCACTGATATACTCATGCTCAGTTTTAGCTCCAAACACTTGTGTGCTGTTATTAAGGTCCGATGGTTTCTCATCTGAACACTTCGTGTCAAAAGGGTTGCTGACCCCTGCAAGAGAAAGAGAGAACGGAGACAGTGTGCAAACTAAAAAAGGAAAGTTGGTCAGCGCCTGCTCTGATGCTGTAAAAGGCTTGAATGAGTGAGTCAAACTCCAAAAGTGAGTCAAAAATAACATAAGCGTATAATCTAAGTGGTTAATATGATTCTATATTCCAAGTCATTATGCATGAACGTCAACAAAAAGACCAATTTGTGACCAATTATACAGTTTTATACAAAATTATACCAATTATTTTTTGTGGGTCTTAAGTCTTTATTGACCTTTCCATAAACCAACACAAATATTAAATATGTAATTCTTATTATTATTGTTATTTTTTTGTATTATTTATTTTTTCAGTTTAGTTATTTTAGTACTTCAAGTTAAACTAAACAAAAATAATGAAATGTTGCCTTGGCGACTACTATAGCTTAAACAACTGTAGCTTTTTTTTTTTAAATTCATGTTATTTTAATGAAATCAAAGTTTTTTTCAAATGGTTTCAGCTAACGATCCATCTCAAAAGATCCATTTGTTCACAATTCAGACATTCCGGAGAAATACAGTAGGTTTAATCCTTCATGATTTCCAGCACATAATGAGTTAAATGTATTGTAATGCAATGTACTGTACGACTTCAGAAGAGAAATAAGCCTGGTTTCTGTCATTCCAGAGCTTGACGGCTCACTGTTATTACAGTATATGTAAAACATTGACAAGATATTAACATAAACATTTACCTTTTGTGTTCCAAAGATCAAGACCAGTAAAAAAAACTCAAAGTCAAACAATCCGCTCAGTCTTACCTTCCAGAATGACCTCCTTGCCAGTTTTCTTGAGGGCCTGAACAGCCTCATCATGAGTGGCCTCTCTGAGGTCACAGCCGTTCACGGACAGAATTGCGTCGCCCACGTAAAGAGCCTCCGTCTGGTCCGCTGCCAGTCCTTTGAAGATCTTTGAGATCAGGATTGGCATCTTATTCTCCTTTCCGCCTATAAAACATTTATTAACACATGTGGTGAAAACACAAAAATGAAGGGGTCATAAGATGTTGCAGAAAAGAACATTATTCTGTGTATTTGAATTAATGCAATGTGTTTATGCAGTTTAAGTTTCAAAAAGTAGGGTGTGCTCTGACACTAAAACAAAAAGCATTTGCTGCTTCCAGGGGAGACATGATTACTGATTATCATGACTTATGTCTTTTTACATGTAAACATAACACCATGTCTGCATTAGCTATCAGCGAAACAACAAACAAGCACTGCCCTTCACTGCTCAAAACTCACGGTTGAACAGTAAGTAGCAGCTTCTTTTAATAAGAAAAGCTAACTATCTTAAAGGTTGTGAGTGGTCAGCAGCAGACTGTTCTTGCAGAGGTAGAATTGCCTCTCTTTCTAGTCTCTGTGCACAATCCTCCGTAAATGTGCTGAACACACTCCAATATTTGTGTTCAACTGTTCTGGAACAGTGGTTTTAGCTGTATTTTAGTTGTGTCCTCTTTTGGAAGCACAAAGTAGCTTCACTTTCAAAATGAAACACAGCGTCTCCAGAACATGGCACCTGCAGCAACACTTCTTTCTTTGCGTTAACATTTGGGCGGTGTTTGAAAATAAACCCACTCTGTGATGTGTTGTTTAGGGGGGTGTGGACATGTCATAACTTTTATTATTAAATATAAAGAATTTATGTTTCTTTTCTCATTTTTGAACTTGTCTTCGCAACTTTAGGGATCAGCTTGTAACACTCCAAAAAGAAAGGAAATCTAATGAAAAAATTATGCAATGTGCAATTTTAAAGATGTATTGGATAAACTCTTTTATGTTTTTACTCTTAATGCAGTATGAACGCCTCTGCTGACTAGACTCAGTCTTTTGTGATGACAAAGAAGAGCAATATGTGGTGTTGAAATTATGAAGAAACCTGCAAACGTGCAGATACTATAGTCACATCCTTTCGAAGTTCTGCATTAAAACAGAGGGAACTACTCAAAGAGCTTCTTTCTGTAAAACTGTCACAGATCTCTGATCCACTGGGTTGCATGGTATGCTGCTACTGAGAAATATAGATGAAGAAGGTAGCCATTTCTTTCTTATATTTGTAATACTGATTAACTAGATCAAACTAGTGCCAGTGAGATAATTTCATTATCAGAAAAAAAAACAATCGATAAAATTGCAGTTTACATTTAAAAAAAAAAGCTTAAAATATATGCAAATTAATAACAAATTAAACATAAAATACTACGTTTTGCAAATAACGCATTTTCGAGAGGATCGCTGGACGAGTTAAATACACACAACTGGCAGCCCATCATCTAATCATTCCCTAATTATCTCACAACCAATCCAATTCATTTTCTCTCACTATAAATACCCCAGCTTCCCATTTTCATTCATCTCACTTTTGTGCATCCCCCCTCCGCCCCTTCTCCGCATTTTCCTCATTCGTTCCTTCCTCCGGGGGGCAGTTGGAGATTGAGCCGAGCGATTGAGTCCGCCTTTCTCCCGGCTCACTCCCCGGACAGCACGCCAAATTCGCTATCAAATTCTTTATCTAAAACTTGCTTCCCCGGCAACAAGGAAACAAGGAAAGCGTGAACTCTTGAAAAGGTTTATGCTGGTCTGATGACTTTACATAAGGACCTTTTTTAAGACAAAGTAAAGAAAATTTACGTAACATATTGCATTGCATTATTTCTCAAAGAAGAAGCCTTCATATCTTCATTTTGGATCTCAAGTAAATGTTTTTGATTTAAAAATGGTGATACATTTGTATTAGAAAAGAAAAGAAAATATTTTGTATTTGCATTAGAAAATATGATCAAAAATAACATGCAACGTGTAATGACATGTCTTTATCAAACTGAACACTTTCTGCTCTGATTAAGACCTTTTTAGGGCCTTAGTTTATGGAAAGGTCAATAAAGACTTCTTAAGACCCACAAAAACTATAATTGGTATAATTTTGCATAAAATTGTATGATTGGTAACAAATTTTACAAATTTACAATAATTTACAATAGCTTTTGCAAATCACAAGACAATAGACAAGTGGGCATATCAAAAAGTTAAAGAATATTGTGTTTTTCAGCAGATTGTGTCTTACGGGCAAAGATCAAGGCGGAGTCTGAGACAACCAATCAGGACTGAGAAATAAGTCTATTCCTACTTTAAGGTCTTGTAACTCATTATCTCCTTTGGAAATCAATGCAAACTTCTGTTATTTACAGACTTCACACAGCAAGTAAAGGGTGATAACATCAAAATGAGGCAAAGTTCTGCGTTTCTCTTCATTTTGAACTGCTGTGTCCTCACAACCCTGACCGATGGCTTTTCTATAGGTAACTGCACAATTGATTACCCTTTCGGCCATCTGAAGGTGCTGTGCGATAGGATGGGCTACAGGAAAACAGGCTTCGTCTTGGGCTCATCACTGGGTCTAGTGAACTGTCACGCCCCGGACTGTGTTTTGTTCATGTTTTCACTTCCCCATGTCCGCTGTCTCCGTTTGACCAAGTTTCTGTCTATTGTTAATTATGTTCAGGTGTGTCTTGTTTAATTAGTCTGCCCTATTTAAGTTACGTTGTGTTCAGTGTCAGATTGTCCGGTCATTAATGTTGTTTTATGTCTGTCTGTGTGTATTCCCTGGTTACCTGTTTCATTGCATTTGTACAGTAAAAATAACAGTTAGTTAAAGGAATAGTTCATCCAAAAATTAAAATGCTGTCATCATTTACTAATCCTTGAGTTGTTCCAAATCTGTATGAATTTCTTTCGTCTGCCAAACACAAATGAATATATTTTGAAGAAAGTTTGTAACCAGGCTGTTTTGGTTCACCACTGAGTTCAATAGTATGTTTTTTTTACTATGGAAGTCAATGGTGTCCAAAATAAATTACAAAAGCCTGGTTGTGTTCTGCAGGAAAGGTTTAAATTCACCATCATCTAAAAAAAGAATTTCCATTGCTGATTAACCAGCCTTTTTTAAATCATATGATGACAAAGAAAAGCAATGCATGGTTTTGAAATTATGGAGAAGTTGTAGTACTGTTGCACTGATGTCACATCCTTCAAAGTTCTGCATTAAAACAAAAGGAAACTATTTAAATAGCCTCTTCCTATAATCTGCTACAGATCTGCTAGGTTGAATGTCATGCTGCTACTGACAAATATAGACGAAGAAGGTAGGCATACCTTTCTTATATTTGTAATACTGATCAACTAGATCAAACTAGTGGCAAAGTGCTCTTAAGAACTGGCATGCATATCTAGTTTCACAAAAACATATATTTCAGTGAGATAATTGAACTAAACTGCAATTCTGCAAATCAGAAGACAATAGAAAGTGGACATATCAAAATGTGAATAAATAGTTTGTTTTTCAACAAATTTAATTTCACAGAGGAAGATCAAGGCGGTGTCCGAGACAACCAATGAAGACTGAGAAATAAGGAAGCCCAATCCTATTTTAAGGTTTTGTCCCTTATTATTTCCTTTGGAAAGACTTCAGACTTCGGTTATTTACAGACTTTACACAGCAAGTAAAGGGTGATAACATCAAGATGAGGCAAAGTTCTGCGTTTCTCTTCATTTTGAACTGCTGTGTCCTCACAACCCTGACCGATGGCTTTTCTATAGGTAACTGCACAATTGATTACCCTTTCGGCCATCTGAAGGTGCTGTGCGATAGGATGGGCTACAGGAAAACACCTTCACCGTTACCCCACAACACTGTCAATCTGGATATTTCTTACAATGCCATCCATCAGATCGCCAAGGGGGATTTCGTTGGACTTTCCAATCTGATCACTTTAAACATATCTCACAACCGGATATATGAAATACACGCCAACGCACTGAGTGACCTACCAAACCTGGAAGAGCTCAACCTGTCCTACAACCAAATCAAAACGGTGACCCCAATACTGCACAATGGTCTTGCAAATCTGACTTTTTTAAGACTTGACTCGAATTACATCGAGACAATTGAAAACCAGTCACTTGCGACACTTTCAAATTTGAGGTTTGTCAATTTTACCAATAACAAGTTGATTCATATTTCCAAACTCCATCCTCTTCTTCAACTACCACATCTGGAGGAACTTTATTTGGGAAAAAACGGCTTTAGAGTTTTCAACTCGAGCGACATCCCTTCGGCATGCATTGGTTTGAAAAAACTGGATCTATCAATGAATCCCTTCACAGTGTTCAAGATGGCGGAAAATGTCTTTCCTGGTCTTGAGTACCTGGACTTGTCAGCCTGTTTCCTAAACAATACTTCCGTTTGTTTTATTCTAAACAAGGCTTTCCTGAACACAGTTAAGACTCTGAACCTCAGCAGGAATCACATTGAAGAAAACCAGATGGGTTATATAATGCAAAATTTCCCTTCTGTGTCCTGGATGGCACTGGATGGTCTAAAGGATTTCAAGGTGAACACTCTTTTACAGAAGGCATGTTCTCCCAGCCTGACAGGTCTCCACTTGGAGGACAACCAACTTTCTGTACTCACCGATCGCATGTTTAGACCGTGTGTGCTTTTGAATGAGTTGCACCTAAGAAACAACAACATATCAAGAATCTACAAGTCGTCCTTTGAACGTCTAGTCAACTTGACAGAGTTACGAATACAAAAGAACCGTCTGACGCAACTAAACAACACTCTCTGGGTTCTCCCCAACTTGCAAGTCCTCGATCTTCATCTCAACAGCATTGAAAATCTTGACTGCACTGATTTTGCGAATCTGACGCAGTTACGACAGCTCTTTTTGCACAAGAACCAAATTGTGACAATCAAGCCGTGTGTATTTAAGAATTTAGGAAATCTCTTAGAGCTTACTCTGAGCAGCAATCGTTTGCTAACGGTCAGTGGCACCTTTACATACGGCCCCCAAAACTTACAATCCCTGAGTTTAACTAACAATAAATTTGGTGTCATCAAAACTAACTCTTTCAAAGCTTTGCATTCCCTTCAAACCTTGCATCTCTCAGACAGCCAAATATTATATATCAATCCATATGCTTTCGCAGGGCTGAAAAATTTAACAGACTTGCATCTTGCATCTAACAAAATCACACAAAGAACTCTAGGATATAATGCTGTGTTCGCTGATATACCAAACCTACAGAGCATAGATCTGAGCTGCAATTACATCTCATATGAGACTCAAGAGGAGCTAGATAGTCCACCATTCACCAAGTTAACTGAACTGAGAGTTTTGAAAATCTTCAGTCAACGTCGAGGCTTAAACCACATCCCTTCAAACTTCCTGAAAGGTCTCAAAAACTTGCAAGCCTTATATGCTGACAATATAAATGTCCAGAATTTACACGTGGACACATTTAATTACACTCCAAAGCTTACTCACTTGGATTTGACGAATAATAATATTGCAAATGCTTTGACGTCCAGGCTTTTCCAGCCAATTTCAGGCCTCAATAAGATTGTATTGGGTAGGACTCACCTTAAGTCTTTGGATTTTCTAGTCAACGCAAATCTGTCTAGTTTGTCGATCCTACTAGCTAAGACCAATGACCTTCAATTTATGAACCAAACCGCCATCCATTCGCTTCCTCGACTCAAAGTGCTTGACTTGCGAAACAACAGCTTCACGTGCGACTGTAGCAATGCTTGGTTCATCGACTGGGCCATCAGGAACAATAAAACGCAAGTGATTTACCTGAACATGTATGAATGTCGCTATCCCCTTTCTTTAAGCGGAAAGAGTCTGAGAGAATTCAACACTGAATCCTGCAATGTGACTTACGACTACATCTGCTTTGTCTACAGCTCTTCCATTGTCATTCTCACTCTAGTCATTTCGTTTATCTACCACTTTCTAAAATGGCAACTGGTCTATGCTTACTACCTCTTTCTAGCTTTCCTCAAAGACAAAAAGAAGAAGCAACCCTCAAATAATCCAGATTTTCAATACGATGCCTTTATTTCATACAACGTTCAAGAGGAGCCATGGGTTCTGGAAGAACTTGTGCCCAACCTTGAGAATCAACACGGCTTGAGATTGTGCCTTCATCACCGAGATTTCCAGCCAGGAAAGACCATTATCGACAACATAGTGGATGCAATATACAACAGCCGCAAAACTGTCTGCCTGATCACGCACAACTACCTGAAGAGCGTTTGGTGTTCGAATGAGATCCAGGTGGCCAGCTTCAGACTTTTTGATGAACAGAAAGACGTTTTAGTTTTAGTTTTTCTTGAGGATATTCCAGCGCACCAGCTTTCACCGTATTACCGAATGCGCAAACTGGTGAAAAAGCAGACATATCTACGGCGCCCCAAACCTGGAGAAGATACTCGAGCGTTCTGGCAGAAACTCAAAATAGCCATCGAGTCTAAAGAGAACATGGAGGACAGACATATCCTTTCTGGAAAAGTTCTATTTTAGAACCCTAAAAGTACCTGATAGTGTTACGTTTTTGATAGTGTAATGTATTTGTTTGCCGCCGTGCTATTTTATTATATTCAGTTCAATTCAAGCTTTTTTCATGATGCAAATCTTTCTACATTATAAACGTTTCTACATTATATTTAGTAACAGCTTATCAGTGGTGACTATTTCAAGTTAAAAATCAATGTTAATGTCATGTAATCAAACAGATGGTGAACTCTATTATCAGCAATGATTATATGTTGTAAACTTGCGATCAAACTTATTGCAAGATTTGGTCGTTTTTTTTCTAACTTCCTCATGCTGATTTGAGCTGTTTTGTTGAACCATAGTTTCACAGGATTCTTCATCAATCAAGTGAGCTACCAAGCAAAGCTACTGAATTAGAAAACTTCATATGAAGCTGTATATGTGACGACAATGTTCAGAAGTATCACTTTTCAAACTGCGTAGAATGTTACATTTTTTTGAAGTCATAACATAATTTTGCAAGATATTTTGCAAGAAAAAATTAAGCTTTATTAATCAAAACTGTGTACCTGTCAATCATACTTTGTGAAAAGGAATACATTTTTTTAAGTGTTCAGAGTTTTACTGCCTATAGTGTTCATTTCAAATGGAAACTGCAGTGAATCGTACATAGCTACGTTATTTATTTTGTATTTTTTTCCAAGTTTTGCAGAAATGTACATAGAGCCTATAGTGGATACTAGTTCCCATTCTAACTATTCCCTCTAATCAATGCTGATCTGTTGAACTATAGAATGCTATAATGTGGTTGAATGATATATCGAAACTTATATTGTAATATTGTTAAGCGATTGATTCACTGTGTACTGAGGCACTCTGAGATGCTGAAACACTGTTATCGTGAGCTGTATGCGTGTAAATGAACATAGTGCCGCAGTTCACTCGGGAAAACTAACAAAATAAATGGTTGATTGCAATGGTTGGTTTAACATTAAAAAGGGAAGAAATTCAGTTGTAAATATTTGTATTGTAATTTTATTAAATACTAATTTTTTGTATTTTACTCTAGAAAACTATTATTGCAAAATATTTTTCTTGAGTTTTTTCTTTAATCACAATAAAACATAATATTACTTTATAGTGAAAGGAGTGGGAAAAAAAACTCAAGGAAGTCTGAGTTGGTTAAAGTATACTTTTAAAAAATCCCAACTTTCCCATATTTTTGTTTTCTATGCAGATGCACTCCACAAAAAAAAATTGAAAAGCTATTTAAAATGCTATTTTTAGAAATTAAAATGCACTTAAAACCTCACATTTGCTGTACTTTTTTGTAGGGCTGAACAATTATATATAATTATGTATTTATAATGTAACACTTTACGGCTGTAGCTATCAAATATTTTAGTAATCGATTATTCTACTGAAAATGTTGTTGATTAATCGAGTAATCTGACAAAACGTTTTATCTTAATTAAACTAAACTCAATCAAACTAAAATGACCACACCTGTTTTATTGAGCACATTAGACTTAGGGACATTTATTTAACGTTCAGTATACAAACTAAAGTATTCATCCAAGCCATGGTATTGAGAAAAAGTATTGCGTAGTTTTAATCGTAAAAGCCATGCACAACTTTTTTGACAGTAAACTCATTCCTTTGATAAGTAGCCATGGTATAAGCTGATAAATGTTCCGGTTAATTAATAGAGGCTTCGAGGCCGAGGATTTTGCCTCGATAATTTTTTGTAATTACGTTCGAGTTACTTGAGGAATCATTTCAGCCCTATAACACTTACATTGGGAAACAAAATCAACTGGTGAAAATGCAGGAAAATTTATTTTTGTGCATTTTACAATGCATAATATGCTGCAGAAAAACTAAATATTGTCACTGGTCATTTTTCTTCTACACAATTTACCACAGACAAAACTCTCTTGTTGAAAAGTAATGAGTGTGCATGGCTAAACACACAGCAACTGCATCAGAACCCAGCACTAAATCTTGACTACTGATGCGCTCTTTGATGTGATTTACGGGCAGCGCTGTAATACCAATCAAAACTTCATCGCCTTCATCCTTGAGCTGGGGTGTGCTCCAAATATTATAGACCGACGAACATATATCTTCTTTAGTGAATGATGGTTCGGTCTGTGGTGTTCTCTTGGAGGAGATGAGCATCTGAATGAAATTTCCAATGAGAATCAGACAGATGGTATCGCTGGTCTCAAAGGCTCTTGTGCTTTAAACACACATCTAGAAAATCAGGGCATGTGAAGTGACCACCTTGAGCATAAACCATAGAACATTTATATTTCCAGATTTTAAATCGCTCTAAAGACTGTGTGCTTAGCTTCTTCCTTACCATCATCTTAATCAACCTGTATCAGAAGTGGTCTTGTTTAATTACCCTCAATTCTAGTGACCTTTTGACCTTTGAAGACTCATAGGACATGTATGCGGCTGGGAGCTCAGGTCCTGCCAGATACTGTTGGCAACCTCTGGGCTCTCGCCGCTTCAGATCCAGCAAGTTATCAATCATTTCCCTCTGCAGTCCCTGCCAGGACGTGCTGCACAAACACACTAATGCTAAAACACAACGACCTTCCGCTGATTGCATCATTCTTCTGCAAATACAGTGTTTAAAGGTCACTGTAGGAAATGCTTCTATTTTAGCACAAATATTACAATTACACGTTATCAGCATTAGAATATTAGAGTAATCTTGGACCAAAATTGGTGTCTGGAACTTTTCTCTCAAGAAACGAGAGAATCAACGATTGATATTTTTTTTTTATTTAAAATGATTTTATTTAAAGAGTTTCAGGTTTTCTGTGTTTTATTGTAGGACTGCACAATCGAGGCAGTTGTTATATATTATGTATAACTATTGAACCAAATTAAGTAATAATACACTTTCAGTGAGAAATATAAAACTGAATTTTTAAGGAAATAACTGTATTTTTTACAGTATAACAGTAAAATTACAATCCAAATATTTATGTCCTAAATACTTCATTCTAATGAGTTAAACCAGTGTTACTTTAGCATGAATTAGATACTTTTATAGTTTTAATTAGTTTAATTTTATTATTTTAGTGGTTTTTGTTATTTTAATTTTTTTAATTATTTAGTTTATTTTATTTATGTTATTTTTATACGTGTATATCGTTTTTTAAATAAAAATTTTAGCTTAGTTTTTTTTGTATATCAACTTAAAATAAACAAAAATTAATTTTGTTTTCATATTTTTATTTTCCTGTTTTATTCTATTATTTTCTTTTACAATACAACACCATATTTTATTTTATTCATTTGTTTCCCTTATTTCTGTTTTAGTTTAATTTACTGTTCGTTAAACCATCAAACTTTTATTTTGGTGGTTAAGGAGCCCCTAAATCACTAGACAGAAATGTAATAATAGAATTTGGTTATGCAATCGGGTATTTTCCTTTGTTGTTCTTTTGTTTTTATTCCTCAAATCTCTAGATTTCTAATAAAAGATCATTAGTGACACCCCTAGTGGCAGTACTGAGAATGCAATATATACTTGACAAAATATCCATAATAAAATTCAACTAATTCTAGTAATTCTTATTAGCTGGCTAGCAACAAATTAAAACAATACAAACACAAACTTAGTAGAAAACAAGTGTTGCTAAGTTTTCATGTGTGTTTTGAAGGGGTTTCCAAAAGTGTTCAGGTCCAAAGACTCGTACCACAGTAAATATAGATGTACAACTGCACTTCGGACTCAAGGCAAGGTCGTCCCTCTCTGGCTCCCTAAAATAAACAGCACCATACTCTTCATCTGAAGCCAGTGACAGGCTGAGCATGATGGGTAATTCTTCGGTCAGCTGTCGACATTGGGGTGCAAACACACTCCTCCCCCGAGAACACACACACTCTACGTAAATCTCAGAATCAAACCAGCGACTTTCCACATTCATGCAAATGAGTTTCAATAAAACATCACAATATGATCAAATGTTGACATTTTTCCAGGGCCTTCACTCACGTCTCACTTAATTTGAGTTTTGAGTTAATAAAATCAGAAACTCAAAAGTAGCTCATTGTAGTGCTATAACAGACCCTTACAAAAATTAACCATGGTTTTATTGCAGTAAAAGTATAGTAACCATATGGATAATCCTTTGTATTTTACTACAGTTAAACTACAGTTAGTGTAGCCAAACTGGGGCTCATTTGTGATTAACTAACAATGGTTTTCTGGATTTATTTGTAATAAAATGTTTAATTTTTGTAAGAGTGTTACAGTTGAGTGCCGGATGATAATACCATGGCACTGAGATGAATTATATATAATGCTATAGTATTGTCAGGGTGCACTGATGACATGAGATTGTTAAAAGTACCGAAAGTACCTTTTCTTTTTTTTTTTTTTACATTTTGAACATTATACCATAGTATCATTGGTAAAAAACCAATACCAAACCATGGTGTTATTTTCAGTACCGTGTGGATGTTTAGGAATTAAAAAAATACCATGTTAAAACTGAAGTACATATAGATAGATAGATAGATAGATAGATAGATAGATAGAAAAAACATATTTATGATAAGAGTATAGATAGCTAGACAGATAGACAGCCATAACATATTTATAATAGATAGATAGATATATAGACAGGCAGACAGACATAAATAAGATGTGTATTACAGATAGATAGATAGATAGATAGATAGATAGATAGATAGATAAAGGTTATTTATGATTCCTTCAAGAGTTGTAGTTTCCTTCACCTTCATAACTTCGTAACTGTTCCTCGAGGAAGAAGTTTAAGAAACCCAAGCAGACGTTAATACCGGAGTCTAAACGACTTCTATTACCTTTAATACTTATTCCGAGTCCTCCAACTTCTTGTTTGGTGACTCTGACGGTTCGCTTGACGTTCGTGATGGTGTCCGGTACCGGGGAGGCGCTGAGGTTCGCGGGATCGCCGTTAACAGCTCCGGCGGCCGCGGGCTCCTCGGAGGCGTCTCCGGGGCTCACTGTGAAGCAGTCCTCGCTGAGGGTGGCCAGCACACGGATCCAGTGGTGAACGGTAACGCGGAGCTCCAGCAGTCCGCTCTTCACGGGCTTCACTGCGGCCGCCATGATCAACACATTCCTGGGATACCAGCGGAGCGGAGTCCCAACTCAACTTATCCCCTCCTCCTCCTCCTCCTCCTCCTCCTCACCAACCAAACCCCTCGACCTCTCTCTCTGTCTCTCTCTCAGTTCAGCTTCAGTTTGCAGATTCAAAGTAGTCTACTTTTATTGTCATGCTTGTAATTGCCAATATTGCCAAAGCATCAGTGCACACAGAAACAAACGGAGACAGAACATATATATATATATATATATACACACACACACACACACATATATATACATATACATATGTATATAGCCTATATATATATATATATATATATACACACACACACATATATATACATATGTATATAGCCTATATATATATATATACATACTGTATACATATACATTATATATATATATATATATATATATATATATATATATATAAGGTTCAACCAGACATACAAGTATCTTAGTATAATATTGGTTAAATTCTGTTGCAAAAAAATATTTTTAACTATAAATGTTATTTGCATATTAAATGCATGATAAATCTTAAATAATAGTAATAATCATCATCACTTGTGTCATGAATGTCAAGTTTATTATTAGTTTAATAGTGTTAGATCAAAATACTGTTAATAATGAAAAAGACTTGATAAGGTCAAGAGGGGTCACATGGGTATGCATGACATCACGACAATAAAATGGCCCTGCATATATGCGCAGACTTTTTATTAAGAGAAATAATAATAAAAGATGGATCCACAACTATGCCAATATTTCTTTTCTTAAAAATGACTCATATAAATGTTTTATGTTGCTTTTGACTTGAAATGAATAGACATGAATAAAATAATAAACAACCACAATAAATATAAATGTATTATTATTATTATGATTATTTAATAAATGGTATTCAAAATATTTAAAATTACATAAAACAAAGCATTTAACAGCACATGTTTGGTACTGTTTTTGTTCTCTCTGCTGCTATAACTGCGTATAACTGTATATAACCCTTATTTAGAGAACATTTCTATGATTTTGTAAGGGTATTATTTTTATCTCCAGAACTCAAACACAGACAGCCGAAGCCCTTTATCTGAAAATCATTCTCAGATGGCTGCTGATGCAGTGAAAGAATCTCATGTTTGCTCTGACGGCGCAGTGTGAAGCTATTCAGCCTAATTAGCAAATAAAGACTATAATTAGTCTCTTTATACAGTTTGTGGAAAGGTTTAGATGTTCTGCTGATGATCCAGACATCATGCTCCTCACTGACCTTCACCAGATCACAATCAACTGCACTGAGATCAACACCCCTTTACCATCCGAAGTGTTTTTTTCATTGAAACAACAACAAAATATTGATTTCTCAGATCATTCACTCCTGAGCTCTAACACGAGGATGTCTTCTTCAGGATGAATAGCTAACCTCACAAAACATCCCAGAACTCATCACAGGCATTGATAACACTTGTCTATATTTGTACTGCTGACATACAAAAAATGATGTCACTATCAGAATGATGATGTCATGAGGGAGCTGGCTTTTGTTAGTTAAATTATTTTACAAATAAACCAATACTGAGGCCACAAGGAAAACCCATACACTGAATATTATAATAACAATTCCGAAAATGCTATGAATCCAGATTCTCAGATGATTTATTTGTTTGTTAATTTGTTTCTATCTGATGCCATGTTTTTGTATGAGCTTTAACAAAGAACCTCAGTGTTTTGTGAATTGTTGCTTCAGAATATTTCCTCACAATATCTTTGACTCTGTCTCCCTCTGGTGATGGAATCATTCTTCAAACGCACTGATACAAGACAACATAAAATAATCATGGTGACATAATCAGTCGTGTTTATTGAACATTATAAACATAATTTCATCTTGACCTCATGCCTAATATTAGTGAGAAACTAAAATGAACGATTTGTGTTCATCCTGTGCAGATATTCAGCTGTTATCCTCTTTTTAAAGCTGCAGAAATTGATGTTATTTTTCTGTTTAACATAAAGTGCCTTTGGCACAATCTGTAGCTATACATAGGTTACTGGACAAAATTCAGCAGTTAATTTTTTTTAAAGATTTAATGTGTATTTTCCATTAATCTTTAGCAAAAATAATATTGACAACAGTAAAAGATGAGGAAATAGATTTTACAGCGATTCTTTCTGCAGTGACACCATTTCACCGTTAGATGGCGACAAAGGACAGTATAATAAGTGAATATTGACTCATTTATTCAATCAATTCGTTCCACAAAGATGAAACATGGAGCGAATAAACGCTTGGAGACTCCCAAGAGCTCTGTCTTAGACCATAAAATGGTATTTTGCCTCAATCTAGCTCAGAAGTATATATCTGTCCCTCTGTTGTATGTTTTTCTCAGATCAGAGGAGGAGAAACACTTCAGAGAGTCATTGATTTGATTAAAAACACTACGGATCAGCCTGATGTTCTTGACGAAATACCAGCCGTTTATTTATTTGCCAAAAGCCAATAATGAACAATAGGTCTATATGAAAGGAGTCTGACTTAATTATAATATATTGAGTTTGAAGGTGAATTTTCTGTATTTAGTTGGTTAGACAATCTTCCTGAAGTCCATTTTAATGGTCTGTATTATTTTTTTATTTTGTGTCATTATATTATATAAACAAAGAGACTCTTATGAAAGTGTTGCTGGTACTTTGATACGTGCTGTACTATATAATAATTATTTAACATAGTTACTGGTTTTCCAATATTTTTTAGACCATTATTGTTTTTGTTAGTGTATACATTTTCCCTCCCCACTGCTATACAGTATATGGTTATGTGTGTGTGTGTGTTATATGAATATTTGCATATTTTGGTTTGGGTAATTTTTACCATTATACCATCTGTTCTCATAATCCTTACGTCTGTCTGGGGTCTAGACCTGTGTATTTCTGTCTGTGTACCTTTTCTTTTGTCCTTGTGTGTGTGTGTGTGTGTGTGTGATTAAAGGGTAGACATGTTTTTTGATGTATTATTTATATTTGTATACACACACAGTATAGGCATAGTTTCAGAATTATTCAATATTCAGCATTTAATTTTGTGCTAAAAATGTATTAGTTATTATTTATATAAATAATTCTGTAATAAATGTAATAAAAGTAATCTATTAAATATAAACATTAGATGAAAATAAATAAATATTAGATGAAAACTTAATGTAAACAAAAAATAGCAATGTGAACTACAGAAACAAATTTAAGTTGGAAAACAAAATATATATATATATATATATTTATTAAAATAAATGTTTTTATAAATAAATAAGTAAAAGTAAATAATGAAAACCAAAACAAAACTGAAAAAAAATAAACCTAAATAATAATCATAAAAATATAATAAAACAAAAAAATAAATAAATAAAAATGAAACTGATAACACAAATATGAAAGTGATTAAAACTACAAAAGTATATAAATAATAAGCCTCAGATTTGCACAATGACCTTTAAACTTTAACATTACTTCAACTTTATGCACACAGCCTGTGTGTGTTTGTCTGACAAAAAAAACGAAATGTAAATGTATTTGTGCTGTATGTCTGCAGATGATAAGCCTTCACTGTTGTCCATCTGCTCACATATAATCTTACTGTCCTGAAGTGGTGTGTGTGTGGAGATGTCTTTACCCTGGAGGGTTAACCAGGCGTCTGCCTGCTGACCTTTCTGACCCCGGCCTTTTGCGTGGACCTCAGGAGAACAGCAGGTACACAATCACAAGCACAGGAGCAGCAGGAGAACAAGAGCTGAGGGGCAGACGTGTGTGTGTGTCACTCGGTCATTCTCAAGCTGTTGCATTGTGAAAGACCTGCTAATGCACTAAATAGACCAGTGACAAAGACACACACGCTCAGAGACACAAGCCCAGCTGTCACACACACACTCACACACGCTGGCACGAGTCACAGCGGCAGGGTGACTTCTGCCATTCGGACTAACGCATTTCTGTCTTTGTTGACGTAACGCACGCTGTTTCCTTTGCCCGTTACAAATTATCATCACAAAGGGCTGCTGAGTGACACATATGATGTATTCATAGGGCGCACACTTATTACTTCATCTGTTCCCAGCCACGTCTCCGCTTGAGTCTTTTCTCTTAACTAATGTCACGTACCAGCTAACGGTTTTAGGGATTTTTGGTGGTGAGTTCTTTTTCAATTCATTAACATGATCCACAAACAAACACAATACTGACTGTCTTTGAGATTACCATCTATTATTCTAGCATTTCAAACCATACAATGTTATTATCATTAAAGAAGCATAGAAACAAAAATCCAAATACAATTAAATAAATAAAAATGTCAAATATATCATATATACTGTATTATAGCTACATAATATACCATTGAATTTGTTTGAATTGCTGTATGTGTAAAAATTGTTACTTGAAATAAAGAAATACTAGCTAAAATTCTCTATATATAGATATAGATATGAAGTACTAAATAAGATAAAAATTAAGAAATACGTATTATAATAACTAGTTTGTTTGAATTGCTATATATGTGAAAAAATTGTTGCTTAAAAATAAAGAAATACTAGCTGAAATTATATATATATATATATAAACAGTGGGTACGGAAAGTATTTAGACTCCCTTAAATTTTTCACTCTTTGTTATAAAATCCTTTAAGTAGATTTTTCCCTCATTAATGTACACACAGCACCTCATATTGACAGAAAAACACAGAATTGTAGACATTTTTGCAGATTTATTAAAAAAGAAAAACTCAAATACCACATTAAGTCACTCTTAAGTCTTTTTGGGAAAGGTGCAGCAAGTTTTTCACACCTGGATTTGGGGATCCTCTCCAGTTCTGTCAGGTTGGATGGTAAATGTTGGTGGACGGACATTTTTAGGTCTCTCCAGAGATGCTCAATTGAGTTCAAGTCAGAGCTCTGGCTGGGACATTCA
>JAUMHI010000041.1:19863410-19891651 GCA_032359435.1 Enteromius unitaeniatus | reverse complement strand
AAAACTAGCTCATGAATCTGTGCAGCGTTAGGAGAAGTGAAGAGGAGTCCTAAGTCACAAACTATTCTAAAATAGCTATTGCTGGCGATCTGCCTCGGAACGGAAACATTTTAGAAACATTTGACAATAATGAGCTTTTATAAAGGTACCAGCTTTGGTTTTGGAGGTTATCCCAACTCAAATTTTCTAATTATTCGTGTTATCATTATCCAGTTGGCTAAGAAGTAACTGCTGTTCTTGCATCAAGTTTGGTTTTCTTGTCTTACTATCAGCCATGATTCTTATCAATTAGCTGACAATTCGCTGAATATGTACTTGTTTAATTAATGACACTTAGCCTGCATTTTAAATCTTCATTGGATTGTGGTAATTTACATTTTTATTTTTAAACCTTTATTTGAATGCGGCAAAGTAATATTCTCTTTAATACTCTATACTATTTCCATAAATAATATCTGACACAGACCCCTATCAGCCAATCACTGTGTGCATAGTTAATAAGCATGCTGACATCATCCCTGGCGACAAGCTCAACCCCGCCCCCTTTACTCTGACATTAAAGGAGTAGTGTACCCAAAAATGAAAATTCTGTCATCATTTACTCGCCCTCGAGTAGTTCCTAACCTGGATGAAATTCTCTATTCTGCTGAACACAAAGGAATATATTTTGAAAAAAGTTTGTAACCAGGTTTACCATTGACTTTAATAGTAGTAAAAAAAAATACTATGGAAGTCGATGGGGACCCAAAACCACTTTTTTCAAAATATCTGTTTGTCAGAGCAACGAAACACCCACAGATCTGGAAAGACTCGAGGGTGAGTAAATGATGAAAGAATTGTAATTTTGGGTGAACTATTCCTTTAATACTAGTAAAGTTGGTCTCAGCTGGTTTGTGGATAGGTTTTAAGAGAAAACTTTTACTGCTGTTTAGGAGAACTCTTAGTGGTAAGATAAAATGTTTTGTGAATACAAGCCTGGGATTTGTGTGATAAAGTAACTGGTGAATCATATTTTGAACTGGTTCATAGAAATGAACAGTTTGAAAGAACCGATTCACCAAAATGAGTCAGGCATTCCAGCACTGATAGACATGCCAAAGGGATTGTGGGAAACGTTGGTCTTGACAAGCCAGAACATATCCTGCAATCCAATCTCAGGATAGGCATGCTTACACACACACACACACACGTAAGATCCCCTTTCTCTTCTTATCGGCACAACTATAATTAAGTCCTTGGTTTACAGCATAAAAAGCCCCATGGGTGCTCGCTCTCTATCTCTCTCTCTCTCTCCAGGTGTTCTCTATACATACTCCAGCTGAACCACCTGCAAACACAGGTGTCTGACTCTAAGTGTGTGTGTGTTTGTGCCAATAACACAGCTGCTCTCTTGCCTTGAGGCCAAAAATGGACAGAGAATTCAGAATAAACACAGGTGTGGTGTAGAAGAAGAGATATAGAACAGTTCCAAACCACCACTAAAACAAGCTTTTCCCATGTTTTTCTGCTGCTCATATCATTCTATACTAGTATTTACTAAATACAGTACATTACATGCACGTACATATTGCATGAGCAGTTTTATTAGCATTACTGTAGTTTCATATTATTTGTGTTCATTATTTTTCATGCAGTACGCAGTATACATGTCTCTTTCTTTGCTCTCTTATCGTGTGTCTTAGATTTCGTCCGACACAGGGCTCTTTGTGTCTGTCTAGAAAATGCCCTCATTATCTCATCCATGCTTTCATCCCACTCAGATCATGGAATTTCGGATGTGTTTTATTCTAATAGCACAACTTGGAAGTAATATATATATGTACACCTCCAAACAGTCCTCCGTTCATTATGCAACTGTTTAGAGGTGTTATTCACACTTAGAAATCAGTCACTGAACTAGAAAACTAAATATCAAATTCATTTCAAGGAATTTAACATAAAACTGCCTCGGTAGTCACTATTTTCTAATTTGAAAGCCTCATGAACATCCTTTTGTGAAATGTTTTGCTGGGGTATTTTGTGTTCACATGCACTGCTATGGCTGCCGTATGCCATTTATTTGTGTTGATTATATCAGAAGCCTTAAATATAGTCTGGAGGTTGTTTACACCAGACCTGGTTTGGGATCTGACCTCTCCGGTATGGAGCGGTGTGTGTTTCTCTGTCCGTCCACACACACATGCACTTCACATCAGTTCTTCTCTTGTAAAACGAGGCCGTAAATTCCTCCCCGTCATTTTCTTGTCACTTTGAAAAACGATTCTCGGAGAAACTTTCACAAGGATGCTAATGTATTTGGGTCAAATGGAGAGCTGATACCTGAAATAATAAAAGACTGATGTGTTATGAAGTGAAAAGTCAATATATGCATATATGACAGTGTTACATTTTAACATTTTTTGCATTTTTTTTGCACATTATTTGACTAAACATCAAGCCACATGTTGATTAAATGATTCTGAGGGACAAACTTAATAAAGTCAATTACTAGCAAATGTGAGGTAATGATCAGGATTGCTGTGTTTACTGGTCATTTGATGGTCCTCGTGTCTAACAGTAACTGTGTGTGTGTGTGTGGACTCTTCTTGGCTCTCAAAGTGGAAACTTTAGGGTGATGTGGCCAAGAGAGTGTGTGACCCACCTCTCGTAAATTGCACTGATGCACGTGCTCGGACAGACGCTGAAGTGTCGGGGAGTAACTAACTACTAACTTAGCTGCACTTGCTAGTAGTGTGACCCTTTCAGACTACAGGGGCTGTGTGTCTGAGGGAAAGACTAGCAAACTGAATACTGCACACATACCACCTACCATAAAAAAAGTAAATAATAACAGTGGTACTATTTGTTGAAGTATTTAAAACAGTACATAGTCTGCTAAAACATGTATTTCAATTTAAAATATATGTTATATATTATATTATATTATATTAAAATATATTTGCATTTTAAGCTAATAAGTATCGCTTTGCTATCTCTACAATGGTTTGATTGCAGAAATGATATAATTCACACCCACACATACATGCATGTTGGTTTTTGTGTTTCTGGTCTGTCTCTTCATAGGTGTAATGGTGTTTCTACTGTACAGACTGTATGTGGTATTGTCCTACACTGACCCTACACCTAAACCTACCCCTTACAGGAAACACTACACACTTTTACATTCTCAACACAACACCATTCAGTATGTTTTATAAGTCTTTTGAATTACAGGGACACTGAAAATATCCTCATAAATCACCTTCATATTGTAATACCTGCCATAACCATGTCATTATACACATTTGCGTCCTCATAAACCACATAAACACACACACATACATACATCTACAATGATTTTTTTTTTTTACCATACAAAGATTTCTTTGAATTACCCCAAAGGGAGGTTTAGTGAGATTTAACTCACTTTTGGGGACAATTTGGTGTAAACACACACACACCTTTTTCACACATGTCTCCTCACTTACATACAAACACACTCAGTCTGTATGTGTTGTAAGAAGAGTCGAGTGTGTGTGTGTGTCAGGCTTTACTTAAACTAATGGCTCCCAGGCGTGCAGCGCGGCCAGACACTCTGGAGCCGAGAGCCGAGCAGGAATGCCACTACAAACACAGAGAGAGAGACTGACGGACGCAGAGAAGTGCTTGGAAAGAGATTTTGCTGTGAAGGAGATTGGATGTGGATTTGGAACAGCAGTCCGCTCAGTGTGTGTGTGTGTGTGTGTGTGTGAGTTCAGGACGAGTGTGCTCACATCTGTCGCCCTGCTGCGTTACATTCACAGATGGAGGAAACGTCTTGCAGATGGAAGGGAAGGATTGTAACGATTTAGATAGAAACAGGCTCCTGTGCTCTTTATCATGTGTTTAAAGAACAATTTCACACTAAATAAAATAATGAAACATGCTCTTTTGGCGCCAAAAATGTTGACATTATGTTATTGCTCTTAATAAGCACAACAAATAAACAGTGCACACAGAAATATTAGGTATAATAGCGTATTTGTATTCAGTATGGTTTGTTTTTCCCGTTAAACATCAGTTACAAAATGTCCAGTGTTTAAATTACATGAGCATTCCATTTGAACATCATGCAAATGCTACTTTTGAACGTTCTCGGAAACAAATAGTAAAAAGCATTAGATAAATGATTCCATAAACAATGTTTCTTTGGTAACGGTAACAAACATTCATCCAGTAAAATTAATACAGTAGTCAACATTTATAGTGGATCAAAGCCTTTCAAGTTGTCCTCAAACCTAAAACCAAAATGCATTCTCGTCTTCAACTTTTTTGATGCACTTCAAATGTTGACTACTGTAGTAATGTTACTGGAAGAATGTCTGATCATAACATTGCCAGACATTCTGATAACTTTCTCTGTTAGCTGGAAATACATTTATAATACGCGTTTCCCTTGCTTAGTCTGCCACCTTGGATGTTTTTTTTACTCAGTTGGTCACAGTGCCTTGTGGGATTGGGAATTTGGCTAAAACAAGGCATTTTTGAAATCTGCATACCCGGTTTGTGTTGCTACTCTCTAGATAGGACGCACACTTTAGAGCTAGTCTTCAGTCATTCCCAGGGTTTTTCATTCAAACAGACTTTTTGTGGGGGTCTCCATATGTGGTGTAATGGCCACACAATCCTTTCAGATGCATTTCGGAGCAGAAAGTGTTTTTTTGTTTAAGCCGAGCTTTATAGAAGTGTATTTACATGCAAATGAAGGGAGCTGGTGTTAACGCTCATTAACCTGAATAGCAATAGTTAGCACACAATCAACAGGTTTTACATCATTCTTGATTTTTATTCCCTCCATTAATGCCATTTTTTAGTTTTAGTGTTTGTCATGCAGCTCTGGTTTTTAGATTTTATAATATAAAATTATGTAAATTACAATATCACACAGACACAATCATATTTATTTAAAAATTATGATATTGTGTATATGATATAAATATATTATGTTCACTTTTGTATGATATCTAAATCATTTTTTTATTTATTATTATTATTATATTTTGTTTTTTTACACAATATAGCCTATATTTACTTAAAAATCGAAAAATTCACCATTTATCATTTGATTTAGGATCTGACAGTAAGCTGAATGATGAGCTCTGATAACAGAACAAATCTCATCAGTATTGAGCGATTCATTTAGGCTGGATTATAAATAGTTCTTTCACTATACATGATGAATTCTTGTTATTTCTGCTCGTATCTGGTTTCGTTCTCTCTGTGAGCCCAAAGGCTTGAGAAATCTCTGAGCGTGAGGTCATGCGTTTTTTGACTTTCTTTTTGGACGGGGCGAGAGATTGGCCGCTAGTCGGGGCTCTGTTTATTTGTCTAGATGTAGATGGCGAGAGAGATAGAGTACATGTGTCACATGACACCATATTGTAGATAATGTTTCTTATTACATGTCAGATTTTGTTAAACTTCTCCTCCCTCGCCCCAGGGGAAAGGAAAATGATCTGATGTGTGGATGAAGTGTTTATTAATAATGTTTGGAATAATCTGGATAAATTCAGATTTTTTCCCCCTCCTTTTTGTTGGAAAAGCAGAATTTCTGTCCAAACACACACACACATATATATTTTATATATATTTATATTTTTGAAAAATATGTTATGTTTATATGTTAAATAAATATAAATATATACATGTAAATATTAAAAAAATGTGTCTGTGTATATATATATATAGATATATATAATTTATAATATATGTGATATTAAAATAAAAATGAAACAAAAAATAAAATGTTTGTTACTTGAAATAAAATAAACAACTTAAAAAAACTCTTTAACTAAACAAAAAATAAAACAGAAAATATAGAAATAAAAATGTGTTACTAAAAACTATAACAGTACCTAAATAATATTAAAAAACCTTTATGAGTACAAATAAAAATATACAGTACAATGTATAATATAGACAGATTTGACTTTCTGCATGTGTTTTATTTCTTCTAAGCAATTTCACAAGAAACATCTGGAGCAAAGTTACATGAGACATCAATTAGCACTCATAAGAGCAATAAAACTGTACATTTTTTGGATGCAAACAAGAAGAAGTTGAAGAGTTCAGCCTGAAGTAACGGCACACACAGCATGAGGTGTTATGGGTAACTTCCCCTCCCTTCAGTTGGCATCTACTTTGTTTAGCCTTTGAGTGCCAGAGCAGTTAGTTATGATAATGAGTCTCCTCTAGGTTAACGTATTGAATAGAGCAGCGGCTGATTGGCTAGGAGCCTTGCTGTGGGCGAGGCCTGTGTGATGACATCAGCAGAGAGAGAGAGAGAGGGAGGCGTGGAAGGCGCTCTAAATCCCATCACCCATCTGGAGTCCATCTGTGCCTCGCTGGCGGTGGGAAGGACTCGGACTATGAGAGAGTTTGAGACACATGCCTCACATATGAAGAGAGAGCAGAGTGATTTACATTGTTTGGAATAAGACACGAGCAGAGCGGACTATCATAGAGAGGAGGTGAGCTTCATCTGAGCTTTTGTTTTGATTTAATGTTTGCATCCAAAGCTGCGCTTGTACTCGATCCCAGGGCTGGAGCTTTGTGATTGTACCGTGCTAAACCTTCACCATAGTATTACCATGGTACATTTATGTGTGTCTTTGGAGAACTTGGTGTCACAAACCTCACTTTTCAAAGGAAGTAGCACGGTATTCTTGGAAGCAGCTTTGCAAATACCTTGATAAATGAGTTTAATTGCTGTTGCATATTTCATATGCACTTTACAGTGATGCTTTCTTCTCAGTAAGTGCTTTTTGGATTTTCTTTGTTCATCTTATCAAATTGAGTACATTATTACCTGGCTAATGGTTTTAAAATATACAAATGTATTGTTGTCACGAACCATCTGGTTAGTGCATTTATATAGTGCATCTGAATATACATATGTATAATATGAATATTAATGCTGTCAAACGATTCATTGCGATTAATGGCATCCCAAATAAAGCTTTTGCTTACATAATATATGTGTGTGTACGGTGTATATTTATTATGTATATATAGATACACACACATACAGTATGTATTTCAGAAAAATATGTTATGTTTATATATTAATACAATATGAATATAGACATATTTTCAACATATATACTGTATGTGTGTGTGTTTATATATACGTAATAAAGCACTTATATGCACACACACATTTGTTATGTTGTTTGCAATTATATAATAGAAGTGATTCATGCCTTTTTGGTCCTGAATTTTAAAATAATGATTTGGGAATCTGAAAAAGGTCGGTCATGGAAATGAATAACATCATGGAAAGTTTCTCTGCTCCGCTCTAAAATATTTCATCAGCTGGAAACTGTTCATCGAGAGTGTATAGGTTTTTGAAAAAATCCTTGCTGCCGAATGACGTGAGCTCACTGGTTGAAGCGTTTCCATGTGGCAGGAGCTGGAGGAGTGATGAACTGTGATGAGATGCCAGCTGGAGGAGAGAGATGGAGTTTGACTACAGCGTCAAGCTGTGCTTCATTAAACCAACCTCTGCTTTAACGGCATTCGTTTTAGGGATGAAACAGGAGCGAGAAGGTTAACGATAAGATAGGCGGTTGCTTGAAATGTATGTAATGGAGTAATATCTAAAGCTCTAAAAGGAATGTGCGATGGTGTCTGAGGTTCTGGCTTTTCATTGGCAAGTCTGAGCCCAGTATTAGTTCAGTCACGCTGCAGTCCAGGAGAAAGATTGGAGATATGAAGAGAAGGTCTTATTACTGATATCCGTCTCTGAGCGTTGTGTGTTTCTGCGGGTCTGCTGTACGTCACATTAACACAATCTACAGACACACAGCAGAGAAGGACTGCACACTGTCACACTGACAGCACAGCCTGCGTGTGTGTGTGTGTGTGTGTGTGTGTGTATTTCTTCTCCCTGTAGACATGCTGTCTGGTGTCTTCTAGTCCTCTGGATTTAAGGATAAAACATTATCACATTATTTTTATGTTATTATACACTGCTGTTCAAAAGTTGTGAAATGTTTTAGAAAATGTCTCAGCAAGGCTGCATTTATTTGATCAAACATATTTAAAAATTGTGATATAGTATTACAATTCGGAATAATTGTTTGACATGTGAATATGATTAAAAAAGTAATTTATTCCTTTGATGCAACGCTGCATTTTTCAGCATGATCGCTCCAGTCTTCAGTCAGGATTGAAGGATTATTTGAGTCCCGAACAAAGAGCAGCATTTATTTGAAAAAGCATTTTAAATGTATCAATATAATGATCAAAAGTGTTCATTTCTAAGTAAGATTACGGTAAGATTATGCAATGTTTTTGATAGCTTTAAATGTCTCTTCTGCTCACCAACGCTCCATTTACTTGATTGGAAATACATAAAAAAATCTAAATATTATTTAAATACAAAATAACTTTTTTCTATCGTAGTATATTTTAAAATGTAATTTATTCCTGGGACACAATGCTGCATTTCACTCCAGTCTTCATTGGTTTTCTATGTGTGTGTGTGTGTGTGTGTGTGGAAACCATGATCTTTTTCTATTTAAAAAAAATATTTTAATTAGTAGAAAGTATAAAAGAGACAAATTTATTTGGAAGAAAACTTTGGTAACATTTATCTTGTCTTTGTTGTCACTTCTGATCCACTGAATGCATCCTTATTGATTAAAAGTACTATATAGTGTTTATAGCACATCTACAAAAACATGACAATATGAATATGTCTAACACACACACATCTGTAGAGCAGCTGTTGAGTCACGCTTGAAGCAGGAAGTTCCACATTAGCTCTACTAAAGCAACGCTAACTGTCGTCTTGTCATTAATCTGGCCGATTAGCTTTAAAACAAGCGTTTGGCTGTTTTAAATTGACGTAGGTCTGTGTGTGTGTGTGTGTGTGCGTGCGCTCATTGTCGCTCTTCAGCTGCTGTGTGGTCTGAAGGTCTGCTGGACGTCCAGTCACCCATAGCTCTAGTGAAGATGCAGCGCTGGGCTTGTGCTCCATGACCCCGAACAGCTCTTTGTGGAGGCCCTCAGGGGCCCTGGAGGAGTCTAGCTAGAGTCGTTTAGTCTTTAAGGGCCCCATGATTAGAGAAGATCTAACGAAGCTTGACAATGATTGTTGTGTATGATTGTATCAAAACCTTTTGATATTTTCTACTGAATTTACCTCATAATAGAATACCATTGTACATGTTTTGTTATGATTTTGTATAAAACCTTTCTTAAAGTTATTTGTATATTTATTCATATTTTGAGCTTGCATTTATTTTTATTTGAATTCTAATTTTAGTCATTTTGTTAAGCGTTTTCATTTATTTTTATTTTTTGTAATTTTTATATTTAACTCTAAAACTAAGATTTTTATTACTATTTAATTGGAAGTATTACATTAAATTTTATGTCAGGTTTTTATGGTTGTGTTATTTTTATTAATATTTCTATTTATTTTTGTTGTTTCTTTGTTTATTTCAGTTTTTACTTTTAGTTTTAGAAATGTTGCTGTGCTTTTGTCATTTTTTATTTATTTATTTTTTCTTTCCGTTTTAGTCATTTTTTTAGTTCCTACCGACCCTGACAAGTTTTAGCTGGAAGCACTTTGATATACTATACCGTGGTTTGATTTATTATGTCGTACCATGTATAACTCACATATTAGTGTCCATAAGTGTCAGATATGTAGTGAGGATTTGGTCCGGGCAGCTGACAGCGTACTGGAAGTCTGGACTGGAGTATTTTTCTCTCCTCGGGCATGAGAGGTGATGCAGCTGGTCCGGGAGAGTTTTGGCTAGAAACAGGCCTGGAGACCCTGCTTCTGTCAGAGCAGATGTGTGTGTGCCAGAGAAACACACTGACATTAACATTTCAACAGACTCTTATCGAGGCCCACAGCTTGATCTCTGTGTTTCTAAAGTCAAGCGGAAGGAGCCAATCAGAGCAGCCGCTGAGTGATTGATTGATTAACCGGCCAATCAGTTAACCCCACAGAGGTCAGAAGGGCAGCAATTCAGTGAGGAGATGAGCAATATTACTGTATTCATGATGTTCCTTCACTTAATCATGCAGCTGTGCATCTAAGTGTGTGAAGTGCTTTTCAAACACAAAACAAGCTGGCATTTATGAAACTACATCCACAATAAATAAATAAATGTGACAAGTGAGATTCATGCTGAAAACAAGTCATTTCTGACATATATTCTCTGAAAACATGAAGCAATTTTGCTTCTCGATCCAATGCATTTAGCTTTAGGTATGTTTAGTTTTGTTTTATGAAATGTAAAATGTACCCTTTTCTATCAGAATTTTCTTTTTCCAAATAATAATAATAGCAGCATACTTGATGGTCTTGATTTTGTTTATTTTTATTTTATTTTTGTTTATTAGTTTGTTATTATTTTTATGCTAAGTTTAAAAAGCAATTAAGTACATCTCAAATGTTCCTTTATATTCTAAACATCTTCAAATGCTAATTAATCCTTATTGGTCTCACGGCATAAACATACCTTTGTGAACTTTTTATCATGAAATACGTACCAATAAGTACATATCACAGCAGCTCCCAAAGGAAATAAACACTTGAGGCAGTAAAACTCTCACACCTTTTATTCCTTTTCATACAAATTTGTTTCAAAAATGAGTTTCAATTAATAAAGTGTAATTTTGCACAATTCAAACAATATTAATATGCTGGGAGATTTGAAAACCGATGCTTTTGAACGTTATTATCACACATATCCAGTTTCATATCTATATGTTTTTATAGACGGTAGGTTTGTTCGGTTGCTCACGCAGTACAGAGATGAGCTCCGGTTCAATCCTGTGTAACTGGGCTTCAGCAAAGCAGTTTCAGATCTGTGTAAAAGGAAGTTGAAATGGCACAGCTGCATCAAGAAATATGTTTTGGTATCAGTTTTTCATTTGTTAACTCTATTGGGAATTCTAGGGTTGGATTTGGTGTAGGGCAATACATCACCATCACCATCACACAATAACACAGATGTGCCAGGGTTCACATATTGAGTGGACATTTCTCTTTGAAACTGCAGAGAAACAAGGCATGTAAAAATGGTGTTGCACAAAAAGTGAGACTTTTTAAGCTCATTCTGTTAATATTCACTGAAAAAAAAGGATTTATTTCGTACAAATTTTTCATTTGAACTGAAAATAGTGTTTTCGTCCATGATTCACTTTTTTAAAAACTTGACAAAACAGTATGACCTTCAAAAAAGATGTGAAAGCTCCGGTAAATCCCTTCCGGTGAAAGCTCCTGAGAGGTCTGAGTGATCCTGGGTGGAGGTTCAGACTGGATGATGTTGATGAGCTCAGGGTCAGATGAGATTATTTTAATTGAAAAGATGAGAGGACGTGTGTCATTCACTCAGACGTCTGCATGTGAGGCACGACCTGTTGCTGAGGCCAACGCATGCGCTGCGAGAGAGCAGCAGATGTGTGTGTGTGTGTGTGTGTGTGTGTGTGAGACAGGCACCAGGTGCAGCTTTTGTTTTGCCTTCTTTTCTTTAACTCTCGCTCCCGCCTCCCTCTCCTCCTGTCAAACTCCTATTTTTCTCTTTCCTTCCCCACTGGAACTTTTTATTGCTCTTTCAGAGCCCAGGAGACTTCATGGAGATGTATTGGGTATGTTTCTTCATCTTAAAATTTGTAAATGAGACTACAGTTGGAATAAAGAGCTATGAAATGAGTGCGGAGAGCAGCTCGGGTCATTTGAGGTTTAAGTGCAGGTATCTTGGCAAATCCGAGCATAGTTATCAAGATCATTGTAAACATCCATTTTTTTGCTCGCCTTTAGCATTATTTCAGCTGTTTGTGACAGAATTTGGACTTTGTATCTCACAATATAGACTTTTTTCTATACATTTTTTAAATAAAAAACTAAATCTAACTGTAAGTTATAAACTTGCAATTCTGAGAAAAAAGTCAGTATACAGTATACACACAGCAATAAGGTATTCCGTCAATCCGTCAAAATAAAAGTGTGGTTTAGACATTGTGCCAGAAATATATGACTATTATTTAGAATAATGTATGTGATAGGCTGCTACTACTACCACTAATGTTTAAAAAAAATAAAATAATACAAGTTTATTTAAGAAATAATCACACAACATTTATCTTTAATTTTAATAGTAAATTAATAGTAAATTTGGTACCGAAATTGGTACCGAGAACCGTGAAATTTCACTGGTATCGGTACCGAATACAGAAATTTTGGCACTGTGACAACACTAGTCTGTATTGTGAGATATAAACTTTTACATTTGAGAAAAAAAAAACATCTGAATTGTAATGTAGAAAAAATTCTAATTGGAAGATATAAACACCAAGCTAACGAATGATATAAGCTCTGAATGATGATATCAATTTTCAATAATGAAAAAAAGGTCACATTTTTGACATTCTGAGAAAACGTCTGAATTATGAGACATTAACTTGTAAATCTGTGAAAAAGCATCTGAATTGTGAGATATAAACAAAAAATTATCGAGTTTGCAACTGCGAGAAAAAAGTCTGAATTGTGCGAATAAAAATTGTCAGTAGTCTGTTTAATATTTCTATTCGGTGGCAGAAATAAGCCGCTGTAGACAAGGAGCCTTGAGATGAGGAGAAACATCTGAGCGTCCAGCATCTCTGTTTTCTGTGTTCTGCTGGGATCTGGACACAGGTGACTGTTGGAGACTCCAGCTGTCCTTCACACCCCCAGCAGCTCCATATGGTGGAGGAACAGAAGGAGACGGAGGGGGAGGGAAACTGAAACATCCGTCCCAGCTCTTTCTCCTTCTTTCTTTCTCTCTCTCTCTCACACACACACATAATGATGATCTGATAGCTTAACCCTTTTGTGTCCGTGGCTCTGTGTGGGTTTGTTTTGCTGATGTGTGGCTGGAGGCGGAGCGGCTCTTTAAATGATTTCTAAACACATTGAAGCGCTTTTAATGGAAATTCATATATCATTTTAAACAAAGACAGGCCCGGCTTTTATATCTCTTTCTTAAAACTCTTTGCGCCTCAATGTTTAACGTTTTGGGGGAGTAAAGCTCTTTCAGACAGGGTTTGGTTATATTCTCAGAGTCAGCACGTGTATTCACAACCAAAGCACCACAGTTTATGTTTTGGGAGAAATGGAGGATATGCGGACATATAATAGGATATATGCATATCAAATGTCTGGTCAGAAACGCTATCTCTCATCATTTCTGACTTGATTATTCATGATGGGTTCAGAAATGAACCTATTTAGAGGGAAAAAGGTCAGAATTGAGAGATAAGGTCACAACTGCAAGGAAATAAGATATAAACTCACCATTTTAAGAAAATCAATTATTTCTGAATTGAAGTTAAATTTAAGTGAAACGGCTCATTTATAAACTTTGATTGAGTTTAAATGAACAAATTACCCAGTTTAGCATCATTAGAACAATTTGTGCTGTATTAAATGTTTAGAGTTTATACTTTTGCATAACGATGTATGTGATATATGTATTCATTTCATTTATTTCTTAATATGCATAAACATAAATCAAACAGGCAGCATTTATGCATTATATTATAATCAGTGGTGAAGTAATGATGAAATGTTATATATAGGATGCATCTTCGAGGCGTGTAATGAATGTTTCCTCTTTATTGGAGGCGGTGTGTAACAGGTGGCAGTCAGAGGAAGCGGTGTGTTTGCTGTGAGCAGATCAATATTGATCCTGGAGCTGTACTAATAGCCCTGTTTGCTCTGAGTGTGTGTGCTCCGTATGTGTGTGTGTGATCGTCTCAGGTGCAAGGATGCTTCTGCCTCGTAGATCTCAAACAGTTCAGTGACTAATAACCAAAGACTCCACACCTGCCCTGTGCCCCTGAAACCATGAAAAAGGACAAATTTAAGAGCTGGAAGTATCTATAGTTATTTATTCCATTATGCATACATATCATCCATACTCTATGGGCATATATGCGTAACAGGGTTATTAATGTTCATCTGAAATTATTTGTATTCATTGAAATACATCAGAGATAGCATATATTATGTTTCCTGGGCGAATAACTGAAGTAAGTTTATGTTATTAATTACTAACTGAAATTGTAATAATAATTGCAAAAGCATAAAAACAACAACAAAAAAATAAGTACTAGTAAATGAACATTGATGCATAAACATTACTATGGTTTTTGAGAGCAGAGCGGCCATTATAATGACTATTTATAGTATTTACATTCTATACACTATACAAAAACAATATATATTTTTTATTATATATTTAGATTTTTTATATTTATTGCTGAACAATGATGAACTGTTTTTGTGTACATAATATGTGTGTGTTCTGTTATTATGTATTTATAGAAAAAAAGTTTAAATATTAAATTTAATTATATATACTGTAATCTAAATTATATGAAAATACATATATACAAGTAAATACATGGATACGTTTTTCAAAATGCATAATAAATAACCACAGTACACACTCGTCCTTTATTGTGGATGTGATTAATCGTGATTAATTGTTGGCCAGCACTAGTAATATTTTATAATCAATGCGACTCTTTTCTGAGTCAGATTTCAGAGATGTGAATTTTTTCTCAAATGTTTTAATCCACAGAAATGTGTCTTGACTAGAACAGTATCTTGGGTGTCTGGTGCTGCTTGAGCTGTAGTTCTCCGCAGGTGCGATGTTAATCTCTGCTAACAGACGGTGCTTTCGGGAGGCTTTGTGTGCATCCTGTGGTGTGGCACAAACCCAAATGGCTGGGCTTCCTATTTCTCCCAGTCCTCCCCGCGTTCCACTTCCGGCCTCCTAGGAAGGAACCAGGTGTACATGGAAGGGAAAAAAGCTGGCATATGATTTTTCAGTCAGGCATTAAGAGGGGCAGCCTTGAAGGACCCGGAGCGGGGCTCAGGTGTGCTCTCAAACCACAAGATTTGTGTCTACGTGTCCAAGTGCACGTGTGTGTGTGTGTGTGTGTGTGCAAAAGTGTGTCGCACCTGTGACTGCGCTGCATTCGATTAACAATCAAATACATAAATACAATACATGAAATCTTTCATTTGATTTGTCCTTCAAACATCAATTTGAAACAAGACTTGCAGAAATATGCAATCAATGTAGAAAATCAATGGGAAAATAAAAGTTTAAGTAATAGTTTTTTAAATTAAATTATATAACAAATGTATAATTTTATATATTATACTGCATGTTTTGTCCTCCATAAAAACATGATTGGTCTTACATTTCTGTGATTTCTTCTATTTCATGCAGTGCACCACAGTTTTATTTTAATAGCAATGATATATTTTTGTTTTGTTTTTTTGTTAGTCAAAGTTTTAGTAATTTTATTGTGTGTTTATCATTTTTAATAGTTTTTGCTCTTTTAAAAAATATTTTTATGTTTGTTTTCTATTTAGGCATTAGTATTTCAAGTTAAGCTAAATCAAAAATGAGAAAATTTGTTTTCTTTTAATCTAAATATTATTTTATAGTTGATTAAGGTTGTAGTTGTAGTTAACTCTTGCACACTCAAAAACATAAACAAATAGAGACACATAAAATAGAATGATATAAACAGCATAATAACTATAACTTGCAAAATGCCGTTTCAATTCACTCAAGTTTTGTGCTGTGTGACGAACTGGTCTGTTCATCACGACTGCAATGAAACGCAGAAATAAAGCGCTATATCAATCCCATTACTTTTCATTGTTATGTTATAGAACCCATTTAAAATCTATCCTCGAGAAACACATTCACTGCATTAGTTTCCCATGAATAAACATTAAACAAAACATGCTTTTCAGCGAGAGAAGCCCCGTCCGTCCCTGAAAAGTCGTCTGGTAAGAAGCGTTTCATGACCTTTGACAAGTCGATCTGTGTGGGTCTATTAGCCGTCTTTGTAAAAGCATTTTCAGCGGTCTGATATACTCCAAATGAGGCCGATGGCTTCTCTCACGGCTCTTGTAGAACAATAGGGCCTCTGATCTACGACTTTTGGGCCTGGTGGTCCATTCACAGGCAGAAAGCATGCGTTTAGCCCTTGACGGCTTTTGTGAGGCCTAGTTAGCGGGCGTGAAATGGCCCGATTCTCCATTCTTAAGCGGGCTCAATGATCACCCTTTCTTTCCCGAGGACAAAACCCGGTTCATTTGCACTTCAGCTGTCGGGACTCCACGGCTCTTAAACAGGGGCAGAAAACATCTGGTGTGCACCAGAAAGGACCGATGGCTTCAGTAAGGGTGTGAGGGTTAAGATTAGACGAGCTCGGATATTTAATGCCGCTTTAAGAGGTTTGGGCTCAATTGGATTGTCGAGGCGTCTTTGAATTGCATATCAATGCATGAGGCACAATGAGTGCGTTTGTGTTTGCACCATTCGCCCTGCTGCTTCTGGGAATGTTTTGGATGCAGATGCAAGGTTAAGAATTGATTGCATGGTGATTTTATGTCAGGACGGATGAGATCAGAGATGTTCTTTATTGGGTTTTAATGGAAATGTCTACAAGAGCAAACAGAAACGTTCACGATTAGGAAGATAATAAGTGATCTGTCAATCTCTGTTTTTTCAGACAGTACAGAGAAGAACGTTCCTGCCATGCCCGGTTCCCCAGTGGATGGAAAGACTCATTCCAGACCAACCGCCTCCGTCATGCCCCCTCTACCCTCCGTCAACCCCAGTGGACCTAGACTGGCTGCCTTCTCCACCACAGCATGTGAGACCCGCTGCGTTCAAACACACAGGCTATCTGTACTATGCGGTATATGGCATTGGCCCAAGTGTGTCCCATATATGACATATACCATTTCTGCTGTATGCAAACAGTGGACAGGATTACTACATGACTACCTAAATAACTAGTTTGTAGTGTGCATTTTTCAGTGTGCAATGCACAAAAGCGGTCATGTGACAACAATATAGACTAATAGTTGTTTGAAATTTTCAATTTCAAATCATGGTATCTGTTCCACATACTATTTTTCTTTTTTTTAATGCAGTATACAGTTCATACAAAGATATTAAGTAATATCTACTCCAAACGTATGTATTTTTTTAAGTTGTTTTATTTTTTTGCTAATGAATTAAGTGAATTGAAAACAGTGCAGTTTAGTTAATGCTCACACAAACAGAGAATAATCTATTGCATTTAGCAACATTTTTGGTATGAAGTATGCAATTTGCAGTATGCAGTGTACTTGACCTGACCTTCCATTTCCAGTGTGATTGATAAACCCAAAGTGATTAAACATTGGATTGAATGAGATCATGTGACAATCATGCAGCCTTGGTTGCGTAGTTAGTTGTTTCCACTCATAGTTCAGTCATTTAAATGCATAGTAGGGTACATTATTTAGCATGCATCTTTATGCAAAACAACTCAGAGGGGGAAAAAGTCATTTACCCTACTGGAGCTACTGTGTGTGGGCAGGACATCTCCCTGAAAACGTTATTTATACTGAAATCTTTGCAGTGACAAATGGGATCAATCACTCTCCGCCGATGCTCAACGCCATTCCCTCGCCGCCTCAGCGCTACAGCAATGGCCCTTCATCATCCTCCTCCTCCTCTCTGGCCAATCAGCAGCTCCCGGCCACCTGCGGCGCTCGTCAGTTGAGCAAACTCAAGCGCTTCCTCACGACACTGCAGCAGTTCGGCAACGACATCTCGCCCGAGATCGGAGAGAGCGTCCGGAGCCTGGTGCTGGCGCTGGTGGTGCGTCTCACACACACACACACACACCTTTCACATGAACCGACCAGTTAACTCAACCAGAGTTAACTAGCTGTGTGTTTCTCCAACAGAACTCCACCGTCACCATCGAAGAGTTTCACTCCAGACTGCAAGAAGCTACAAACTTCCCCTTGAGGCCGTTTGTCATTCCCTTCCTGAAGGTAAACGGCCAGTCAATGAGTTCAGCTAAAAAAAACACAATTATGTATTCCCTCACCATCATTACCAGTATAAAAGTGGTTGCAATTCATTTATTTTAGCTACATTCAAATAAATTAATTTAGTTGACTAACTTTCAACTATTTATTTTTTACATTTTGCTAAATAAAAATGAATGAAAATGCTAAAAATAATAATAATGAAAAATAAATAATAGTATAATTGTTAACCAGGGCATTTTTGTTGAATTGAAACTAAATAAAGCAAAATAAATGTTAAATGTTTATAAAATAAAACATTTTCATTAGATAGAATATATATATATATATATATATATTATAATGAAAATAAAATATAAATATGAGATGGAAATATTTAAAATTAAACCAAAGAACTGAATTATTTAAACTAGAACTGAACTAAATATAAATTGAACATAAAAAGAAAAAAGTAATAAAAAAAAGTAATTTTTAGTATTTCCCTGAAAATATATTTATGATGAAATTGATGTGAAGATGCTTGAATTAGACAATTTTGTTTCAATAAAGCTGAACTAAAGCAAAATATTAATAAAAATGAGATAGAAACACTAAATGTTAAACTTAATCTAAAATGAAAACGAGTTGTTGCACTTAAATTACTAAATGAAATGAATAAAAGCTAGAACTGAGCTAAAAAGAAGTGCTAGATAGTCATAAAACAATCTTAAAATATTATAAGGGAACACTTCATTTTTAGGTGTCCTTGTTACATGTTACATGGAGTAACTATTATAATAATAACAATAAATGAGAATAAAATAGTTAATAATTTAAAGAATAAAAAATATATATATGCCTAATTATATGTAAGTAAACCTATCCATATAGTATATGTAGTTAACTAATATTACTCAGTACTTATATGTATTATTACAGTGTAACAAGGACACCTATTGAAAGCGTTTTAAAAATGTAAGAGACTGCAGCACAGTTGGAGGATTCGACAGAGACAGAGATGCTGAACGGAGAAAGTAGAAGGTTTCTGGGGTTTGCTTTGCTGATTTAAGGAGCAGACTGAGACTTCCGAGAATTCCAGGCAGTCGGAAGTGTGAAACACGACTATAAAAGTGTTGCATGTTTTTACGGGCTGCGCAGCATATGGAGCTCGGCAGCGAATATCTGCCCGCGCAAAATAAGAGAACCAGAACGACAGGCGGCAGATGTGAGAGGAGAACCGAATTAATCAGGAACAGAAATGTTTGTCGGACTGCTAATATAAAAACTACAGAGATACCTGTCCTCGCTTGAAAGCTTCCCAGATCATTTTCTTCAGATATTGTGTTTCATATATTCTAGGAAAACTGAATTGTTTTGAATGTCATCAGTACTAAAGTGTTTAATTCTTTTTAAATATTCAGTCACAACCAATTTGTGAATCACTTGGTGATAAGAACAGTGTAAAACTGATATACTGAAACCATAAATGCAAAATAGATTCTTTTTTTTCATCTTTTGGAAAATCGATTGTGGTGAAAAACAGGCTTATTGTGATGAACTAAAATGAAATCTATTAAAACCATGTTTGCTAAATTGAGCTAAAGCTGAAATGAATTTAAAATCAAATATGAGATAAAAAATAAACACTAACCATTAATAAACTTAAATTTAAATAAGTGTAAGCAGAAGCATTAAAATTATAAATACAAAAAACTATTACACTAAAACGAAAATAAAAATAAATTAAACTGGAATACTAATATTTAATATAATAATAAAGAAAATGTTTTAACATAATTTAAAGAAAAACATAAAAAAATGACAAAAACATTAAATCTAAACTGAAAAACAAAAGGTAGCTTAAAATATTCAGAAAAACTATAAATAATAATAAACACTTATAGTGGCTAAGATCATAATCAGTATGTGATCAATACAACTAACTAAAAGCAATTTACCATATATATAATTTAATTTATAGCAGGATTTATCCCTGTTTTATTGAATTAAAATACATAAAAAGCTGGATTTGGGACCATATTTGAGTGACAATGAATCACTTCCCATCAGTAACATTAGCATGCTTTTCAGAGAGATGTTTAGGTTTGTTTACATGAGGGAGTATTTTCCTCTCGTGTTTGCCAGATGGTTTGACAGAAAACAGTCTGATATTCTTCATATGTTCACGTTAGTAATCAAACTCAGATGCTCATCATGTAAGAAACAGAGCACTGGCTCTGGTTTGTTTCATCTAGCCGACTGTTTCTCTTCTCCATTTCCATCCTCCTGAAGCTGAAGTGTTTTCATATGAAAGATTTATTGACTATTTTGACGAGATGTTGGTGAAAAGAGCTGAAACGGCGAGCAGTGACGCTGAACAGACGCCGAGGCTCCTCCGAGTCTGTCGAAGAATCAATCCCTCTGAGCTTTATCTCCACGCTTATCAGAAAAAAATGACAAAAATGTGCTGGTCAGACTTGAAGAAAAATCCTCCGAAATGGGTCTGATCACTTACTAGTGGTCAAACGTTAGCAGCTTTTTGACAGCCACCCATATCTTGTCATATAGTATAAAGCCGATATAATTTTCTTAATTTTTTTTTTCTTGAGAAATTTAATATCTTTTAAAAATGGAGGAATCATTTGATTTATATATATATATATATATATATATATAGTTTTTGTGTTTGTACTGTTTATTTATTATGTTTATATTAAAACAAAAAGTATATATTTTTTACGTATTTACATGTAAATGCATTTTTATATTTATTTTCTTATAATTCATATTATATATAAATATATTTAATATATGCATGCATATGTTTGTATTTATATATAAATGATCATTTCAACTTTTATTTTGGATGCAATTAATGGCGATTCATTGTTTGAAAGCAGTGGGCAAATGCATAAAGCGCAGCATAATTAAAATCACAACTATAACCTTTTTAATGCGTATTTATAAATTATATAAATGCCTATTTGCTGAATCAAAATAAAAGTCCCGCTTCGAATGCATCGGCCAAACGGGAAAACTACGGATCAACAGCAGGCATTCAGCTGATGTTTGTTTATCCTGCAGGCCAATCTGCCTTTACTGCAGAGGGAGCTTTTGCACTGCGCTCGAGCCGCCAAACAGACTCCAGCACAGTATCTGTCCCAACACGAACACCTCCTGCTCAGCACCACCGTCCCATCACCCGCCGACTCCACTGAACTACTGCTGGAGCCCAGCGAGAGCAACAAACGCCACAGTCCTAACAGGTACCAACACACACACACCTGAGAAACTCAAGCTCTTAAATGACACCGCAATGCAGTACTGTTGTAAAGTTATGGTATTGGTTATTTATATGGCAAGTTTTCACCGTATAATTGCAAGGTAACTCAAAAGAATACCATAACATTATCGTAGCAAGTTATTTGACTTGAATTGAATTGCTATTTGCTAAAACCTAAGACAGGAATGAATTAAGTAAATTTGTAAATTACAATAAAATGCAAAACGTATTTTTACTTTTAAAAAAAATGCAATAAAATATAAATATTATATTAAAAAAAATAAACGAAATGAAAACTTTTGCCTTTGCAACTAACTGAATTAAGTTAAAACGGCAAAATTAATAACAGGATAAAATTTTAATCAGAAACTGAGCTAAGGTTAAAACGGACATGCAAAAGACACCTAAATAGTAACATTAAAAATAACTAATAAAACAAAAAATTCAACCCAAAACTGAAAAACTAATTCAATTTTTTTTGTTTAATAAAATCCAGAAGTAAAGAGAATGGATTTCATGAGCGTCCTCCCGCCTCCCTGGAGCCTCCAGCCAAACGCATCTGCACCATTAGCCCCGCCCCCAGACACAGCCCCGCCCATCCGCTGCAGCTCCCCGCCCAGATCCACCCGACTCCGCCCCCTCTGCAGCACTACGCACTGGATGACATCAGCACACCTCACCTGTACAGAGAACCGCACCGGATCCTGGAGCTCAGGGAGCTGAAGGAGCGTCCGCGGCTCACAGGTAACACCCACAGCCCGCCTCTAACACTCATTTACACACACTAGTGCATCTCTCATGTTATTCTGACGTCTTCAGGCAGTAACGGAGGTTACCGTGAGGAACCTGTGGACCACAGACTGACCGACAGAGAGTGGGCTGAAGAATGGAGGCATCTGGATCATGTAAGACTGGGTTTATTAAAAAAATTCAATATCATGTTGCAGTATTAAACAGCGAACATCACAAATTAACTATTTTATAACTATTTTAATTTTTTTTTTTATATTAATAACTACAATAACAGTAACAGTACAGAATAATAATAAAAATGTTGATGCTTTCATTTTTACATTTTATTTATATATTTTCAGTTTTTGAAGCCAATTTTTTGTTACATCTTTTTTTTCTTTTTAGCTGGGGTTTATTTAGAGTTCATTTTTCATCATTTTAGTGGCCAGGCACCATGTTTTTCCATCTTATATTTATTTTATTTTAGCTTATTTTTTTTCCAATAATTATTTGTAATTTTTTTATTTAGTAATTATCCTAAATATATATCTACATCTTTATCTATCTATCTATCTATCTATATAATAGATATATATGAATCATAGTCATAAAAGAAACATAATTTTTTTGTAACTCACATGTAATACTTGACTATGGACCACAAAACCATTCATAAGGGTACATTTTTTGTAGCATCATTCGAAAGCTAAATAAATAATCCTGCCATTGATGCATGGTTTGTTAGGACACTGTTTAGCCCGAGATACAACTATTTGAATATCTGGAAATCGAAATATTAAGAAAATCATCTTTAAAGTTGTCCAAATGAAGTTCTTAGCAATGCATATTATTAATCAGAAATTAAGTTTCAATATATTTACTGTTGGAAATTTACAAAATATCTTAGTGGAATGTGTTCTTTACTTAATATTTTTATAATGTTCAACAAAAACCCCCAAAAATGGATAATTTTGACCATATTATGTACTGTTGGTCATTTCCACCAATATACCTGTGCTGCTCAAGACTGCTTTTGTGCTCCAGGGTCACATATTCTATTATGTAATATATTATATTAACTAAATGCTATATTTGTAAGTTAGTTATTTCCTCTTGTGTTGTGCCTCTGGCTGCAGGTTCTGAACTGTATTGTGGAAATGGTGGAGAAGACGCGGCGTTCTGTGAACGTCCTGCGGCGCTGTCAGGAGTCCGACCGCGAGGAGCTCAATTATTGGAGGAGACGCTCCAACCCACACGACGACGGACGCAAGAATGGATCGACCACAGGGAACGTCTCCTTCAGCAAGACACACAGCCCTCTGTCAGCAGAGGGAGTCAACGCAGGTGAGTCGTTCAAGAGTTCAGAGTCATTTCAGGTTTGATTCAGTGTTTTAAAGCAGCTCTACATTATCAAACACAATCAGTGATGCAAACTTCATCAAATATGAGACTGTACAGAGTCATTATTCAGTTCAGAGTGTTGATTCAGTTCAGTTCAGGAACTTCAGTGCTTTTTATTAATGATGAATAATTCAGTGTTAACTAAAGATATTTAAATTCAAAAAACAGTTTTATTTTAAAAAAAGTTTTAGTTCACGTTTTGGTAGTACAAAACAGAAAATTCATCAATTATGAATGAATCGATTCAGTTTTAAGCAGGTCTAAAGAAGACAATAGTGTTTTATTCAGTTCAGTGTTGATTCAGCTCAGTTCAATAACTGTGTATTCAAGTTCAACCATAATCAAGTTTATTAAAAATATAGTGTTATTCAGCTTGAGTCAATTTAATGCTGATTCAACAAAAATGAATCAGAGTGAATCAATTATGTATTTGATTCAGCTATAAAGCAGCTCTACTGAAGACAATAATTTAATCGAAGAGCTTGATGCAAGTTGAGTTTTGTTGTCATCTGGTAGTTTCAGAGCAGTCAAATTGATAATATTACTGAATATTAAAGGGACAGATAACGGTAGCCATTGACTTCAATGGTAAGGAATGAAATGCTATAGAAGTCAATGGCTACCGTCTACTGTCTGATCATCAACATTCTTCAAAATATCTTCTTTGTGCTCAACAAAAGAAAGGAAGTCGTACTGGTTTGGAACAGCATGAGATTAATAAATGGCAGAATTTTCCTTTCTGCATGCACCGTCCCTTTAAGTGTCTTGTAAAACCCAACTAGCAGACTAAGTTGTGTGTTTGTTTGAGAAAGAGCCTGCTGATGGAGCAGGTGTTGTGTATTCGAGTCCAGGCTGAGAGAATATAGTCTGAAACGCTGAGGTCTGGCCGCGTTCCTCAGCACCATCTGTGACCAAACGCTGCCCAAAACTCTCACGTGCCTCCATATCCGTCCCTCCCGCATGCTTCTGTGGCCCTTCGCTGCTAATTTGCTCCTAATATATTTGTTTTTGCGCCCCGCAGACTCTCAGAGGGATCTTCCCCTGCGCTCCGGCTCTGGCTACGTGCCTGATGAGATATGGAGGAAAGCCGGTAAGGGCGGCAACCCAGATGCACCCTGGGAAACCTGTTTTCTCCCCTGCCACCTGTTCTTCAGTCTTGTTTCTCATTAAATCACACTTTCTCAAAGCTCAAAGAAAATGCATGTGTGGTTTGGTCCTGCAGAGGAAGCGGTGAACGAGGTGAAGCGTCAGGCCATGGATGAGGTGCAGAAGGCCGTCGCCGAGGCCGAGCAGAAAGCCTTCGAGATGATCACAGCTGAGAGAGCCAAGATGGAGAAAACCCTCGCTGAGGCCAAGAGGAAAGCCACTGAAGACGCCATACAGGTCATCAACGAGCAGGAGGACTCCAGCGAGGTGAGCTTCACACTAAACACACATTCGTTCAGTCACATGCGCTGAAACAGCAAGGCATCATGAATATTTAAATTGGGTCATTCTTTTTATGGCTTCCTTTTTATGCAAATGAGGCTCATTATAAATGCAAACATTGGACTCATTGAATCAGCATTTGGTTATATTGATATTTAAACTGACAGTAATGCTCAGATGATCTTCAGAAATAATTCTAATATGCTGATTTTCTGCTCAAGAAACATTTCTGATTACTATCAATGTTGAAAACATTTTTCCCAACCCAATATTTTTGTGGAGACTGATACATTTTTCAAGATTCACAGATTAATAGAAAGTTTAAAAGAATGGAAATCTTTACGTCATTAATACTTTTACAGTCAGTTTTATTTAATTTAATGCATCCTTAATGAATAAAAGATTTTTTTTTTTCTAAAAAAAATATTTTGGACCCAAACTTTTGAATATACCATAGTATTTAATAATTTACTTTCTACTACCATGACACTACTAAACATAATTAATAACTTAAATTTTAAGTTAATGAATCCTTGTTAATGAATCCTTGTTGAAAAATAAGTATGTATTTAATTCATATTTTTTATATTTTTTAATTATATATTTTAATTATATATATATATATATATATATATAAATACAGACACATACATATATATGTGTGTATATATATATATATATATATATATATATATAGGTAAAATGTTACATTTATATGTTATACATTTTAATATATACATAACAAATATAAAAAAAAATTATATATATATATATGTGTATAAATATGCATTATATAACTAATCTATAGATCAAAGTTCATAACATATATATGTATATTATATATAACTATATAGTAGTCAACATTTGAAGTGGATCAAAAAATGTATTGAGCGCAGTCGTCATAAGAAAAGAATTAATTTTGATTTTAGAGCAACTTTGAGGTAGGAGAGGTATGAAAGGTTTTGAAATGCTGACTAGTGTATGCAGGTAAATATTTTCAAAAGTTACACTGTATGTGTGTGTATTTATATATACATAAAAAATACAATATAATAAGTAGACACATATATTATGTGAACAAAAACATTTATTTTTGATGCGATGAATCACAAATAATCATTTGACAGCACTAATATATATATAATTTTATATTGTAATATATATTCTATTTATGTTTTTTATATGTATATGCCAGTTTGAATCAGTTTAATGTGTTTATTTGTCCTTACTTGATACAGAAGCATTAGTTGAGTATTATATTTGAAAGTGTACTGGTTCTGTATTTCTAATGTAATGTTTATTATTAGTAGTTTTTCTGATGGCTCTCTCTCTGGCTCTCAGTGCTGCTGGAACTGCGGGCGGAAGGCGAGCGAGACGTGCAGCGGCTGTAATGCGGCACGTTACTGCGGCTCCTTCTGTCAGCACAAAGACTGGGAGAGACACCATCTCATCTGCAGCCCGGGGCTCCAGACGCAGCCCAAACCCATGCCACGCATCCTGGCCAAAGCTCCGGAGAGCGGCCCGGTCCTGAGCCCAGGCCTGGAGAAGAGCTCCAGAGCGTCCACTCCGGCCACCCCAGCCTCGTCCTCCTCCACGCCAGACGCTGGCGGACACTGAGAGCCACAGACTCCACGAAAGAGGAGTTCGTTCGAGGAGAAGCAGGACACACTTTTCCAGTTGATGGACAGGCATCGCTCGGCTTGCTTATTCGGTGCAAATGTGATCTGTTTTACCCGCACAAACTGTTTCAGTGTTTCGTGAGCGTTTGTTTGTGTGTGTGAGTGTGTGATGGTGTCTGTAAATACAATATCAGAGCAATATAAAAGTGATGGAATCACCAAAGCTGTCGATGCTGTGACATGTTCATGTTCTTATCTGATTATATTATCAATGGAGAATGAGTGTGTGTGTGTGTGTGTGTGTGTGTGTTAAACGTGGAGGACAAACCCTGGTCTGAAGGGACCAGTTTTGATCAGGGTTCAGATGTACAATCAACAGCTTCCAGTACAGATTAAGGTCTTGAACCGGTCAGTTCAGCTGTTTGTGTCCACATGCAAAACTCTGCAATCTCAGGAGGATGTTATGTGTATATACTTTTATTTCCGTTCCCCATGTAGAGTCGAGTTTCTTTTCTCGCTGGCGTCTTCAGCTACCTTCGTTTCATACGGTACACCACATGTCGATTTATTTTTTGTAAAATATAACGGTGCAAGAGAATCTTTATTTTGTGAGCTACTCTGTGACAGTCATTTCTTTTCTTCAAGAATTCTTGAATATTGGTATGAAGTAGATAAAAAAAAATAAAAATAAAGACATTAACGTGACCTCAGCCTTTGATGATTGTTGTCTTTGTTTTACGAATGGATTTGATCGTGTCATGGAGGTTTTACTGTACTTTGTAGAGTGATCACATTAGTTTACTATTCGGGTAATTTGATTGTAATTATAAAATGTATTGTTACTGCACTGATTTCAGAAAATATAAATATACACAATTTTTTATTTTTAAAACATACATTAAATAATAAAAGGATATAATGTAATATAAAATAATGAATATAGAAACATGACACTTCAGGCCTTGCTCAATTCGGAGAATCCTCACGTTAGCTTAGAACTTGTATAAATATATAAATAAGTGTGTGTGTGTGTGTGTGTGTGTGCAAATATATTTACTGACACATAAATGAATCACTGTCCACAAATCCTCTATTTAACAAATACAGTGTAAAATCCAACCTTAAATCAATGCACACATCACTATTATAATCAAATTCAACATTAAACCTCAAAACAGAGGAGAATAAATCACAAGTGTGGATTTTTAGATCAGACGAGAAGATTTTTAATAAGAACAACCATTGAAGAAATGTGTTTATTTAGATTTAGTGACCTCTTATGGACAAAAGATAAAAATGAGACATATGGGGCATTTTAACCCATGGTTTTCCACCTTCCACCACTAGATGGCAGAAACACACTGTTTTTACCAGCTTCAGTCTCACAGATAGAGTGAAACATGATCACCCACTGCTGAGATAAACTCTGAAGTTTGGATTGAAAACCAGGTAAATATAAACCTTGATATAATCCAGATACTACAGTGATAAATGAATTATTCATGTGTCACTCTCACTTTTATTTTCACTAATTCTTTTGCACCATCATATGAATGCATATTCATTAAGTAGCCTAATAAAGCATTTTAACTCGAAATATGTTACAATATCAGAATTATTCAGTATGCATTTAGCAATAAGTAGCATAATCACATGCACGCTGCGTTCTGAGCTCTTGAAATCTTATAAATTGCGACTAAATTTGTTTAGTAGGTAAAGAACGATGCTTTTTGAGTGAACGTCATATTTTGATGCTCTGGAGATTTAAACATGAACGTAATGAAGACAGACAGCTTGTGTGTGAGTGACTGTGTGTGTGTGTGTGTGTGTGTGTGAGTGACTGTGTGTGTGTGTGTGTGTGTGTGAGTGTGTGTGTGTGTGTGTGTGTGTGTGTGTGTGAGTGTGTGTGTGTGTGTGT
>JAUMHI010000041.1:19838788-19862425 GCA_032359435.1 Enteromius unitaeniatus | reverse complement strand
CACACACACACACACACTCACACACACACACACACACACACACACACACACACACACACACACACACACACACACAGTTTTAAGGTCTTGGTTTTTTAATCAGCCTATTTTTAATATTTTCCATTTTCATTCCATTTTCATTCAAATTAATTTTTCATTTATTCTTAGTTTTAACTTACTTTAGTAGGCTACTTCAAGTTCAACTAAATGAAAATAAGTAATGTCTACAATCATATTTTTCTTTTTTAATTTCAGTTGAAAAATGTATTTAGTTATTTATTAAATTATTTTAGTTTTAACACTTTCAATTATTATTTTAACCCTAACGCTAAAAATATATATATTTTTAAATTATTTTAATAATTTGTATAATAATTTTTATAACTTTAAAAATTATTTTAAACTAAAATTATTTTACTTTCCCAAGTCCAAACAGCAGCAGAAGAGAGAGACAGAGAGAACAGAACATGCTCACAATAAAAACTAGGTGATTTCTGAATAGCATTTCGCATTGTTTTTGATGAACACAGATAGTACATTCTTTTTGCGTATATTTTGCATATCACGCACTCTCTACATACTTCTAAAGTATTAAAGTAGTAGTTTGTCATTTTTGATATCATTTTCATCGGCTTTATAAATGCCATGAACAAATAATATATTACATTTCATATAAATATGGGGTCGAATGTTTAACACGATATGACTTTATATATTTCATGCATATAAATAAAATTTTACTCTCAGACCAGACTATATTATGGATTATGGAGTCATATTTTAGATGATTTGTAGTTAATGAAGGTCTGGATTATTGTGATGTTTTATCAGCTGTTTGGATTCACTGCAGAGCATCAAGTGGTGGGTGAGACGCTACATTTCTCCAAATCTGATGAAGAAACAAACTCATCTAGAGCTCGGATGGCCTGAGGGTGAGCCTATTTTCAGCAAATCTTCATTTTTTTGTGTAAACCATTGCTGTTAAGCATAATCTAATATGACACTGTTTGTTAATGCCAGTAGTTTTTGGTTCTTATAAAGTGTCACTAATATATTCCCATCATAAATAAGGAAGCACATGTTAGAATTTATTTGAGTGCATGTTTGCAAGATTTTTGCATATTTTTTAATCACTGTCCAATTACTCTTGTTGACAAGTACTTAAAAGTCCCAATTACTGTCTGTCATCTGAATGCTGAATTTTTCTGTAGAATTCCATGAATAGAGATGTAAGGAGGGAAAAAACACTGAAGCGTGTGATTATGAGAGAGAGAGATGTAGCTGTAATACTTCTGACTTCTAGCATGCATACATTCGCAAACGCAATCAATAAACACGAAATAATTGTTCGACTTTTATTTTCATTTAATGGACCAAATCACAAAAATGAACAAAAACTAAAGCAAAAAGGTCAAGTTTCTGTTTTTCAGTTAAGATGCATAAATAGTACAACAATTAGCAGGTTTCCATGTTCAGTGAAACCAGGATCTTATCGTGTCTATGCAGTGAACTAAAGGAATAGATCACCCCACAATCAGCATTTACTCACCCAAATGTTGTTCAAAAATAGATGAATAGAATAAAATGTATATATGGCAAATATATATTTTTAAATACATGCAATATTAAATATATTTTTCAAATTACTGCAATTCATTTAGTTAACATTTTATATCTGTACTAATATAACCATATAGCATATAATTCATATACCAATATATATTTTGAAATGCACAAGAAAATATATTTTTGCAATATATTTTCTAAAATATGGAATTAATTACCAAATAATATATATTTTATAGAAAATATATTCACTTAAATATATTCGAAACATATTTTAGCAAATATATTTGTTGTATTTGTATTTGAAAAATATATTTGAAAAAATAAAATAAAAATCCGAGTTGCTAAACACGTTTTGTGTTGAGATTTGAAATGACATAAGTGTGAGTAAATGATGCCAGAATGATTAGTTTGGGTGATTTAGTCCTCTAAACACCTTCAGGAAGGTCTACAGAGAAATGACACAGCTGTACATCTTCATTAAATGTCTATTCTATTCACACTCGACTCGCTATTTCAAACTTCTCTTGAGAAATAATCTGTGATCAACCAACACTCTACAACATCTCCTATCAGCATGCAGCTTCACGTTCCAGTATCCAGAGAAGAAAAAGGGACTTTAAAGGCGTTAGTCTCAAGTAGAAGATCATTTTGCTGCATCTTAATGATGTACAAGAACACATGAATTCTTGTTTTTGCTCTGAGATTCACTGGATCTGCATCAAAAGCTACTGGCTTCAAAAGCTTTTTCACGGAATGGAGCAAATACGCTTTGATTTTCTGTACATGCGAGGATTATTACACCCATGTCTGTTAGCGTCGAGTTGAGCACGATTTAGAGCTGAAGATTCAGATCCTTTCCCTTCAGGAGTGTGAATCCGAATTGAATCAGATGCTGAATTGAGAATTCTGAATTGCAACTTCCCCCAAAAATCAATACAGAGGGATTTATTTAAAGCTGGAAAACTACATAAGCTCTATAACACAAATATTTACAGCATTACTTTTAGGTAATTATGTCTATTTATTTTTTCCTCAATTGATCAGACATAATTCGCTAAACTAAGTTAAAAAATAACAAAAATAAACATTAGTATATAAAAACAGAATCTACAGTGAAATTAAGTGCTCATTCACAAAAATCAGCTTAAATCAGAATTAAAATACAATTAAATTAATGTTATTTTTAATAAAATACATTTTATTATTTTAATCAAATTTAAATAAGTCAGAAATGAAATATAATAAAATAATGAAATAAATTATATACATCATTTATTTGAATCTCTTTACATTTACTCTGAATTAAAAATGTAAATCCCTCAAAACTTAAATATAAGGAAATAATTAAATTAATTATTTAAAACACTTTTACAACATTTATATGATTTTCTTTACATTTTTTCTTAATTTAAAATTTAAATGACTCAGGAACTAAATATAATAAAATAAATAATTTTAAATACTACCGCATCAATTTCTTTAAATAATCTCTAAACGTTTGCAAATTCAATTCAAATTCAGAAATTGAACTGGAATGTAAAAGCATCTGAATTCAGTTCTGAATGATGCACAACCCTGTGTAACGTGTTATTTTTTTGTGAACTATCAGACGGTATCTATAAAGTGCAACACAAAAATGGTGTGTGTGTGTCAAGAGAATACAGATGATTCATCTGATTTTTTTTAGGTCTAGTTATTAATTCAAAGACACACTCAGATCGGGTTCAGCAGAGGGCGGTGAACAGGGTTTTGTTGCTGCTGTTAGTTGTTTGTCATGATCCACCAGGAAGCTGTGAGAAACAAGCAGGTAGATATTAGAGAGATGAAGCATCATAACTCTTCATTAAAGATCACCAGCCAAACGATTAAATAACGCATGCTCTTACCTGGCATGAGCATCGTGGAGACAATCTCTGGATCCTCCAGCATGTCTATGATACAGCGCTGGAACATCTTACTGGCGTCAGACTGCAAATAACTGAGAGACGACAGACGTCAGAAGAAACAAACCAGCTCACATAATCAACAACATCCTCCTCCAGATGAAAATAGCCAGCTCTTTCAGCACTCAAGACTTCTGAGTTACATCTAGAATCGAAAATGTGAAAGATTTGTTCATTTCTTCATCAAATTTGGAGAAATTAAGCTTTGCATCACTTGCTCACCAATGGATGTGAATGGGTGCCATCAGAAACAGAGTCCAAATAGCTGATAAAAACGTCACAATAATCCACAAGTATCTGATAACATCTTGAGAAAACAGAAGTTGTGTGCTTGTAAAAATCTTACATTTTTTTAACTTTAAACCATTGCTTTCAGCTAAAATATGAGTTTTTAATAACACTTCCTCCAGTGAGAAAATCTAAATCCAGCCACTTATTTGATTAGAGCTGTTTTGGCTTTTAAACAGTAATTGTGCCCATTTCTCTCCTGTTTCAGACAAGATGAGCATTAAGGACTCATATTTGAACCAGAAGCAATGGTTAAAACAAAAAAAATACATAACATTTGTCTGATTGACATTTACTGATGGACTGGAGTGCTGTGGATTATTGTGCTGTATTTATCAGCTGTTCTGACGGCACCCATTCACTGCAGAGCATTCATTGCTGAGACACTGATGCAATGCTACATTTTTCCAAATCTAATGAAGAAACATCTGTATCTTGGATAAACTGAACTAATTTTTGGGTGAACTGCTCCTTACTGTTAGACTGGAGTAGAGACTGGAGTAATGGTGCTGAAAATTCAGCTTTGATCACAGCAATCAATTACGTTGTACTCGCATAGAAAACTGTTTTTGAATATTAATAATATTACTGTTCTCACTGTACTTTAATCAAATAAATGAAGCCTTGGGGAGCAATAAGGGACTTATTTCAGAAACATTTCACAAATCTTACCAATCTCAGACTTTTAAAGATGTTTTACTTCTTTATAAGGGAAACACACCATCTATTAAAGAGGGCGAGTGCACACACTCCCTCCAGAGGAGATAATTACACCGCAGTATTATTCAATGCAAGTTATAATTTACATTTTTATTTCTGAAATTGCTTCTTAAATTAGATCTTTGAAGACAATGAGAAGATGAGACCCACACATGAGGTGTATGTACTTCATAACAGCGTCACAAATGAGATTAAGTAACACAAGATGTCACGTGTGCATCTTCTAGATAAGCGTGTGTGTTCAGAAACTCTCTTAGACAAGCCATCTGCTAATTTGAAACGAGTCTCGTAAGACCTTCAGCAATCTGGCTGAGAACACACACACACACACACACACACACACACGTCATAATGGAGACATACATTATCATTCAAATATAAATTATAATATATTCCTGTGATTTCAAAGCAGAATTTTCAGTGTCACATGATTCTTCAGAAATCATTGCAATATGCTGATTTGATGCACAAGAAACATTTCTGATTATCAGTGTTGAAAACGGTTGTGCTATCGAAAGTAAAAAGTCTTAAATATGATTTTTTTGTAACTTCATAAATGTCATTTTTGATCAATTTAACAGATCCTTGATAAATAAAAGCATTCATTTCTTCAATTTACCCAACCTTTTGAACAGAGACGCTTACATCTTGAGGAATAGCATTTTACCAGATATTTAGAAATGTAAGAGCTTTACGAAACCATGCAGCTCAAAACTTCTTCTTCTGTCCAAAACATGCATTTATTTACTTCTGCGGGTTTCTGGCCTCACAAAGATGAACATCAACACAAGACCGTCCACATGCACACATCAGCCCATCATCAAACCCAAACGCTCTTTACTTATTTGGAGGTTTCTCCTTCAGCCAAGATAATCATGTTTTAGTGAGTAAGTGTAGTGGACAGAAGTGAATCGTGTCCGTCCATGAGCAGGAACCAGCAGGAGCTTCTGCTCATGAAGCACTGCAGCGGGAGGCTGAAGACGAGACCGTGCTTGTCTTGTGTTCGTAAAAATAGACTCTATTAGGATTTGATTTCCAAAGACCCTTGAACTGACTCTCTTCAAATCATTACGCTGCTACACACACACACACACACACACACACACCTCATCCAGGAAATACGGTCCTGCCAGAACTCATAGATGATGTAGCAGCTCTTCTCGGGAAGCTTCTGAATGGAAACACTGAACGAGAGACAAAAATTCAGTGCAGACATTGGTACTAAAACTGGTCAGTAGTTTTTATACTCTCAGAATTTGCATTTTGGGTTTCCTCACACAGTCAGCTATTATAGTTAATATTTAATATTTGATAGACACATTTCTAAGGCCTCTAAATGATCAACATATAATAATGCTGTTAAAGCTGTTTCACACACACTCCTCCATCCCTTCTGTTAGAGTTTAGGTCTTTAATTGTACAAACATCCATCTTCAGCTCATGCTTTATGTCTTATATGTTGCAAATAAAAAAATTCTCAGTTTGAGACTGAGCTTTTTTCTTCCATCTTCTCACTATGAGCCGTAAAAGCCTGAAATATCAAAAAAAAACTATGTTTTTTTTAAGATTTTGTCAAAAACATATATTTTTTCATATGTCAGGCTTTACAGGATTATATGTATTATGTTTCATATCTTCATAAAAACGTAATAATGTTTGTTTTCTCACTGGAGGTTGTCGTTCTGGTTGGCAGTGGTGTCGGCGTAGGTCTTCAGAGCCTTCTGGAACTCCTCAAGATCATTCTCTGTCACACTCATCTGTCTCTGAACCAGCAGGATGTTCTAGACGAGAGCAGAAAGAAACACTACAGGACAGAGAAATAATCCTGAAGCTTTACACAGAACATGTGAGTGTTTCTCTCGGACATCTGAGCATGATCTCAAATCTGTTCTTAATGATTGACTCGTGTATGATGTCATGATTTTAGAGGCTGGCCTTGTGAAAGAATGTGTGCTTGTAGTGTACATCAAATCTTAAGTGCACATAGTTAAAACTTCCTTTTATATAAATATTCATAAAAGGCTACTTAAAAAGAGAACACTTTCATAAGTGTTTCTGAAATACACTTTTAAAAGGGCAGTTTTCACATAATGTTTCAATAATCTTTTTTCGTGATTTTAAAAAGTACTTTTAATTTGTTGTGTTTATGAAAATACAAAAGCGCATTCATTAAAATGTGAACCGTAGCTTCTTATTAGATTTAAAGACACAAGTGCAACTCCATGTGTAATTTTAAATCTATTTAAATACCTAATATACAGACATTAAAGTACATTTTAGTTTACTATGCCTGTGTAAGTACATTCAAAAACCACATTTCAAAAACAATAAAATTACCTAAAAGATGTCCTGCTTGTGTCAAAAATCACTCTAAAGTTGTATTTGTGATCATTTTAAGCTATGATATACTGTAATATAATTGTACAGGGTGGGCCATTTATATGGATACATCTTAATAAAATGGCCACCATGGTCACCACCCATCTTGAAAAGTTTCCCCCTCACTTATACTAATGTGCCACAAACAGGAAGTTAATATCACCATCCATTCCCATTTTATTAAGGTGTATCCATATAAATGGCCCACCCTGTACCTAACATGCAGCTAAGTGTCTAAAACATTTTATTCAGTATTATATATGTTATTTTCATAACAAGGACGCTTTGTAAGGTATGCTAAAGTGTCCTTATTTTCCACAAGAGGACAAGCTTCAAAATGCACACAAAAGATCCAGAAAGGCACCGGCGTTGATTACATGACTCATGTGTGCTGAAAATGAAACTGCTATTCACTGATAAATATCACACATTAAGACTGGATCAGTTATTCATTCAGTCAGATTCTGTGAACTCAACAGATTCATTTTTGACTTTATCAGGATTTTCATGATCAGCTGACTTTTATTTTTATTTCACAATTGATTTTATTAAAAATGTTGCATTTTTCATAATTGCATTTCTAAAAAAAAAATGCAGATTTCTGCTATGACCTGGATTTCTGAAGCGGCAGATCGGATCACTCACCGACTTGTACGTGCTGGCCAGTGTATCTTCTTTCAGTGGCTCCAACTTTGGACTCTTAAAAATGAAAAGCAAATGAAAATGTCTTACATGCTCAAGGCAGAGATGTTATTTTGTGTGAATGGATATTGCAGCGTATTCACCTGACACTCCAGTTTGTCAATGAGCTGCTGCAGTCTGTTGATCTGAGAGCACCAGTGCTCATCTGTATCTACGGTAACACCTGAGACACAACACACACTAGCTCTCAGTACACAACTAACAGTTATTACTGTTTGCAAAAAAGATTCTGACTGCATGCACTCTTTTTCACAGACATGTCTAAATTGCAATAAATGTCTGGATTTGTGCTTTGTATTCCTGTTTTTTCATACTTGCTGAATGCATTGACTGAAAAGTAGTTTCACTAGTTTCCACTACCTCTGCGATAAAATAGCTTGTTTGGTGAACTGTCCAGTTCAATCGGTGTGTGCTCAGAATGATAGCAGGATCTTAAAGTTAAGTTGCTGTGCAAGTGCATGCACAAATAATGTAATGAGGACTGTAGAGAAAAGGTTAAAAGGGAAACAAAGACAAAACCTGGACATTTTAGGCAATTCAGAAAACCCAGCCATGCAGGACTTATTCTGGGAATAAGAGGAAGTATGTTTATCTTATTAAAAAAAATAAAAAAATAATATAATATATATATATAATGTATATTTTAGTGTAATATTATTACATGATAACATATAACATTTATACATAATACACTAAAATTGCTAAATGAAAATAAATTTTAACGAAAACTGAAATAAACCAGAAATAAAAATAAATTAAACATAATTAGTGAAAAAAAGACAAAATTAGAAAATATATTTACCTAAAATAAATCATCTTAATAACTATATTTATATGCATTTAAATATCTACTTGCATACTAATATCTATCTATTTGCATACTTATACTATATGATAAATATATGTTATAAAGATCTCACTGATTTACAAGACAAGCTGTCAGAATTTTTTATGCCATATAAATATAATCAAATAGTATATTTTTGCTCAGTTTGAGTCTCTGAATGAAACTAAGGTTCATCCTTGACAATGAGCTCCATGTTTCCTAAAATTAAAATAAAACCTTCAAACCAATAATTAAATACATTTTAAAAAGCGAATGAAAAATATGAATAAAACATGCTCTGTGTATGAAGCAATGATGCTTGGTGTGTGTGTGTTACCGGTAGTGAGAATGCCCGAGTACGGATCAGTCGGGGACAGACACATGTTCTTCTGCACTCGACGGCCACATCTTCTGTTGTTCTTCTGGATGATCAGATGCTCCGGGACCTTAACTTCAACCCTGCAAGAACAGAAAAACAGCACAGAATCTCAGTTACCCTTCTGCATCAGCAATATTTTTGTGCTGAAGATATGAAACTGATGTGTTTGTGTATGCACTATTTTTCTTAGTGCTAGATGCATTCACTGTGTGCTGTTTTCAGCGATTATATGTATCTTGAATGCCCTCAGTCGTGTCCAGGATGGCAGATTTGATAAAGAACAGCTGCTAAATGAAGGAACACGGCCTCTGATGAGCACAAGCGAATAACATTGAATGGAAATAACCTTGTCATGGCTGTAACCCTGCTGACGTCACACACATAGGTTCACATGAGTCAGAAGTCTCTCTCAAGGCTGTTGTTGACCCACTTCTGCTATTATCATCACCATCAATGTTCCCTTCGAGCGCACATTTCTGATGTAACGGACCACAGACTCAGAAATGTGCGGAAAGGCTGGAGATTTCTGTTTCAGTGGATATCATCTGCATATGTATTGATTTTCAGTATGAAACTGAAGCTGTGAAAAAATGTTGTGGTGAAATACGCAGCACTGATTAATTTATGAGACAAGCTGAGTATCCAAGAAATGAGATGTTCACAGTGCCAAGCATGATTATAAAACTGTGCATGATATATTACTTTCATTTATTAAACAACAAAAATCATTTCTGCAAAAAATATCTTGAGAAAATATAATAATAATACATTAAGATCACATAATCTTAAGTAACTAGCTTTACTTTTTTAGAGCAAACTATGATATGGTGTTAAAGTGCAGTATATACACCTTATGCATCAGTGAGTACTGAATCATTCATTCAACTGAGTCACTCAAAAACACAGAATCAATCAGTAACTAAACCAAAGTCATTATAAGTGAGTCTTTTAACAAGCGAGAGTGAATCATTCATTCAGCCAATTCCCTCAGTTCAGTTCAGTTCAGTTCAACACTGATTCAATCAGTGATGAAAAAGTCGTTCTTTCAACGATTCACTTAGCAACAGTAAATCATTCTGTAATAAGACAAGTGGCTTTACGAGTGAGTCATTAAATTATTAATTCAACTGATTCTTTAAGTAACATTTATTTAGAAAGGAAACATTTGCTCGTTCATCTGTTTTGCTTTAAAAAAAACCTGAATTAATCAGTAACAAAACAAGAGTCTTTATGAGTGAGACACTGTATTCACTGATTCTTGTAATTACACCATAAAAATGAGAAATGAAACAAGTAGCTTAATGAGTAAGTCACTAAATCATCAATTCAACGATTCACTCAGTAACATTGAATCATTCAGTAAAGAGATGAGTGGCTTTATGAGTCACTCAATCATTCATTTAACGGATTCTTTCACTAACACTGAATCATTCAGAAATGAGACGAGTGTTTTGAGTGAGTCACTGATTCATTCATTTATCGATTCACTCGATAACAAAATCATTCAGTAAGGATATGAGCAGCTTTATGTGCAAGTCAATGAATCACTCATTCAACTGATTCTTTCAATAACACTGACTCATTGAGAGAGTCATTGTATTATTCATTCGATCAATTCACTCTGAATCATTTGGTGATGAAACAAGTGTCTTTATGAGTGTGAAACTATCATTCATTCAACTGATTATTTCCACAACACTGAATATTTCAGTCTTTATGAGTGAGTCATTAAGTCAATGACTAAACCTTAAAAAAAGGTTTTGCTCCATTTTTGTTCGGAACCATTTTTGTTAGCGAAAAACAAACAAACAAACAGAAAATAACTTGTAAAATGACATCTAGAATGTAAGTTACTAAACTATATTCACAATCTTGCTGAACTGTTAATACCATTTTCCCCTTTTTTTAAAACAGCTGTATTACATAAAATGTCATCCACAATTTTCTTGCACGGTCACGTTAGCCCCAAAATAACAACCATGCTGTGAATGTTAACTCACGTGTTCCCAAGGTAGCATCGACCTATGTAAAAATTACACAGTGAAGAAGTAACCAAAGGATCCGAAGGGTATCTTAGCAAGGACAAAAGCAGAGGAAAAACCTGTCAATCAAAAGTCTATAACATCAAAAAATGATTCTTATGTTTACAGGACTGCGATAAACTGGGCTCTCGTGGCTGTTTATGGGATCTGTACAGGCAGTCGTGTTATGAAATCTTCCTAATGGGGCTTTCTGCTTGACAAATGGGAATTACAGTCAGGGAGAAATAACAGCAGAAATGTTCTTTCACTTATTGAGCGATTAGTAGCAAACAAAAACATATGCAAACAATTTCCTGCTGTTCTGTCGCGTTAAGAGCTCTTTGGAGAATACGGCTTGTTTCTGTGACAGCTGCTTCGTGAGGAGGAGAATACCCTACGGATAAACAAGACAAATGTGCTTCATCATGAAGAAAACATTACATTACTTCTGCTGCTCTCTGTTCATCAGTTCTGGGTTCCTCCCTCGTTTTCTTTCCCTCGCTCTCATGGATATTAAATGCTGAGACAGGTGAACATCCCTCAGCAAGCACACTAATCAAATGAAGGATCTTCTTGCAGCACCTTCGGTTCACTGAACCTTCCTCATGTCAAGCTGTTTTAGGGTTGCTCTGGGTTTTCTGAAGAATCCAAAAACTCTGCGCTCTTAGTAGAACACGTATAGTGTAAGGTTTGAAGAAATCGAATCTCTTCCGGGAAAGCTGGAGGAGATTCTCGCATGTTGCAGGCCGAGCTATAAAACCACAAAAGCTGAAATCTGGCTGCACAGACAATAAACAATTACCCCCCTTGACACAGTCACCCACTTTCCGATCTTCTGAGCCCCTCGCCTCACAATCTCACTGCTCTCCTCAAGAGCGTCACCAAGGAAAATATAAGTTCTTCACTATCATATTTGATGTCAAAAAGTCTAAAGATGAGTGGCACAATGGTCTAAATATTTCAGCAGTCATTTACATCGTTAAAAAGATTGAAACTTTTCACAAAATTGGTTAGTGACAAAGGGCTGTGACCTCCCCCTGGAGAAATAAGATTGAGCATTCAACACAGGTGCAGGCCTAAGGCCACGAGAACTGAAATCACAACAGATGGTCCTTTTGTGTTTAAGGGTTTATGGGTGTGTTGGTTTGTGGTATATAAGGTGAAAGAGTAAAGCAGCACATTAGGTTTTTCTGCAATCGGAAGGGGTTTATGGAGCCAAGACTCCTGCACTCTGCCGTGTGTCTCAGTCAGGCATGCATTTGATAAGATCATGCATTCTTTTACATTGAAACTGAATGTACTTCTCATTTCTTAAATTATGCAATTGGCTTGGCATTATTTCTTGATTCATCAAAGGTATGCATTCTTTTTCAATTGAAACTGAATTGAATTCAATTATGTAATTGGCTTGATATAATTTTACCTGACGAATAAATTAAATGTTATTCCTTGATTAATTTTAAATTGTTGAAATCGTTATTTCTAGTAGGATGTGCGGAGGCAGGGCGTGCATGAATATCACGGCCAGAGATATACAAACTGGGGGCACGTCCATTGAAGCAGTAGGCATGGTCTGAGCGGAGACCCCCTGATTTCTGATATCATTGAAATTAACACATTGGGTTAGAAAAGATTATATAAACTATCTCTTTGCAATAAGTAAGCAGTGCGCGGCTGGCAAACAAGATAATAATCCAATCCCCAATCCCTAAGCAATTCTCATACTGGCGAGGTTTGTGCAGCATCAGTGACGATTTAGCTGGCGTTAGATCTAGATGGCTCTCGGGCCCACAAGGAAAAAAGTAACAGAGAGTATAACACGTTTAAAAGGATCAGGTTTCTAAATTAAGATAACTCAATTCAAAATCAGCCTTCAAATTTATGAGTATAATCTAAATTTAATAATAACTTAAAATTGGAGTCAGATTAAAACGTAAAAGTAAAATTAGAAAAAACCGAGGAGTATTTTCACAGAAGCGCTGGGGAGTGAGACACGTGTCCAGCCGAGCTAAAAGGTGGAGCCACAGGAGAACCATTGTAAGTTCTTATGATGTATGAAGACATACAAGGTTCTTCTAAGACATCACAGGAGTGTACAGTTCTCCTAAACAGGCTCGTGTCCATTCAGGATTGCATTTTTAAAAAATCTGATGGATGATAGATAGGTTGATAGATAGTGTGTGTTTGTGTGTGTTGTGGCTTTGTGTGTGTGTGTAACTCACGGAGTGGTGCTGCTCTGTGCCTCTACGGCCTCCATTGCACACTGCAGAGACATCTGGAGCGACAGCAGCTGACTGGACGTCTCTCTCAACATGAAACGGGTCACAAACTGCCCCAGAACAGACGAACCCTGGTACTCCTGCGCGGGAAACACTCATCATCACGCTGAATTAACACACACTTACCCTTTCCTTCACCGCTGCATTAATCAGCACATGTCGTTTACGGCCTTCATTATTCAAAATCCCACAGTATTTCCGTCATCAGGCACAACAAACACGATTAACCTGCTGCTGATGAAGAACACCAGCCACTGACTTCAGTGTGCACTCAGGACATCTCCTGACAAATAACGACCGGATTGAAAACTAAATTAAGGACCACTTTATCCTGAACGAACAGAGATCGCCATGTGTCAGGTTCATTTACAGGCCTCGACTCGGTGTAGAGACAACTGAGAGAAGCAGGATCTCCATTAGAGATAATTAGTCAAACCTACAGATCAGTGCCAGCACACAGAAACACTTGCTGAGTCACTGTTTGCACTTTCTTGGTCACTTATAATTTAAATGTGCACTTAAGTCACACAAAAAATGTTTGACTATTATTGCATTATATACATTTTTTTACATGTGGTACAAAGCAACAGAACATATTTACAGTTTTTTTATTATTATTATTATTATCATTATGTATATGTTATTATAATTTTTCGTGTTTCTTTTGTTTATTTATTTATTTAAATATTAAATATGCCTATTTTTTATATAAAATTTAAGAATATAAATATACACATGTAAAAGCAATATATACTGTATGTGTGTGTATTTATATATACAGAACATTAGGAAATAAAAAAACAAACTTTTATTTCAAATTAATCACGATTAATTGTTTTATAGCACTAACTTAAATGTAATAAATTTAAGAATTTTTTTCATTATATTTGTATATTTCAATTCGTTTTTTCAGTTATTTTCTTTTAGTTTTTCTCTCTAATATTTATATTTTATTCCATTGCAGCTTTATTTCATTTAATAAAAATCTATCTATAATAAAAAAAAATAGTTAACACTAATTACCCTGGCTGTTGTATGATTTGATCTCATTCTGAACTTAGTTTACCTCCTTCGTCTTGTCCATCGCCTTCAGGACGGCGACATTGAGTTTCTCTAACGCTGACAGAACATCCAGGTATTCCCCAAGATGCTGAGAAAAGTAGTCTGGAATAAGAGGATGAATTATAGATCAGAGACAAAATATGACTTATATATTCTGTGGATTTTTATGCATGTTTTGAGCTAATATTACCCCAAAAAAGTGGTATTAGTATCACTTCTAAAAATAAAGTAAAAATGGTCAGTTCAAAGGAATCATAGGATGCGATTTCAAGTTTCAAGTGTCAGTGCATAGATAAGATCCCTGAAGTCACGCCTCCTAAAACAACTCGTTTAAACACACCCCCAATTGTAGTGTTGCTGCAGACGCCATGTTCTGGAGACGCTGTGTGTCGTTGTGAAAGTCAAACTACTTTGTGCTTCCAAAAGAGGACACGACTAGAAATCAGTGTTAAATTGTGTTTCCAAACACGGTTCCAGAACAGTTGAACACAAATATTGGAGTGTGTTCAGCACATTTACGGAGGACTGATTCCTGAAGCTCACAGAGCAGTCTCTGCTGGCTGTGCACAGAGACTAGAAAGAGAGGCCCCTTTAATCTGAAAACATTAGAATTATAGGCCAAAACATAAAATGTTTTATATGATCTCTGGGTCATTTACCAAGAGAAGTTCAAGGAAATGATGTCTAAAACGATCAAGCTTTACAGTCTGTTTTTATCACCAGATGTCCTCTATCACACACACTCTTTTAAAGTAGATTAAAACGACACTGCTTGTAAACAGGCTGTCGATATCTGCTTGAGTTTGAGAGTCAGTAAGTTATGTTTTGAGGACAGTAAGGTTTTCATTACTTGTCATGTAACATCATATTTTTAACCCTCTGACCCCTGAGCACAGAAGATTCAGGCTTTGTTCCAATTCATATGTTTATATTTTGTACAGCACAAAATTCAGCATTTAGTTTTACAGTGAACTTGGTTACCCTGTTCAGTTTTTCCAAGGGTTTTAAGATATAAAACCTCCCACAGCAATTAATTACAATTAATGATTCATTTTTAAGTTCATGCATTTTAACACTGTGGCTAATATTAGCTCAAAAACATGCAAGGATGCACAAAACAAAAACCAGCAGAAAATCTAGCGTGCCTTTGAAACACCAGATTCATGGTACAGTTTTAAACATATTATATAATGCTAATCTAGCATGCTTTTCAAGACGGATCATTTGCAAATCAGGGTACGGCGACGGATGTGCAGATTCTCAATATAGCTGAAAAGCCTAGATTTAAAAGGAGCATTAATTCAGTCAAAGCAGATATTAATGGAATATGACTTTGCAAGCGAATAACAAACCACTTCTGCATTCTTACAGGCAGAAAATGTGAAGTTTGTGAGGAACGTGAGAACATCAAGTCAAATTTGATTTGTATTTTTAATCACTGCCACTCCAAACGCTTCTTCAGTTTTTGTATTTTCCACCCAGAATGGTAATTTAAAGGAATTATCCACACCTACCTGATAGTTTGTCTGTATCAAGGTTACTGGGAAAAAGGAGAGAGAATAAAATGAGTCATAAGGGAAAAAAGAAGCCTTAATTGAATTGGAGAAGAGTCAAGGATTTGAAAGCGGTGTCATTAGTGAGGAGGATGTGTGGGCCGTCCACAGCTTCAGCTGAGTTTTAAAGTGTAAACAGTCCAATTATGCTTGGTTCTGTTAACACGGCGGGTCTGAGGTGATGTTTCTCAGCAGATGGTAGCTCGCGAGATAATGATATCGCTAATGGGCTAAAACCACTATAATAAAAGTATTCTATACTTTAACACCTTATGACTTTTACAAACTCGGATTTACACTAAAGCAGTTTAAACCAATTTAACAAATCATGTGCAAACAGCTGCTTTCTACACCAGTTAAGTGTCTATATAATATTTATATGGTTGTGTAAATGTTATTGCATAGCATAGTGTCTGTCTTACATTGTGCATTGCAAATCTGTTTCAAAAATAAGACATTTACTGTATATAGTTTATACTAAACATCCAAATAATAATAAAACAATTCTAAATATTAACCTTGATAAATCTATATAAAGCAAAGAACAGCCACAATATTGTTTTTTATTATTTTATATGTACATGAAATATATTGCATATAATAGTTGAGTATACAGCATATAATGATGTCTCACTCATTTTATGTTTGTTGTTAACAAAATCCCTATTTAATCATATTAAAAATCTCCATTAAACATCTGAGATTAATATAATATATTTTTTTTAATTTATAGTTGAAAAATAGACCTTTTGTGTATTTGTGTTTTATATATATATATATACACACATACATATACATATATTATATATAAGTCCTTCATTAACCTTGTAAAATTAAAAAATTATTTAAAAATAAATGACCCCCAAATCAGAGATATACTGTAGCTCATCACTGTGAGTTATTATTATGAAGGAAACATGCCAAAGAATAAAGCAGTGAACAATCACACCATCCCACACCTTCTGGATTGTTCATTTTCATGCTGAACTTCACATTCATATTTTCATGCAGATGAAAACAAATCTGAATACCCCAGTGCGTGTTGTCACATTAAATCACCATCACAGCCAAAACACAATTATGAAAACAGAGACTCAGGCTCCGTAATTGGCTGGATTTGCTTTGAGTGCTCCCTGATAGCATTAATGGACTTTTAATATTTCACTGAGACTGGGGCATGGAGAGAGTGAAAGGAGAAAAGGGACTAGTTAAATGAATTGGTTAATTGAATTGCACAGACAAAGATGTCCAAAAAGATGTCTAATAACACACAGACTACACATCTACTCTTTATTTTTAAATATGCCTATAAATGGCTCTCTAGACCTTCACCTAAAGTGTAATAAGTGTAATGTTATTGAAAAATGACAGAATTAAAGGGGTGAATTCACACTTTTTGCCATTGAGCTGGAAAAAAAATCAAAAGCAACCTCTATGTTACTGAATAATAAACAAGGAATTGCTGCTGGTAATAAATGAAAAAATGTGTGACATATATTTAGTTAAAAATCATAGCATAATTGTATGCATCATTTATATTCAACACTATCTATATATATATTATGTTATTATGTTTGAATGTTAATTTGCAGAAAAAGAATACTGAAAATTTTTTTTTTATAAATAAATAAATATATATATATATATATATATATATAGTGCATTCCGATTAATGTCAATCAAACTGCATTTGGGTTATTTCGACTATTGGTAAAAAAAAATATGATAGCATAATAAAAAATATAATAATAAAAAAAAAGTAAAAAATACTTTTTGAAAATTAAAAAAAGCAAGCTTAAAATAGATTTGTCTAATTACTGCTCTCTAACACAAACTCCAGCAGGTGCATTTATCCGTGGCATGAAGAAAAAATGATCTCATTTCCCCATCATATAATTCCCAGTGGTCTGTGAATCAACAAAGCAGTAACGAGGACGGGAGCTGTATAAAACCAGTTGAGATGCATGCTTTACAGGGAGCAGACCTATTTTAGACTCTAACTTGACTAGACTAATTTACTCCAGGCATCTGAATGCAGTAATTACCCAGTGACCATTCTGACTGATTGCAGAACTCTGCTCCACTTTCAGAGGAAAATCTGAGCTTGGAAGTTTGTGTGCATGTGTGCGCCGGAGCTCTGCAATGCGGCTCTTTGTGGAGTCAAATTTGCAGCTTTGTTCTGTCGATGCCTCGGCTTCCTTGAACACAATTCTCAACGCTTTGATTCACACATGCCACCTCGGGTTAGACTTTGATCCTTCTGTGCATCGACGTTTGGCTGCTTGTTCGTTTTCACTGCAGATGCTTCAAAAAAAGATACAATCACGCCTCACTGAACGGCGACTAATTAGGGAATGAAAATATAAGAATGCCAAGAATACAGGTCACCCAAACTCAAAGGCTAACCTAAAAGGAGAGGCAATGAAGTATGAACTGCGCCCACTGATTGCACGCTCTGTTTGCACTGTTTTAGCACCTGATTTGATAGAGGAATTATGCAAATCAGGTAAAGATGCAAAAAGGCATAAATAATTAGTGCAGGTCGCTTGTGGAGGATGCAACCATCAGGTGACTTTAATATGACTGTACAGCATCACGGAAACTGATCTGAAAATGTACTGGACTACACTGTGCACATCATTTCATCCTCATTTAATTAATTACTGCGGCAAAAAAATGTGGATGAAGGTATTTTTTAGTTTTTTAGTTTAATGTTTTGTTTACCCCCATAGCCTTCTGCACAAGGATTGCACAGAATTACAGTTTTGTAATATAAGTTGCAATATAGTTTAATATGCCAAAACTGCATGAACACCAAACACACACACACACACATATTTTAGAAAGAAATATCACAGTCCTGCATTCAGATTATAAAATGCTAAACAGAAAAATCCTGACACAAAACTGTTTAGATAGTTTGGAAGAATCAATATGATATAGCATAGTCACTATCTTATTATAATGTTTATAATCTTGATTTGTTGCCAAAAAAACTACATATATGTATATATATGAAGAGTTTATTTGCAAAAAATATATTTTTTAAAATATTTTTATAATAAAAAAAAAAAATATATATATATATATATATATATATATGAAGAGTTTATTACATTTTTTTTTTTTATATTTTAACCTAATTTAAATAACCCAACAGCAGTTTGATTGAGATTAATGTAAAACATATATAATAAAATGTTCTATACTGTAATAATGATTATACAATACAAAAATATAACTAATTTTAAACAATTTTATAATATATAATATTAAATGCTGACATTATAATGGATATTTTATGTGTGGAAATGATCAGGTTTGTTTGCACTGAAAATAATAATGTGAGTTTTAAACTGGATTGTTGGTGGTTAGTGAATAAGACACAAGGTTTTATGAATTGGTCTGTGTGTCTATGGTGGTACTATAGTAAAATTTGAAAGTATTTTATATACTTTGTCTGCCGGCCGTCGATGGAGTAGAACAGCTCCCGCAGCTCATCGGTTGTAAGTATCCCATCTGCAAAATATGCTTTAAACTCCTCGAAGGACAGCTTCCCGTCATCTGTAACAAGACACAAGGAAAAGCAGAGAATCAGCAGTTGCATCTGATGCCACGTTTCCATTCAGTCATTTTTTGTGAAATGTATGGAGCTACAGATGAAGCAAATGGAAATGCCAACTATCAGTAAAATGCTGCAAGTGTTGTCAAAAGATGTGTAACTTTGGGCATAACACTTCAACATAGAGAACAGATTTGCTTTTTTTTTTTTTTTTGTAGATAACTGGCTTTAGTGCAAATACACAATACGAAATTGGTGTTTGTTGCTCCCATTAAATCATTGTTTCTCAGTAATGCTAAAGAATTTGTTGAATCAGTTTGGACTTCATATGAAGTGCAATGCCCTAACAATATCTAAATCAAACCTAGAGTTTAAAATATTGTTTTTAAATCATATAAATGGTCCTCACTACAGTTCATTCTGACAAATACACTCCTTTAGACAGGAAGAGACCAGTTGCTGGACGAGTTATTTTTGCACCAAAAAAAAAAATAGCACTATGTTTTGCAATATATAAAAATCCTAAATTTCATGCAGCATATTGTTATCAAACAAACAAAAAATCAACACCACCAATTTAAGCAGAAAGACACATGCAAAGTGACCAGGAGGAGAGAACAGATTTTTTTGATGGCCTCATACAAATCTGTGCTCCTGGACTCTTGAAAATGGCGAGATGTGAAATGTTTGCTAGCAATCATACATCAGAGAATCAGCGGAGGCTGAGACAGTGTTTTCCCCCCGTCTCCTCAGCCCACGGTAAGCATCTTTATTAAGTCAGATGAACACCTGGCAATGCTTTTTACTGACGGCAGATGTCGTAGATCAACCTTGATACGTGAACTACCATCTGCTCTTATTATTACGTAAAGTGGAGAAGGTGTCATCCATCAAGAGCCTAAAGAGAAATATACACAGCGATACGTGACAGCACTCATTCATGGCTGACAGATCCATCTAAATCACTTCTTCTCTGAGCACGTCACTGAGCATTCAGCTCTCTGACATTCATCAGCCTCCTGAAAGACACCAGAGGTGCTTTTAGCCACTCAGTTGTGGTTTGACGTCAGGGGCGTCAGGAAAAAGCCAATATCAAAAAGCCTGAGAGGAAATGGTATGCAGAAAATAATATCACAATTTCATGTTTTCTGAAGGAATATCAGAAATACTTGAGCAAATATATGGTGCAGTGATGTTGCTTTGCAGTTGCTAAGGGGCCAAAATTATGCTGAATAATATCCTTAACCCTTAAAAGCCTGACATGTAAAATGATCGTCTGAAAACGTGTTTTTATGGAGCACTTGAAATTTGAAAAAAGAGAAGACTGAATATGTGTTTTTGTTGTTATATGGTATGTATGGATCAGTCTGAAATAGTGAGAATATAGCAGCTTAATTTGATTTGATTCGCTTGTAATGTAAATCTATTAGATCTTTATACACATTAAAAAATACATATCATAAATATCATAAAATATCATTTTATATCTCCAGTAATATCTCTTAATAAGATCCAAACAATTTTGATCATTTACAGCCCCAAAATTATATGTCCAATCTGATCCAGTAGGATTTAAAGGGTTAAGAGAAGATGATAGTGAGTTTGAGAGGGATTTATTATTATTTACCACAGTGATGTATAAAGTAGCCTCTGAGAACTTTTATATTGGAACAGAGAAAAGTTTCAGGCATAAATCAAAGAGAAATTGCAATGAGAAGCAGTTTGTCTCCAGGGCCAGAGATCAGACGAGAGCATCAGTTCAAGAAGAGAGTGGAAATTAAAGTCAAATACTCAAAGCTTCACTTATAAAGCACACATTTTGATCTAGACATCATCTATGGATGAGTCAAAAGAACAATAATCAGACGGTAATCAAAGGTAAATTCTCTCCTCTGATTCTCACCTGGTGGATGATAGAAACCCCCCGAAAACCACACAGACAGGTCACTCCATATGAATCTCAGCAAGACATCTAATAACCATTTGATTCACAAATCTGCACTTTTTTAGTTTAAAACTACATTTTTGTGGCCAAATGGATACTTAATTACACGAGGCTCACAGAGAGAGTGGACATATTCAGGGCATTACAACACTGTCCAATGTCTCCAATTAATTCAAGAGAAAATTTGACGACCATCTGGGTTCAGTCTCTTCACAACAGACGGTATCACTGATCAGACGCTCCGCTTCAGAGCCAAATAGTGCCAGGGCTAATAAAACACACAGTAACCAGCCAAAGAAGCACTTAAAGAAATGTTTTGAGCAGAAATTTAATTAAGACTGCAGTATTCTCTCCAGAAAACTTCTTTAAGCCTCTAAAGCACATTTGGATACTAGAAATGTAGGGAGTCGTTGAATTGCATTACGCACAAATATCAGACATATTATATATATATATATATATTTATATTTATATAAATAAATTCAATATATACTGTATCTGTTTGCAGCATATGAAATATTAAATAGAAGTGATAAAGTTATGTTTTTAAGAAATTAGCATGTCTTTTTAGCAAGGATGTTCTACAAAGTTACAAACATATTTATGTTACAAAATAATTATATTCACGATAAATGCTTTCTAACTTTCTACACACCAAAGAATATTAAAAAACAATCATTAAATAAAAATAAATCACAAAAAAATGTATTGATTAACAAATCAGCATGTTAGAATTATTGCTGAAGGATCATGTGAAATAAATTACATTTGAATATATATTCACATATAATATATTTTTAAATATGGCAATATTTCACATTTCTAAAATTTTAATGTATTTTTGGTGAAATATATGCAGCCTTGGTTAACATATGTTCTTTTTGAAAAAAACTTAAAAATCAAAAACATCAAACTGTGTATATTCAAAAATATATTTAAACACAAAAATAAGATTATATCTAAATATATATTTATGCATACATGTTGTAACGAAAGCATTGGACAATGAAAGTTACATTTTTAATACTAATGCATACATTTAAGAAATAAAAAATAAATTATATATATATATATAGCCACATGTAAAACATGCCCAAACATGACTTAAGCATGACAATCAGAGCTGAGCATCAAGCTGGAGTTTGGTCATTTTGGATTGTGAACATTAGCTTTGCTTTCTTGCCTAACATCGCCTGACATTTCTAGGTCAATGTTTAATTCCTAGAGATATCTGAAGTCCAGTAAGAGCTTCAATCTGTCGCAGACCACAGGTTAGCAGGTCTTGTGGTTAATGGAGACGCCGGAGAGAAGAGTTCGGCTCTCAGGACACTTTTATCTTCTCTGCTGCTCTGCCTTATTTAGTCTCAAACTAATATGCTATTCTGCGTTGTTGTCTGGGGATCAGCAGACTCTGATGCATCTTCCTAAGCATTTCCCACCCATCTCAAGCTGTGCTTCAAACACTTTTTCTTTAGCGAGGGTGGAGAAGCGTAATGGAGCGTCGTCTGCTACGGTTACTTCAGCGATTTATTCTGTTTAAGCCTAATTTGTTTTCCTTCACACACACATCTGCGCATTTCAAACGTATGGGTTGTAGGTATTAAAAAAAAGCAAAAAAAACATTGACAGCACTGTTTATTTGCATGCACCTTTGGGTTGAACTAAATTCACTAAAGGAATAAACACAAATTATTGCGCAAACATACACAAAACTTGTGCCGTCGCGCCTTTCCAAGACAAACTCATTCCTCATTATCTTAGTTGCTCAATAGTCCACCCAAAAAAATGCATATTGATTGAAAATGCTTAAATTTGCTCCTGTGAACAGATTTTGAAAAACGCGTCAATGTCTTAGCAATGGTTGCTCTGCAGTGAATGGGTGCCATCAGAATGAGAGTCCAGCTGATAAAAACATCACAATAATCCACAGCACTCCAGTCTATCCTTTTCACTGGAGGAAGTGTTATTCATAAGTATTATGGATAATTTCGAAGGCAACAGATTGAAGTTAAAAATGCTTTATGTGTCTTAAACCATGGATTATGAACTCAGACACTGACGCAATGCATTCTCTAAATCCGATGAAGAAACATCTACAGTAGTTACGGGCAGTATTCAGACCCCTCTTCAATTTTTTGTTTTATTGCAGCCATTTGCTAAAATCATTTAAGTATTTTTTTTAATTCTCATTAATTGTACACACAGCACCCCATATTGACAGAAAAACACAGAATTGTTGACATTTTTGTAGATTTATTAAAAATGAAAAACTGAAATATCACATGGTCATAAGTATTCTGCTATATTGCTGTGACACTCATATATTTAATTATTTGATTATACTGATTGTACTTGATTAGGAAAGCCACACACCTGTCTATATAAGACCTTACAGCTCACAATGCATGT
>JAUMHI010000041.1:19827594-19837832 GCA_032359435.1 Enteromius unitaeniatus | reverse complement strand
ACCAGATGTAACACGCTCAGCAACTCATCCACATACTGCTCCAATGGCTTTTTCCCCTGTTGGAGCTTGCACATGAAGTCAGTGACCCAATCCATCTTGCTGTTTACGGTCAGTGATTCTGTCACGTTCGGTGATTGTAGAAGCAAGACAAGTAGCACAAAGGAGTAAATGAAGAACGTAGATTTAATGCATCAACACACATAAGACATTTACAACAATAATCACAGACAAAAACAACTGAAAAGGGTCTGAACTAAATACACAAAGACTAAAGTCTAAACTGAGAACGGCTGGGGACACACGGGTGGAAATCAATCAACTAATAATCACACAAACGACAGGAAATCCAAATAAGGGCAAACAGGAACTAACATGTGAAAATAAAACTAAACTGAAATCAAAACAGGAAGACAAGAAAACGAAACCAAGAACAGAACTAAACAGACAATGAACGTTACACAGCCATTGTTTGATTTTTTCAGGTAATTGTGCTATGAAAACATGTATAAACCAAAGAAAGTATTAAGTCTATGTAAAGAAGCCTTTTACATGCCAGTCATTGTTTTACACAATATATGAATATATGACTTTGTGGAAAAAATAGGCGGGGATATAAGATTTGCATATATATTCAAAATGGTTAGCTGAAGTGATTGTGAAATAGGAATTAATACAAAACGAAGATGCACAAAAGTACACATGCAAATGTTTATTTGTATTATGATTTATTCTTATCAGTCACAGAATTGAGTGACAAGTGATTTGCGTCATTTGAATCAGAACACAAAGCAGTCACATGGTTGTGTGTTAAAACGCAGCTTCGGATGTTACAGATCACATAGTTTTGGCAAAATGAATCAACCTCTAGTTGCAGTGCTTTACTGCGAGATGCTTTTGTTTTTTGATGCAAGCTTCGAAGCCTCTGTGTCAAACGTAACATCACTACAAAAATACACTCAGCAAAATATTGCTTCATTATTGAGAAAACCTCAAAAAACAACATTTTTTGTCAGTATTGCACACCCATACTTTCAGCCTCCTCATAAACGTCATCTTCCTCTTGAGTTCTGAGAGGTCTGCTCCACCGCTAACTCGACCAGCAGAGCCGTCAGATTGAGTCAACAGATGCAACACGAGCAGACACTCTGAAGCACAACCCAATCTGTCTGTTTGTCTGAGCGCTGAGAGAAACACACACCGAGAGAGGGAGGGATGAAGAAGGGATTGAGGGGGAGACAGCAGGAAGAGGATGAGAAAGGATGGAGAAATGATGAATACACAGATAGAAAGCTAGAACATTTGCAAAGCGCCTGGTTTAAGGAAGGACGATGCAGAAGAGCAGGAGGGAGCTGCAGTGGGCTGTATGTGAAGAGACAGTCGCAGTGGGCGTTCACAGCCTGTTTCATCTCTCTTAGGCCTTTTTCGTTGCATTCTCATTCCCTCTGTGTGTGTCTTTGCTGACAGCTCCAGTATTTCGGGCCCAGCCGAAGGGGCCGTCTGACACGCTTGACGTGCTATTTGTCACTCGATTGGCCGGCAGTGATGGGCTCCGGCAGATGCTGAAACTGACCTTCTTTCAGGAAATACGCTTCTGTTGCATAACATGAACAACTGTGGGATGACACATTTAATAGGAGTACAAACCACAACCAGAATTTTGCATCGTGTAAATATAAATCTGGAGCAAACAAAACTGCAAAATAATGACTGTTTTCAAACAGGTTTCACAGACAGCCACACCCCATCAACCCTGCTCCCTGTCTGTCATTGGTCAGTCACACAAATAGCTCCGCCCCAAACTCACACCATCGGTTAAGCAGTTTTTGAGCAGGAAATTATTGTTAACTCAGGAAGTTAAACTATCAGTAACTGAACTTAAAAACACCCAAGACTATCTGAATGCACACAACTGTTAACTAGCTGAGTATTATGTTATTACAGCATTGAAATCTGTAAGCAATAGTCTAAATCTGCCACTGCCACTGATGGATGCTTTAAACTTTAACTAACCCAACTAACCCTTAACATGTCCATAAATTAGTTTTCTTACACAATATATATTTTTAGCATAAATTCAAATAATTAAAAAAATGTACAAGAAAAGAAAAGTAATGAAATCTTAGAAATGGAGCCTTGGTTTAAAGTTTAAGTTTAAATTGAAATCCTAAAATTAAATTAAAGCTAAATAGAAGTATAAAAAAAACAAACAAAATGTAATTAAAATATTAACTAAAATATTCATATATTAAATATAATATATTAAATAAATGAATATATTAAATATTAATATGAAGCTATATAAATAATTCTAAAATAACTTACTTTACAACAGTAAAAAAATTAATTGATAATTTAATTTACAATATAAAATATTAATAAATACCACAATACGATATAACAATTATTAAAACAATGCTTTTTATAATCATACTTGCATTTAATGTGATAGGAAACTAAATATATAAACACCTAAAATTTAGATAACTTTTTTCTGTTTTTGCATTTAATGTCATTATGGAAGTAAAATTGGTTGTGAACAGCATATCTTGTTAGGATAGAAAACTAAATGAATGCTTAAAGGTGGAATTTCACAGTCGCTTACAAATTTAATGCATTAAATTTAAATATTTAATTAAGATTAATCCCTTCCTCAGAGTGAAATTTTAACAAAGTTTAACAAGCACAACCCAGAAAAGTTGGCTTTAGTAGGAATAAATCCACTCAGCACCATCGCGTATCACAGGCCTGAGGGAGAGAGTTCCTTAACTAGGTTAGTGTTAGCAGGATGGGCTGGTTTTAAATCAGCTTCTAATCTTTAAATATTCTCCCTTCAAGTCGCTGAGCTGGAAATCCTCGCAGGAGAGCTGAAGCTCATCTAAAAGCTCAGTTTATTCTCAAGAGAAGAATAGCAGCCAAACTCTGTTTTTATTTCCCATTCATCTAACTCAGTGTTCTACTTAGCAACCATGCTCTAGTTTGAAACCAGCAGCTCACTGCTTTCTGATCCGTGATTGGCTGATCGAACGATACTCAACTCGGGAAATATTTAGATTGTTGTTACGATGTGTAGGTGGTTGCTAGGGTGCAGTTGCTATGGCGTCACAGGAAGTTTAAGTTGTGGGTGGTTGCTATGTTGTTCTCCTGTGCCCTGCATGTTCAGGGTGTCGTGGGTGGTTTCTATAGGGTGTTGTAAGTGGTTGCTAGTAGGGCTGGGCGGTATACCTTTTCATACCGAATACCAGTGTTTTTTTTTTTTTATGATATTCATTTTTCATATACCCCAATACTGGTGAGTGTATGCGTACAAAGCGTTGAGAACACTAAAAGCGGTGGAACGTCCCGCCGACAAGCTGAATGCGTCTGCATTAGAGCGGTGGAAGCACGGCCTGTGTGTGTGTTGAGCGGTTAACAGCATGGACGAAGAAAATAGGTTCGTCCAGATGCACTACACTAGCCTGCCACCGGCTGGCGAGAGCTGCCCCTTGCGTTCGGGGGAGGAGTAAAAAGGCAGCCGTCAGGTCGGACAGGTTTCCGTAGTGTGCTGAATCAGAACTGAAGTTGATTGAAATTTTCATCATTAATGTTTTGTTTGAATATCAGATATTCAATATAAAAATTGATTACATCCAGGAACTTTTTTTTTTCATTTTGAAAAATACCGTGATATACATTTTTGGTCATAGTTTCTAGTTTGTTGCGGGGGGCTGCTAGGATGCCATAGGTGGTGTCTAGCATCTTGCTCAGATACCCTAGGTGGTTTCTAGGGTGTTGTAGGTGGTTGCTAGGATGTCCTAGGCCGTTTATATGGTGCTGGCAAGCTCTTATCACATTATAGTCCTCCAAATCCGCTACGTTTTCAATTTGCTAATACTTAGAATATCAAAATCTACTGCAGGTGGCAGATGTTTTATCCTATTTGTCGCCCAAACTCTGAAAAATCTACCTAACACTGTTCGGGAGGCAGGCACACTCTGTCTGTTTAAATCTAGATTAAAGACACATCTCTTTACTCTGGCTTACACTTAACACACTAATACACATTTATTAATCAAATCCGTTAAAGGATTGTCAAGCTGCATTAATTAGATCAGCCGGAACCGGGAACACTCCCCTTAACACATGATACTACGCTAATATTAGTCTGTCTATCTCTTATTCTGTTCCGCAGTCCGTATCCAGATCAGATGATCATCACAAAAAGAAGATCTTCATAGGAGACCAGAACACCTAGATGAGCTCCGTGGACAGATCACCAGAACCAGATGCACACACACACACTATAAGTCCTTTGAACAATCGGACATACGCTTAAACATGAAGAACTGGCCCCAACTAAGTCTGGTTTCTCCCCCAAAAACATTTCTCCATTCTCTCATGGAAGTGGTTTTGGTTCCTTGCCACTGTCGCCTCTGGCTTGCTTAGTTGGGGACACCTAATTTCTAGTGATTATTTTGATTACGGAGACCGTCTCTGCATTTAATAAAGAAATAGTTCAATCTCGTCATTATACATTACTATTCTTCTATTTGTTAATGTCCGAAGCTTTGCTACGTTCTATAGTGTAAAAAGCGCTATATGAATTAAAAGTGATTGATTCATTGATTAATGTCTAGGTAGTTGCTATGCAGTCCCAAGTGGTTGCCAGGGTCATCTAGGTGGCCGCTAAGGTCTTCTGATTGGTTGCTAGGTGGCCCATTCTCCTCTCTCTGATATTCTGGTATCAACTTCCATCTTCAGTGTACATACGTGGGATTTTTCCACCTCTTGTGGAATAGCAACTAGTCTGTTCAAATCACTAACACTAACACAACATTTATGCAGCCTTAGCAAAGCCAACTAATTATGACTTTTTCACAGTACAATCACAGGCACTTTCTGTTTCTCCCACTCCACTTCTTTTTCGGTTTCTCTCCGGCCTCGGCCATGATGAGAGCATGATTGAAGTGGCAAGAAGGTAATTGGCATTCTGGAACAATGATAATGACCTCTGAAAGGACTGTGCTGCCCCAGTGACAGCCACTCAGTTCTGATTTGTTTGGACAGCACGTCGTTCTGTTCATTTCACCCTCGCCCTCCTCGTGCATTCAGGCCTTTGAAGAATAAACAGGCGTTTCGTGACAGGCTAGTCATTGGCTCCAGCTCAGATTAAGCAACGGGCCACCCGCACATGTGCCTGAGGGACTCCGATTACTCTCAGGCTTCAAAGTCATCAAACAGACATTATGCATAAAAAAGTTTTCTGCAAACGCCTGTATTAGCATTCCCAGAAATTAGAAAGCAAATTTTCTTCAGCAGCCACAGGAAAGGCAAATGTGACCTGATTAACATTGCAATTGTATTCTAGACAATAAGATTAACTGAGAGGCAAACAAAGATTTCAAACTGTGCTCAAGTCTGAGAAGCAATCAAAAGTCTGGAGAAGATCTGTTTGTGTTCCACCAGCAACAGCAAGAGTTCACCCAAAAATAAATATGGGAGTATTTTGGAGAACCAAAAAGTTGTTGACCCACCGTAGGGAAAGAAATGTTATGTAAATCAATGAGGACCATTAATTGCTTGATAATCAGCATTTTTCAAATTATCTTCTCTTACGTGCAACATAAGTAAGACAGTTTTGGTATGACATAAGGGTGATGGCAAAGTTACAATTTTTGGGTAACTACCCCTTAAAAGAGGACATAGTATGCCTCTTTTCACAAGATGTAATATAATCTCAGGTGTCCCCAGATTGTATCTGTGAAGTTTCAGCTCAAAATAATCCACAGATTTAATTATGGAGTTAATTGTACCATACTGAAAATGTATTTTTTTAACAGAAGCGAAAATATGCTGTTTTGGGGCATGTCTATTTAAATGCAAATGAGCTACAGTTCCCTCCCCCTTTCTAGATGAGGGTGGAGCCTTTACAGCCCATGTCTTAAATACTCCACCAAAACAAAACATCAGTTAGGTTTTGCCCATTATTATGTCTTTCGCAGTCATGAACACATTTGCACCTTTATTATATGCAATGCACGTTTAAAAATCAAACTGAGGCATGGGTGTTTTTATATAACTGTATTTCTAAAAGGAAGACTGTCTTTAGAAAATGTCATTTTGATTTCATCCTGCATGTAAGGCAACATTTCTAAGCTCAGGGCTGCTTTGTCTACAGCCGTTACCAGGGAAACCTTCATTTCTCACCCTTAAAGCGCCTCCTGCTGGCAGAGAATCAATCTGCATTTTAATAAATCTGAGTTACACAGCAAACATATTTTGCTTGTTATCAAAAAAATATCTACTCTAGAATAAATAAATCAATTAAACCGTCTATACTGTTCTCATTTGAAAGCTCTAAAACTCAACCAAATGCATGAATGTAAATGTTGACATCTCGATATAAACTCATCACATTCTTTCATGTTTATATGATCTGAGCTGCTACTTCCATTATTGGCTCATTTGTATCATTTTGTCTAATGTCTCCTTTGTAGGAGAAACATCTGGGACGATGTTGAACTCATTTATTCAAATTTATGCACACCCAGAGAGACTGTCAACCAATGCATCATAATATTGTAGCAAAATAACTAATGACGATTTATTTACAGTGACTAAGCAGAAAGCTAGAAAAATGCTTTTCATTTGATTGAATTGAAATAAGACCGCATTTGAACCGCTGTGCAAAAGTAACAAGAGAAACGCTTTAAATGTAGCATAGCAAAAGGTCACACTCACCGTTTTTGTCAGCTCGACGGAAAATCTGTGAAGAGATAGAGATGAAAAAAAAAACGTCAATGACCAGTTTATCAATGTGAGCAGCATTCTGAAGTGTGGAGGACTGGTGGAAATGCTCAGTGTTGGTCAATACTGAATACAATTTAGCCTGAATAGCTTTAATGAACTGCCCCTTTAGAGCTTTACTGTGTACCCTCTTCAACACTGATGGAACCTGACATTATAACAGAGATGCCTTTATAAAAGCCTCTTAGCCACAGAAACAAACATCCATGCTCTCCAAAACCACACACTTTTACTGCTAACCATTCAATCACTAGGGGAAAGCTGGGCTGCATCCTGGGATGCTTTATTAACAACACATCGAAGAAAAATGTATACTGCTCGCTTCATGATGCTTTTTTGGAACATTGTTCAAAAGTTTGGAGCCGGCAGGATATTTGAATGTTTTTTAAGAAGTCTCAGTAAAAACAGCAATATTGTTCATTATTATAACAAATTATATGAACTGATTTCTTTGCTAATATATGAAGAGCTAATTTTTTTTTTTATTTGCATTCCAATTAATTTCAATCATTGGGTTACAAATAACTAACAAATACAGCTAACTAACCCAATAAAAACATAATAGCATCATAAAAAGCATGTATTTAGAAATTTTGTTATTTCACCTTTTTTTATTTCACAGTTTAAAAAAAAAAATCTTCATGTTAAAATGTAATTGATTGCTGTGAATTTTCAGCATCATTACTGCAGTCTTCAGTGCAACATTATTTTACCAAAATCATTTTAATATGCAGATTTGCTGCTCAAGAAGCATTTCTGATTATTATCAGTGTTGAAAATAGTCAAGCTGTTCAATTTCTTTGTTTGAAAATGTGATACATTTTATTTTTCAGGAGTCACACATTAATAGAAAGTTCAAAAGAACAGGATTTATTGGAAATAGAAATCTTTTGTAACATTATACATGTCTTTACTGTCAGTGCTGATAAAGTGAATGCATGCTTGCTAAATAAAAGTACTATTTTATCTTGTAAAAAAAAAAAGTTCCCAAGTTTTAAGTAAGTGCATAATTTATGCTTGCCTAAAAACGAATTTCATGCATTTTAGCATGAGCCCTTTAGATCAAAATGTTTGTAAAATCATGTAAGATCTTCTTCTGGTACACAGAATCATCATAACAGAGAAAATGGTTGCTGTATCCTCAAGGGCAAACAAAACTAACTAAACTACTCCTGTTAGCTGTCAAATTCTCTTGAGCATTTTTTACCACTGCTGCTTCTTTCTCAGGGTTTCTCAGGCCGATAGCACAAACATATCAGATTGTGAGGGTCTGAGACTCAGGGTGATAATGTTTCAGGACTATGTAAGTGTTGACAGTACAATCATTTAGTGGCTAAACATGGCTCTTTCACACCTGGATGGGTCACAACACTGTTAGAGCTGTTGTTTTTTTGACTCCTCGAGTAGTTTTACCACCATCTGGCCTTCACTTTTGATGGACAGCTTATTGAAGGACAACAATACAAGTCCATTTGTAACGGTTCTGGGTCATAAAACTCACATTTAGCTATTTTTGATACCTTTTTATCACCTCTTCTAGTGCAAAAGATCATATGTATCACTGATAGCAATGTATTTTGTTATGTGTTTGTTTTTTTTTCTTCCTCATTAGCAAGTTTGAATGCTTTCCCATTTTTTTTGAAGTCACTTTTGTGCTGTTTACTCCTTTTATGATGCTTCGCTCTTTGTAAGCGGCGCTTCTGAGAGCTGAATTTCTACATTGTCAGGTGGCCGGTTTATTATACCTTGTAAAACACAGCTGCAAGTGTTTGAATTTTACAGCAAAACAAAGCAAAAACAAGGGGAACTGGATGTGAGTGTCATTTTCAGAGGCCTCAATACTGACAACAAGTGTCTGTGCAAATGGATGAATCTTAGATTTTCAAGATTTGATAAAAGAAATTGTATTTATTTTCTTATGCTGTTATGATAAACTTTCCCTCTGCTGAAGCTCTGAAATATCATTCAAGTTCATGTACAGACAAATATAATATTATTTGTTGCTCTTAAACTGGTCTCAGTTAATTGTTATTGCAAGCATCACAATAATCCACAAATTTACTCCGATTATTGTGATTTTGTCATCTATTCAAACTCTCATTTTGATTATTTTGCAATTATAAATTGTGCCCTAAGAGTACATTTTCATAAAACTGTATTTGTCTGTGTGTGTGTGTTTAAAAATAGTATTGAAGAGGCCAGATATGACTAATGTTCTTTTCTGGACTAGCTATTCTTTTAACAATAACATGAAAAGCACAGTTTCACAAGCTACAATACAAACAACTTTAAAGCCCAGCTAACTGGCTTGCATAATTAAAATGTCATTCAGACAAATAGTATTAACTAAAACCAATAGTTGGATTCACACGCTGTGTGCGTTTGGCTGAGAGCCACACACAGTCAAACCAGAATTGACTAATCCCTTTAGAACAGATTCATCTAAGCAAAACGACACCGGGATGGAGATTAAAAGGTGAAATATACTTTGTTTATGAAGAGCAGATCGCATGTGTGTTGATTCTTCAGCTTTGCATGACACAATAAGGTTTGTAAAAGCCAGATGTGCAATAGAGCATTGCCAAAAGATAAGTGTAGGATAATGCATCATTAACAATGTCCTTTAAAGGTCATCTCAGCTTCCTGCCGAGAGATCGTTTCCAATGGTTCTCTGGCAGGTGTTGAGCCAGTGGGGAGACACGGGTCCTACTGACTCCGTTCACTAGAAAGAGAACAAACGATTCACAAAGCACAGTATATCAGTTGAGTCACGGTTTATAAATAGGCCTGACAGCATCTTAGTTAATCCAAATCTCTTTCTCCTTCAGAGCCCACGGTTCAGTATCAGCGCACAAGAGCTTCAAACGCGGGCCGAGGGAATTATAAGTAGCTGTTCGCTCCTCTCATGTCAGTCTGTTTAAGACATTTCGAGGATACGGACCCGGGAAAGATGATTAGGAATTAGCGCCTCGGGGAGCGAATGAATACCTCCCACAAACACAGCCTCTGTCCGTGAGTTGCAGGAAGCGATATTTTACCACTAGAGACACACAGCCTATTTTATTGACAAAAGCAACTTTTAATGTAATTTCATATTTTAATTAGCAGGTCATTTATTTCTAGGAGAAATATTGTTCTGCTAATAATCACAATCTGATATAACACACACACATTAAATCTTCATATATTAAATGTATTGTTATTTCATGGTATGTCATATGACATGTTATATACTGTATGAATTATAAATATATTAAACCTATTATAAATTGGAGCAATTTCATATATTAACGGGTCATATTATATAGATGTATAGATAGGTTTCATATAATTTGGTTTATAATATAGATTTTTGGACATATACTGTATGTCATGTACATAAAATAAAATAAAATAAAATAAAATAAAATAAAATAAAATAAAATAAAATAAAATAAAATAAAATAAAATAAAAT
>JAUMHI010000041.1:19811388-19827556 GCA_032359435.1 Enteromius unitaeniatus | reverse complement strand
ATAAAAATAAAAAAAATAAAAAAAAAAAAAAAAAAAATATATATATATATATATATATATATATATATCAATCAAAAGAACATATGTACATTTACAAATTTTACCATGGAAAGTTTACATACAATATAGTATATATATACAATTTTATATAGCCTAATAAATATCAATATATGTCATATATTCCATTTTCATATACATGCTGCTTTTTTCATGCCAGACAGTATGCAACACCCCAACAACCATCTAGACCATCCTAGCAACCCATTAAAACACTCTAGGATCTGGCTGTGAGCTTTTGCACTTTCATAAAATGCAAAACTCTAGTTAGGTGGTGATATGAGAAGGCTCAGTAGTAGTTCCTGCGATATTTAATTTCATGCATAATTCTACACGTTGAAGACAAATTCATAAATAAGAGATGCTGCTTCAACATGATCTGAAATGCGAGGAAAAAAAGACAACACCATTAGCAATCGTCTCTTTAAAGAAACCATGGGAATATATGACAGAATCACACGCTGAGATCAGCCTGCGCTCCAACAGATTGAATTCATCCAAGCAGCACAGCAACATTAATCATGACGCACATCAGAACTGTCAGAAAACTTTTCTGTATTTGCTGTGATGATCAAAGACTTCCCCAAGCGCACGCTAAAGGATGAAAGCTAAAGACACAAACACAATGCATTGACTTTTTGTTTCTCCCAAATGCACAGCTCTTCATTTGCTGACAACAAAAGCGGGAGCTGTGTGAACAGTTATCTCTGCAACCCATAATGTGATGTGAAAGAGGGATATTCATATCACAGATCTTAATGTGGATTACAATGGAAGATCCATTTCACTCTCCAGAGCTTCTCCACTGATCCCAGTGGCGATGCTTCTTTTGCAAATCAATCATTATTTGATCTTATTAGTCCTGACCTGTATTATTTCAGTTAAGACTTTAGAAAGCATGAACAGCATCAATGACTTAAGAGTCTCTGGCTACATTTTTAATATTAACTAAACGCCTGCTGCCAAAAAAAGAAGAGCTGTCTCGAGCAAGTTAATGCTTTTTAATTAAAGATTGCACTAATGAATCATGCAAAATAAGTCCGGGAACATGTGCTAAATAAGGTCAGATTTGATTTCAGGTTGACTTTAAGGACAAGCACGCACACACACATCCTCTCTGTGTCAGACCCCCTCTATGACAGCTTACTTAACCCTGCTGAGAGAACATCTGCAACTTTTTATGACTGCACACAGCCTTCAAGGTGCTGAAGCAGCTACTGCTTGTACAATGAATTTACATTAAATGCATCCCCGACACATGCAATACACATCCAAGACAGATCAAATACAGATTATATAAGCATGCAATGCAATATTGATGATACATTTTTGTAAATAATTTGACTCTATATAATAATGAGTGAATATTCTGAACAAAATTCCCACTACAATAAAAAGCCTCTACATGACATATGCATAGGCCAATGTTTAAATAGATAAATTATCTCTATATAGCTACTATATAGTACTACTATCTGATATTACGGTGGAAGACTAAAAATAAGACATGACAATGCATTTAGATTTTCTTCTTGCGCTTCACAATAATCTGTATGCTAAATGCATTATTTATTCCCCAAAATCAGTGCCCTATAGCATAACCTATTTTAAGATTATATTGTCAAATGTGCATAACCACCCCTCTCTCTCTCTCTGTCCTACATTGACAGAAGTGTCACAATGACATGTGTTCTTGGGTTCAAGGTTAATGTTTGCATGGTCACCTATTGGCCGAGCGCTTGGCTACTTACATCGTGAAAGATGGACAGTCCGTGAACCGCATCCTGCATCTGATGCTGCTGCTGCTGCTGTTTGGAGCGGAGATGCTCGCGCTTCGCCGACTGGAGACACATCGTGATCATTTCGGTGCACGCCAACATCTTTAAACGAGCTGTTCAAGAATTTTAAGAAGAATAACAAGAAGAAAATGCACTTTAAGACAACGATATACAAGCAGCTCTCGGGGTCGGTGAGATCGGAGCTGGGGTGTGAACAGCGATACGGCGCTAGTCTTCTGGGCGAATGATGCTGATGCTGAGGAATACTAGTGAACGCCAAAGAATCGTTCTTTCGACCGAACCGGTTCTTTTGAATCATTCCACGAACTGATTCGAAAAGCGCTCGTGAAGCATTGAACTAAAACCTTTGCGATTTTTTCTTTCTGTTGACAAGAGTGCTAAAAAGATATATCCAAACTTTTAACATGTCTTTATGTAAAGTTCTATATTTAATTAGGTAAAGTCTCATCTAGTACGTTACATCACACATACCTATTAATATTTATATCAACGTAATTTTGGATATCTATTCCCCATCCGTCTGCAAAATGACTACATGTATTATTTTTTACCTTATTAGCATATGATGCATTGCCTTACTTTAATAATTTTGACTGGTGGACAAAACTAATCGATGCATCTTTTTTAATGCAACGCCTAACTGGAATCGAATCTTCGAGCGAACCGATTCGCGCAAATGATTCAGACTTCCAAGAGCAACCGAGGAAAGTCTTCCTCCGTTTCTCCTCCTCCTCCTCGGATGCTGATTGGTCCAGCAGCAGCTCAATGGATATCATCACTTGACTCTCTTTTGCTAGGACAAATCCATTCAATGAATTCATTAAACGCTAAAAATGAATGATGCAACAGAAATGCAAGGTCATCTAAAAGAACCAGAGAAGCACATTTATAATCAAACACATATTTACTTGCTTGCATTTCATTGCATTACGAGAAAATATGCCATGACAATAATATCTTCCCTTGACAAACAGCGCCATCTCGCGGAAAAACAGTCTTTAAATAATGCTAACGAATGCATAAACAATTAATTCTGAAAAGGCTTTACATTTGGGAAAATAAAACGCACTGTATACACCTGCGCTGTGCAAATAAACATTGCATTACGCGAATGCGCTCGCGCCGCGTCACGTGACGAGGGGGTCGCGTAGTGACGTCACTCTGACATGGCGCCCGTGCTGGTGGCGGACCTTTGGTCTCCCGGTTGAGATGGAGCAAAGTTTATCCAAACGAAGAGAAGTTGAGCTCAGATCCCGTTAAAACGGACTTCTAGAAGCAGTTCCCGTGAGACGGTGACGGTGAGATATAATCGACACACGCTTATAAAGGACGACATGGAAGAAAAACAGCCGTGTTTTGATAACGCGTTAGCTCGTGTAACCGGTGACTGTTAGACTGTGAGTTAGTTGATGTTTGTTTTAACTACAGCCTGCAAACCACCAGTTTAGTTTCCAAGACGTATATATGTGTTTAGTTGAGTCTTAAACACCCTGCGACAGCGTCAGTCAGAAACGTTACGTGACGTCACTGCTGTAAGTACAGTTACAGTATCATAACACGTAATATTTCCCTTCAATAGAAGCATCTGACACCGTGATATGAAAATTATCTGCCACGATATTTACATGCTTCGAGATTTTTGTAATAGCGATGTGGTTTCTTACGTGTCGAAGTGATGTGACGTACTAAACACTGTTTTATTGCAATGTCTTTCTGCAAAATATTAACACATGAACATGGTGAAAAATGGTCTGATGTTTACAAATGCAAATGAAGCACTATCTACTTAAATGTGCACTCATTTGCATGCATTTCCATCATGGATGTTGGATGAAGCCAGGTTCATGTATGTTGAGTTAAAAGTATTTGCGGAGAGGATCTTGGGTATATTTTGAATCTCTGTAAATGCTGTCAGCAGCCATAAAACATATTGACATGTATTTAGGAAAAAGCTAATTATATAAATCAGGTGGGTAATATATGTGACCCTGGACAACAAAACCAGTCGTAAGGTAAAATTGTGCAAAACTGAGATGTATCAATAAATAAGCTTTCTGTTGATGCATGGGTTGTTAGGATGTTTGGCTGAGATGCATCTATTTGAAAATCTGGTATCGGAGGATGCAAAAAAAATCAAAGTACTGAGTAAATCAGCTTTAAAGTTGTCCAAATGAATTTACTAATCAAAAATGACATTTTGATATGTTTTACAAAAAAATCTTCACGGAACGTGCTCTTTACTTAATTTCCTAATGATTTTTTGGCATTAAAAAAAAATAATAAAATCAATAATTTTGACCCATGCAATGTATTTTTGGATATTGCTACAAATAAACCCCAGCGACTTAAGACTGGTTTTGTGCCACCTCTGTAAAACACATCAAACTACAGATAGGAATACAACTGTAAAGTTGTATGTAAGTGAGATAAATATTGGGAGTATTGCACTAAAATGTCTATTTTGGATGTTTCTACTCTACTTTCTACTGGTAAGATACAAAATCGGCCGAAATCTCAAAATGTACCAGTGCTTAAAAAAACAACCATGTTGCCTGTAGTATCTTGCCTTATTAAAACTTTAACAGTTCCTGTGCTAATTACCGGTCAATTTATAAAGTGCTTAACGATGATCATCCTTTTGAAGTAATTTCTGACAGTGTGCTGATGTGAGCTTTGATCATGATACACTAGCAGGCAGAATCAAAGTCAGGAAGATAAATTAGAGGAAAAATCAAACTTGTCGTAATGAGTAATAGTTTATTGATAAATGGAAGAATGCTAATCAGGCATATTGACAGAGTTTAACAAAATATTTTTTATATTTATATTATTTAATCATTTTATGTAGAGCTTGACAGCTCAAGTAACCTGTAACCTTTTAGTATGAGAAAGAACATTTTTCTTTTGAGTCGCACAGAAGAGAGAAAGTAGTAACGTGTGGATAAGATATAATAAGTTTTTGTTTGTGTTTTTTATGCCTGGAAAAAGTACACAATTCGTTATGAAATATATTGAACTTGATTGCTGTGATGTAAATATGTCACTAAGGTGTAGTTTTTTTTTGAATAATTTATTTTAGCATCACTGATTTGCTATTATAGTTTTTTTATTTATATTGTTATTTTATGCATGTCTGTGTTTAGCCTTTGTTATTTTCTTTTTTCAGATTTAGTTATTTTAGTACGTTATGTTGAACCAAATAAAAAAATCCCCCAAAATATGCTTTGGCTAGCTGAAAAAAACGTTTTACTACTTACTTCAAGTAAAAAAATGGTTTTATTTATAGTTTTAGTTAAATGTAATAGGCTTGCAAGGAATGAAATGATAAGTTAAATGATAAGTATATCGTATGTGGTGAAGAAATGTTTGATTACTGCCTAAATGATTGCTTGAAGAAAAAGAAAAATTATTTACAACCAGCATTACACGTTGACATTTACAGTTTGTCCCAAATCATAATAGATTTTTATGTTCAGTCTGTTCTCTTTGCTTCATCACTAGAAAATCAGCCCTTGCTCTCAGTGGAAGTCTCTTAGAATTACATCATCTGTAATCTGCCAAGGATTACTGGAGACTTCTGTTGTGAGATTAGCTGCGACCGCAGACAGAACGAGGACACGCTTCATGCATACAGCACTGATCAGGTGTGACGATGCAGTGCGTTTAGTGACAGATCCGCCAGTAAAAGACATCATAAATGACATCATATCCTGTTTGGAATTGTTTCACATTAGAGAAGTGAAATAGGTTGCAACTGCTGTTACATGTTGAAGAAGAGAGTTGACCTTTTCAGCTATTCACTTCTATCTCAGGTCATGAGTTTTTGTGATGATGAAACTCAACCAAATTGATATTAATATATATATATTTATTTGTGCATTTCAGATTTGAGCCAAGACAAGTGTTTTTAATGGCCACACAATGAAGGCTCAACTTCAGATCACAGGTGAGCTTTACAAAGTCATCTCTGTGTAATACTTTTGTTGACTGTGTTTTTCTTTGCACGCACTGCAGTGTAGCCCTAACATTGTGTTATACTGTCTTTATCAGTTCTGTCCGCTAAGCTGCGGGACAATAGGAAGAATTGGTTTGGTCCCAGCCCTTATGTTGAGGTGTGTGTAGATGGCCAGTCCAAGAAGACGGAGAAATGCACCAACACTCACAGTCCCAAATGGAAACAGTCTCTCACTGTGTAAGAATGAGATATGTCACTGCTGAGTTACAGAACAGATCCACATCAATATTTGTTATATTTATATTCTCTCTCTAGACTAAAAATCGATGTTAATCTGATAAATACAAGTTTTTAAAAATTATTATATGCTTTTATAGTTTATACTTTTATGTTATTATAAATAGAAATATTTAGAATGAACTTTTATCATTATTTACATTTTTAGTTTGAATAAGTTTTGATAAAGTTTTATCATTTATATAATTTTTTTTAGATTGCTTTTAAGTATTATTTTTATTTTAGTGCAATTTTCTTAAATATAATAAATAAAATAATATTTCTGTTTTATTTAAATATTTGTGTGTGTTTTCATAATATATTTTTAATTTACATTTATTTTAGTTTTAATAATTTTCTTTGAATATGTATATTTTATTTCAGCTTCATTTTACTCATGTCAAATTATAATTGTATTTTCATGTAGCTGTTACAACGCTGCTCTGTTGGTCATATTTCTTGTAGGATCGTCACCCCGTTCAGCAAGTTAATTTTCCGCGTTTGGAGTCACCAGACACTTAAATCAGACATCTTGCTTGGTGCTGCCGCTCTGGAGGTCAGCGAGACCTTAAAAGCCAACGATATGAAGAGTGAGTTTCCATATTCTCCACTTGTGGGAATCTCATTATTCAGAGTCACTTCTCTGTAGTGTCTGTTCCAGTGGTTTATTGCCTCTTTGTAATGGAGAAAGACAGGTGAACGAACTCGTAGCACCAAACAAAGAGTCTTTTCAGATACTTTGGCCACATGGAAATCACGTGACCACTCGCAGATGAAGGGAATTACAGAACTGCAGATTGAGTACATGCAATCTGAGGCCATCGAGTAACCCACAACCAGGTTAATGTTTCCTTTTCCTGCAACCTGAAGTGCCACAGTGAGCTTCTTTACCTCGTGAAGCCAATTTAGCTCTCCAGGTCAACTTCTGTGAATATGCTTTAAAAGCTTACATTTATTTAATCAGCTTTATATAGCTGTTCCTGTAGTAAAACATGGTTGCAGACTGCAGTGATGCCTGACATGTGAGCAAATCATTCTTGTGAGTCAGTCCTTCTCAATAAATAAATAACTCATTCATGGAAGATTGTTTAAAAATCGTTATTCAATAAACCCACGGGAATCCAGTGTTCAATCAGGATGATCCTTCTGCAGGCTGTTAACAATCATCGTTGAGTCCTGTAAAGGTTGTGTTTGTGTGTCTCAGTCTGTGAGGTGGTGCAGACGCTGCAGCTGAGTTCAGACAGAGAGCATTCGGAGGCGGTTGGAGATCTCTCGGTGTGTCTGGATGGACTGCAGGTGGATCCCGAGATTTTTGCTTCTGAGGAACAAAAGCACAGTTGAGACCTTTATCACTATAAAACACACTCGACTTGTTTCACACAACAGTTGAGAGATTTAGATCCTTGTCGTTTAAAGTGTATATATCCCACATTGTGTATTGTTTCTCTTCAATCACAGATGCTGTTGTAAATGGAGAATCAAAAGTGAACGGAATAGCAGAAAGGTGAAGTTAAAATTGCCATAATATGTGTAGAAAGAGCTTAAATCTTTCTTCTTTGCCTTCCTTTGTGTTCTTGGTGAAGTGAGTTCTCCAGGGATTATCTTGACTGCCTACTCAGTGCACTTGAGCTTTTATAGATCATAATGCTTAGTTTATTGATGCATGAAAGCTAAGAATTATGTATTATTTATTCTTATTAGTTTGATTTAAATAAGATGCATAAATAAATTATTGAATGTTATCAGTTGAATTGTGGAAATATGAAACAGGAATACTGTAGATGAATTTTAGTTTTAATTTCAGCAACTTATTTCAGTTAGCTGTTGTTAATGAATTTTAGCTGTTAGCAGATACATTTTTATTTGGCTATAATTTATTTTATTTTAATTGAATAAGATGCATACCACATTATGGCCAGATTATTGAATGTACGCTGGTTAATTGTTGAATATAAAACTTTTATGCACACACAACAGCAGTGTTGTAGATGTTAAAAATTACACATCTTTATTTGTTTTACCTTTAATTTATTTAGTTTTTATTTTTAGTTTAATGCAGTTTTAAAAAAACATGAAAAATGATATCTGAATTATGGAATATAAAAATTATTTGTCATGCACAAATAGCAGATTTATTTTTCTTTTTGGAAAACTATTTATTTAGCTATAATTCATTCTTATTTAAATTGACTTAATTGTAATCAGATGCATAAACATTATGGCCCAATGTTTTGAATGTTAACAGTTGAATTATGAAATATAATCTTATTTGTCATACAGAGAAAACTGAAATTTTCTAGATTTTCTGTATATTTTACGCCATTGTCTCAGTTGAAAGTGTGTTTTAAGTTGCTGACTCATGCAGAGTAAACATTGTTCTTTGTGCTAACTGAATTATGAGGTTTGTGTCTGTTTGTTGTTGGTCTAGTCGAGATTCTTTCCCTTCCAGTGGTATAGCTGATAATGCACCGCTGCCCAACGGTCATGCCGTGGGAAGTACAGGGTCGTCCTCTCCGTCCGCAGGAGCTCTAAGACCACCCCGTCCATCTCGACCCCAGCGGCCGCCACCCACCTCACCCCATAAACCTTCCTCCACAGGTACCAACATTACCAGAGCACTCGCATCCTGCATTTTCATAGCATTTGTGTTTGGTTTTAAGCCTTCTTTGGCTGCATTCACACTGCATATCTTTACACACATCTAATCTCTTGACCATAGCAATTTTTTGGCCTGGTTGTTTACATTTGAGTTTATTATTGATCCACATTTGTGCGCCTGGAGCGGCACAGGTATATCCGTAGCAATAGCCAAAATTGTCTATTTCTTTTATGCAAAAATTCATTAGGATATTAAGTGAAGATCATGTTCCATAAAAATATTTAGCAAATTTCCTACCATAAATATATCAAAACATTTCTGATTAGTAATATGCATTGCTAAGAACTTCATTTGGAAAACTTTAAAGATGATTTTCTCACTTTTTTTTTTTTCACACCCAATTTCAGAATATTTAGTTTTTACAAAATATTGTCCAAATATCCTAGCAAATCATGCATCAATAGAAAGCTTATTTAGTTATTTATTAAATTAAATCTCAATTGAAAAATAAATGCCTTGTGACTGGTTTTACGGTCCAGGGTCACATATGAGAACAAAAAGAAAAGAGAGCTGCATGTTTAGAAATCCATATCAAATTAAAGTAAGTAGATCTTTTAAAAAGCATGTCTTTGGACTTCATGGTGTGTTTTTTTTTCCCATCCCACTCCATCTACTCCATCTATTAATTTCTAAATGAAAATAGTACTTGATAGACTTTCATCCCTTTGTATTAAACTGTGCATACATTACGCTGTTTTTTTAAAAATAATTAAGCATCGTAATTAATTATATTTGGTTTAAAAACATTATGCACTTTTTCACAGATAAGTAATTTTAATATTTTGCTTGATGCAGCCTCAGGTGCCAAATCCAAAAGCTTTCTCCTCCTGAATGAAATGATGTCTTATAAAATGGAATATAAATTAAATATTGATAATATATAAGCGCAAAATTCAAGTTTTTCAGCCTTTTTGACAGCCCTAATTTACATTCACTTTAGACATAACTGATATCTGTGTTTGTGCCAGTTTAAATGACTAATGGTTTATAATTTTTTAGCGTCATCTGCTGGCTCGACTCCCACTCACGGCAGCAGCGCTCCCAGCCCAGAAACATCTCCACAGGTGTGTGTGAACGGAGAAACAGAGAGTCAGGGGTCAAGCTCAGGGTCAAACCAGGCCCCCACCGCCAGTCCAACGCCACCCAGAGCTCCACTGATCAGTAACGGCCCTCTTCCTCCTGGGTATGTGATAAAATTACATTCAAGGAAAGTTACAAGCAATTCCCTATGAGATCTGTTAGTTTCTAATTTATTAGCTATATTTTAAGCTTCAGTGTGATGGCATGTGAAGTCTTTAAGAGTGGATGCTGCACGTAATGCTGCTAAATGCCTCAATGCTAAGTTGCTGTTTAATAACAATTTTTTTTTTCATTTCCTGGTTAATATGCGTAGCTGGGAGCAGAGAGTGGATCAGAACGGCTGTGTTTATTACGTGGATCACATTGAGAAAAGAACTACATGGGAAAGACCAGAGCCCCTCCCACCAGGGTAACTGTGCTGTCTTCTTTAGAGGTCACTTTTTAGTTTTACAGATTCATCAGTTTGCCGCTTATGTGTCTTAATTGCATGCTGAGTGAAGTTTGCACTAATTAAATTACCTGAACAAATGCTTTTATGTAAAACACTACAAACTAACCCTAACCCAAATTATTTAAGATGACTTTCGATTAGTATATCTTAAGCCTGTTAAGTCTTTTTTTCATGCATTTTTATTGTTTTTATGCTTTTTAAAGATTTTTTTTTCTACCTTATAACCTTAACCTAGTTAATAATAGTACTTATTATTATTGTCATCTTTATTCATATTAATAATAGTAATAATAATAACAATTGCACATCATTTTTTTATAAAAATGGTCATTGTTAATTTTTTTTAAATTATAATAATAATAATAATAATAACAACATTAAGTGTTGTTATTATTATATATATATAAAATAATAATAATGTACTGTAAATGTAAATATAACCCAAGGTCAGAAAGTGTCCTGCATGAGCAGTTGTGTGTTTATTGTGGTAGCTGGGAGCGTCGTTTGGACCCGATGGGCCGTGTGTATTACGTGGATCATATAAACAGAACAACCACATGGCAGAGACCCACACTAGAGTCGGTCCGGAACTACGAGGAGTGGCAGAACCAGCGCAGTCAGCTGCAGGGAGCCATGCAGCGCTTCAACCAGAGATTCATCTACGGAGTGAGTACAATCGTAACAGAGAAAGTACAGTCAGTCAGACTCTTTTCAAGGGATTCTAAATGAAAGCACGTCAGGATTTCCTCTCTAACCTGAGCTGTGTGCTCATCTCTTCAGCTGCAGGAACAGCTCGCTCCCACAGCTAATAAAGAGTTTGACCCTCTGGGTCCTCTGCCACCCGGATGGGGTGAGTCACGTTCTTTTATTTAATGCAGCAGAAAGAGGAAATCACATTTTACCCTCACAATAGAGCGGCTCACAGCGGCTGTCTTTGTCCTTAAATCTGTATGTGTCTGCTGCTTTGGCTCACAGAGAAACGGACGGACAGTAATAGAAGGATGTATTTTGTTCACCATCCTACGAGATCCACACAATGGGAAGACCCTCGAACACAAGGGTGCGATGCAATCACAAACTTACCACTGCCAGTGTTATTTGATTCATTATTTATATGCTTTTTATACACTGATTTACAAAAAAAACATTATTTATTTATTTTTTTACTTGTGGCATTTTTGTTAGGGATTTTTTATTTATATTTTATGATTAATTAATGAAATTGTATATACTAAATATATTTATATTTGCTATAAAATATAATAATGTAAATATACATATGTATATACATGTATTTTCAAATATGTATGTATTTAAATGTACATAATAAATAAACACAGTACACATACATATATTGAAGTGGCATAAACGGCTAACCAAAGCCGCAGGAGCTAAGCATGGGAATAACTTGTGATGCGTCTCATATTATGAGTTATGTTTGTTTTTAACTTGAAATGAATTGTTGTGCGTCAGGTTGTTGAACGAGAAGCCTTTGCCGGAGGGTTGGGAGATGAGGTTTACAGTGGATGGGATTCCATATTTTGTCGATCACAACAGACGAACAACGACATACATCGATCCCCGTACAGGAAAATCCTCACTGTCAGTCCTTTTCATAGCTTGACATATAAAGAGAAGGTCTTTTGTGACCATACATCAATAGAAATAGATGCATTTCTCACAAGTGACCTTCTGCTGCAGGTTGTTCAAGTGTTAATGTTTTACAGTCAGGTTTTGGTGTCGTTTAATTGTGTTTTCTATATTTTGCAGTGAGAATGGCCCTCAGATCACATACGTACGAGACTTTAAAGCCAAAGTGCACTATTTCCGCTTCTGGTGTCAGGTAATGATATTCATAAAAATGCTCCATAATGGACACTATTTTCATTCATCTTCAGAATCTGATGAAGCTTTTGTTAAAAAAACAGGCCCTTTTTTATTAGGCTTGTAAATGATTTATTTCAGTGTTCAAATCTTCATTGTTATTCAGTAAATCACATCATTTTATTGGCTGTTAATGCAACTTTTGTTGCAGTATTGTCAATAAAAATCCATGTTTAAAATTAAGATTCATATATTACACAGTATATATATAAACAATAATAATAACAATGAATAACAGTTTGATAATATACGATAATTGATTGTAGTATAATTAATAGTTTATAATATACTAAATTAATTATGTGGTTTTTAGTTTTGACAGCATGCATAAGCATTTAAAGAAAAAAATGCATTTATTATTATATGTTTAAAGATCAGTAAAATACAAGGCTTATGGAAATTTGAAACTAAATTTGCATTTGTGACTTATTTTATAATAATACATGTTTTTAATACCAAAGCAACTAGCAATGCCTCAGCACATTAAGATCCACGTCAGCCGGAAAACACTGTTCGAGGACTCGTTTCAGCAGGTAAAGTACGCTTGTGTGTGTGTGTGTGTGTGTGTGTATGTATATGTGACCCTGGAGCAATAACCAAAAATAATACACTGTATGAGTTAACATGATCTATTTTTCTTTTATGCCTGAATTTTTTTATTTATTAATATACTTTGCTAAGAACTTCATTTGCACAACTTTAAAGACGATTTTTTCAATATTTAGATTTTTATGCACCCTCAGATTCTAGATTTTCTAATAGTTGGATATTAAGCAAATATTGTCCTAACAAACCATACAGTACACCACTGGAAAGATTATTTATTAGACTTTCAGATGATGTATAAATCTTAATTTCTACTAATTGACCCTTATGACTGGTTTCTGCTCCTGGGTCACGTTTGACGGGTTAATTCTGGTTAAATCGTGTGGAATCCAGCAAGAAATTAAATATTGGTGAATTGATTTGTTCAGATTATGGGTTGCCATCCGCAAGATCTGAGACGGAGACTGTGGATTATTTTCCCAGGGGAGGAGGGGCTTGACTACGGAGGCGTGGCCAGGTATATTGTGCCATTTACAGGAAGTGATGACTTGAGTTGATATATGACCACACACGTATATAGTATGCAGTAATGTTGTGTTTATGTCGTAGGGAATGGTTCTTCTTGCTGTCTCACGAGGTCTTGAACCCCATGTACTGTCTGTTTGAGTACGCCGGGAAAGACAACTACTGCCTGCAGATTAACCCCGCCTCCTCCATCAACCCCGACCACCTCAAATACTTCAAGTTCATTGGCCGATTCATTGCTATGGTACAACTAACCTGAACAATGGAGACACTAGTTTGAAATGCACTGAACTGTGCGTCATTCATGTGTTTTCTCTCACACAGGCTCTGTTTCATGGGAAGTTCATAGACACGGGCTTCTCTTTGCCTTTTTATAAGCGCATCCTGAACAAACCTCTGGCTCTGAAAGACCTGGAGTCCATCGACCCAGAGTTTTACAACTCGCTCATCTGGATCAAGTGAGTAACAGACATAATAAGAGATGAATTGTGACTGTGACACTGTGATATGAATTACTAGGAATTTAAGAATCATTGTTGCTCCTAATGTGGAAATATGTTTTCTATAGGGATAATAATTTAGAGGAATGTGACTTGGAGATGTTTTTCTCAGTGGATAAGGAGATTTTGGGAGAAGTCACCACACATGAACTCAAACCTGATGGAGGAAACATTCAAGTGACAGAAGAAAATAAAGAGGAGTATATCAGGTAAAAAAAAATCAGTTTTCTGAACTTTTCTTGCTCTTTTTCCTTCACTCTCACTCATTAATACCAGGTGCTGTTATTCAACGCCCTCCGTGTGCATAGATTGGTGAATTTGTTGCAACTCACTGACCAATCCTGTGCATCTCTACTCCCCTATAAGATAAATTAGGAAATATTTTTAATTTAACATGATATTTATCATTTTTATTTTATATTTAAATAGTTATATTTTAAATATTAAACAATATGAATGTGTTTTATAGCTTTTAAAATATTTTTTAGTTAATATAGTTTATAGTTTTAGTTTATAGTTTATAGTTTTATATACAATTATTTATATTATATTATTAGAATGAAAAATATTTTGTAGATTTACAAAGAAAGTTGCTTTATATATATATACTGTATATTGCTAATAAACTATGGATAAAATGGCATTTATTACATACAATAATAACATTATATAATTATATAAATAAGTCAAAATATAATGTTAATATATATATATATATATATATATATATATATAATTTATAATTATTATAATATGTTAAAATAAATAAATAATATATATTTTTTGATATACAAAAAAGCCAATAGGACTCAATTCTGTTGATTAATTAATTGTTTTTTTGGGGTTTTTTTTAGAAGGATTATTTGTGTGATAAAATCATTTTAAGAAACCTCTTTTTCGATTTATTTTAATCTTGACAAACATATCACCAGCAGGCGATGTGTTGCAGGTTGGTTGCTGAGTGGAGGTTGTCCAGAGGGGTTGAGGAACAGACTCAGGCGTTTCTCGAGGGCTTTAACGAGGTCTTGCCGCAGCAGTACCTGCAGTACTTTGATGCCAAAGAGCTGGAGGTACAAACTACACTTCATGACGCTCAAAGGCGTTTTTTACACAAATGCATCTCTGGCCTCCAAATGCCACAAGACATTTTCAGCTATATTTTGCGTCTGCTGTTAATATCGTGAGGCCATAGACACGGTGTTCTCTCTGCTCTGATGTGTGATTGTGGTGTAGGTGATGCTGTGCGGGATGCAGGAGATCGATCTGGGCGACTGGCAGAGGAACACCATCTACAGACACTACGCTCGCAGCAGCAAACAGATCGTCTGGTTTTGGCAGGTTAGACGCTTCATTTCACTCCTCAGCATCAAATCACAGATGTTCATAGATGGTATTGGTGATGCAGCCTCTCTTGTCTGTGTTTAGTTTGTGAAGGAGATCGACAATGAGAAGCGAATGCGCCTGCTGCAGTTTGTGACCGGCACATGCCGACTTCCTGTCGGGGGATTCGCTGACCTTATGGGTAAGAGTCAAAGTTTGACTGTGTCAACATGCTAAATCTATTTATATATGTGACCCTAGACCAGAAAACTAGTCATGAGTAGCACTTTTGATTAGTAACACGCATCGCTAAGAGCTTCATTTGGACAACTTGAAAAAATATTTGTTCTCTATATCTTCTCCTTACTACTGCGTGTATGGAAATAAGTAAACACTCACAGAGCTGAATACCTGCAGATTCTATTGGTCTTTTCTCTTGTTTGTTATAAGAAGGTGTGTTGTGATTTCTGCAGGGAGCAATGGGCCGCAAAAGTTCTGTATTGAGAAAGTGGGAAAAGAAAACTGGCTGCCGAGGAGCCACACATGGTAAGACGCCCGCAGTAATAAGAAATAAGCTTTTAAATCACATATGTAAAAATGTTATTGTGCATTGAAGCAGATATGATCTGTTCTGTCGGATGGTTTTGAACCAAAATGACCAGTATGCAATGAATTAATTTCTGCAGACCTCCCCAAACAGTCTCCGTCTAAACCAGATCGATTCTCAGCCCACCCAGAATTACTTTTTTCACATGATCAGACTCTATTTATCCTTTCGAGCGGCTAAGTTACATATGCATGCATGTCCTACTGCAAGGTCTCTCAATGGACTATTAAACCCGTTAAATCCTTCAAAATTAATCAGATGGCATCATGGTAACGTTTTACAAAGATACTTGGTTTTTGACCATTTTTAGAGCATTCTGCATCATGTTATTCTGCATTGTTAACGTTAAATAAGCAGCTAAATAAATACTTGTACATACTTTGAAATGTCTTTGTAAGGTCCCGCCTATTGGGGAAAACGTGCTTCGCCTCCGGTACCCCCTGGATATTTTTATTTTCTAATTTTACGTTTCTAATTTTACTTTATATTTTAAGTTTTACCTTTATCTT
>JAUMHI010000041.1:19793654-19810589 GCA_032359435.1 Enteromius unitaeniatus | reverse complement strand
TGTTGATAAATCAAGAAAGAAAATCAGCCAATTACATAGAATCAAATTCATTTCTAATTTAAAGTAATACATATTCCTAACATACGTACACAAACTTTAAACACACAGTCCGAATCAATCTTTTGATCAGTCGTAAAAGGGCGTGTGAGTTCAGTGTGTAATCGGAAGGATTAAATTTCTTTAAATCTTTCATCTTCATTATATTGTTAATCAACTATACATGATTGTTATTAATGCATTCCTTTAGCATCTTGAAATGTTTTTTTTTTTTTTTTTTTTTATCGCATAGTAATTTGAAATCTTTTTGATTTTTCACCCCGCCAGCTTTAACCGCCTGGATCTGCCGCCCTATAAAAGCTACGAGCAGTTAAAGGAGAAGCTGCTGTTTGCCATCGAGGAAACCGAAGGCTTCGGGCAGGAGTGATGCATGCACACCTTTCAACACCTTCCCATCACAGCACACATCATATCAACCAGCGCCGAGGGATAGACGCTCTAGATCCATTAGCTTACTTTTTCTTACCATCCTCTTCTGATTTTATGCTGCCTTAGTGGATGGTGGATGCACAGCAATGCAGCGGCCCTCGGCTCTCTCTATGCACACTGTGTGACCCTCGTAATAAACTCTTCATGATGCACATGCAACAGACTTCTCCTCTAGAACTTGAAGCTAAATTGAGTTTGCATGGAACGTAAGTGTCTGAATGAGTCTCTTCTGCTGTGCGCACATGTAAAGAGGAGTGCAAGGTTTTTATTAACACTGCAGATCGGTACCTTCACACAAACATTAGTTTATCCATCGAAAAGCGTTGCGCTTTATTAGTGAAAACACTGGGAGAGTGATAAACATGCAACAGAGCATATTTCACTTCAAAATCAAGATATTTTGAAATATTTTGCATGAAGAAAAAAGTAAAAAAAGCACATTCTCCCTTAAAATTTACTTCTGATGCAAAAAACCCCTTTTCTTTATTTCAGGTGAGCTGTGACCCTAGAAATCCTTAGTAAGTGTATATGTATGCACGTATGGTCGGATAAACATGAAGCAATAGCCCACAAATGCCGTCTAATGTCATCTCCACATAATTCAAATCTTCACTTTCTCATCAGTCTTGAGTTCACAAACTCATTTGACTGACGCTGTGATGTTATCAGTTTTAGTACGATCAAATCTGCAGCTCCTTTTATACCTTTAATGTGAAAGAAAAATAAAAAAATCACAATATTTGTGGGAGGGCTTAGTGCAAAGCTAAAGAAAATGTGCTTTATTTTGGGAAAATATTCATTTCTGTGTGTTTTCGAGATGTTACAGCATTTGGTTGACAGCGTTTGTTGTTACGCTGAAGATTTAGCACTAACGTTTCAATGTTTATTTCAAAGATTCTGCTTCTTATTCAGATGCAAAACACACAACCAGGACTGTAAATAACTCAATAACTTAGGGTTATTAAAGTGAAGTAAAGCAAAGAGGTTCCTGTGTTTCAGATTCTTACTCTGAGAGGATATTCTATCGGGTCATTTCACATGAAGGTTTTTAGTATTCTCAGTAGATGAGTTCATATCGTGATGAATTGAATCCATTGGGTTGGTGATTTCTTCAGGATTTCTTGCTACAGGGCACTTTATTTTAGGTCGTATTTTCTAATAACCAGATTGTTTGGATTTAAAGTGAACTGACCAGTAACGGTCAGAGATGGAAAGTGTCTCACTTCTGATGTTACGTGTTGTCATGTCTTGCAGCGTTTTGTAGCTCTGACCGTGTCAAGGCCAGATGAGTGGCTTACCTCTTGATTTTCTTAACACTGTAAATCATTTAACAATTAGCCTGTGATTACATTAACATCATTTAGGCTGGGTTTAATGATTTGAATTATATTTATTTTTCTTAAGTGAATGTGTACAGTTGGATGATTAATATAAAAATACCACTTTATTCTCAGCTGAAGGAATAAACAAAATTCATTAAAAAAAAGTGTTGCTTTTTTATTCTCATTTATTCTGTACATTTAAAAGGACCGCTTTGACAAAGTCTTTCAGTGATGCATGCTGATGAACACGTTTTGATGAAAAGCAGAATATTATGTTAAATTAGATGTCCTCTTATTCGGCAGCCTGTTTAGAAAAAAATACAATTAATAAATACAAAAATGTCTTGTAATAGGAAAAATATGAATATTTAGAATATCAATTCTTGTTATTTTAAGGAAAATTACTATATTAATATTAAATTAGTATAAATATTCATTTGAATAACGAAAACCCTTTTCGGAGTTTTACAAATTCTGTGATTCGTTTTTAAGTTACAATAAGAAAAAAACGTATTTTGTATGCCACAACTTTTTATTACAATTAAATAACCCTGATTTATTTAGCATTTGTTTTATTTTTCTACTTTTTGCGTAAACTTCACACAGGAGCACTAGACGGAAGCGGACCGTTTAAATCTTACTCCGTGTTTCCGGTCGGACTCCGTCGTGCCGCACTCTTTTCCGCTTCGCCTCCATTAAAGGACTCAGCGGCGGTTCGCGGGTCAATTTTTAAAACTTGTTTGGAAGAATCCGGTATTAATCGGAGCCATCCGAACAGCAACCATGGTGAGACTTCATCATTTATCTTATTAGTGTACGATTAAACAGCTGTCTTAATATTTCTGCGGTTTAGCGAGGATGTTAGATTTAAACGGTCTTCGTTATCATTACGTTGTTGATGCGGAGAATACAACAGCTCGCGATTTTATCAGCAGAAAGCGACTAAAAAAGATTTAAAACGCGCTAAAAAATCAGTTTCTCAAACGAATTAATCTCTAAAACCCAGTTTGTGGAATGAATGAGCATTTGTAGGAGCCTGTGTCTATTGTTAATGTACTGCTTCAGTGACAAACTATGCTGTTTGACCTGTGCAGGACTTTTATTTTGCTCACCGATTATTTCCGTCCTGGTGAACGCTAATAAAATAATCTGCGTGCTTCAGATGTTCACATTAACTATCATTTTCTATTGATAAACCAGAATGGATATAAACTAAGTTGTTTAGGTTGGGTTGGGTAAATTGTAAAATAAAAGTCCTGTTGGCTACCAGCATGTTCATGTGTTTAATGTTGTTGAACTCTTTCCTCTTGCTTTCTTCCAGACGGTGGGTAAGAGCAGTAAGATGTTGCAGCACATTGACTTTCGAATGCGCTGCATCCTTCAGGATGGGAGAGTCTTCATCGGCACGTTCAAAGCGTTTGACAAACACATGAACCTGATCCTGTGTGACTGTGACGAGTTCAGAAAGATCAAGTACGTACATCGAGAACCTTCAACACGAGCATTAACACACCGTTGAGTCTGTTCGGCCGAAACCCACAGTCAAACACATACATTGGATTCGAAACTACAGAGCATTTCCATTTTTTATTGATTTTTATTAAGCCTTTGCACACACAAAGAGAGCTGCTGTAACCTCCTTCCTCATTATTTTGATCTCATGTGTGTCCTCCTCAGGCCCAAGAACTCCAAGCAGCCGGAGCGAGAGGAGAAGAGGGTTCTGGGTCTGGTTCTGCTGCGAGGAGAGAATCTGGTCTCTATGACGGTGGAAGGGCCTCCTCCTAAAGACGTGAGTTTGCACGGAGTGAGATGAAGGTGGTGTTGTGGAGTGCAGAGTGTGACGTGCTGTGTTTGTGCTCAGACTGGCATCGCCCGAGTGCCGCTGGCAGGAGTGGCTGGGGGCCCGGGGGTCGGGAGGGCCGCTGGTCGAGGCGTCCCCGCCGGAGCGCCGATGGCACAGGCTCCTGCTGGACTCGCTGGCCCCGTGAGAGGAGTCGGGGGCCCGTCACAGCAGGTTTGTTTAGCATTTAATGTGTATTTGCTGCTGTTTAATTCGTGTTTTTGTGAGACTGCTTAGTTTTCTGCTGTGGCCGTTTGTTTTACAGATTTTCAACTTCACAATTTAATTAAGTGCATTAATGTTAATAAATGACTGAAATTTTTCAGTGTGATGTAACGAGGCCACAGCTGTTTGAATGCTAGCAACAACGGCTTATATGTTACAAACTTGACAAACACTTCATACATTTTGACTTTTGGTAACACCTAATAGTGATGCTATTTGTTTTTGTTTATCTTTGCATAAATTTAGAGTGGTTACCATTTTAAACAAACTTTTTTTTTTTTTTTTTTTTTAAGTTCATCTTAATTTATTGTTATATTTAATATTGTACTCCATAAAAATATTTAAACATTCACTTATTTTATAAAATATTTAAACATTTTGAATTATAATACTGTAAAAATACTGTTATTTTCTTGATTTCTACTGTCTTGTTAATTTAATTATAATAGTATATTTAACCACTTCAGACCTTTTTTGTTTATTTATTTATTTTTTTAAATAATGCTGTTATGTTTTTCTAGGTTTTAGCCTTATATGCTGACTGCAATAATAATTACTACATTTTTTATATTTTTTTTTAATATAAAATATTCCATTTTATTATTTTTATTTTTGTGTAAACGGAGCCGTTCTCTTGTAAAGAGCATGCTCTCTCTCTCTCTCAGGTCATGACCCCTCAGGGCCGGGGCACGGTCGCGGCCGCTGCTGTAGGCGCCAGTATCGCTGGAGCTCCCACACAGTATCCTCCGGGCCGGGGCGGTCCTCCTCCTCCAATGGGCAGAGGTGCACCTCCTCCAGGTGAGTGTCTGGATCCATGCCCGTGTGTTTCTGATGGCTGTGCTGATTCTACAGCTGTGATGACACTTATGTTTCTGAGACTGATGACGAGTCTGCTCGAGCGGTAGCAGGATTACGCTGAGCTCAGAATCACATGGCGGTCATGGAGCGCTGTGATGCTTTGTGTTCACCCTTGAGCTCACGTCTCTCTCTGCTGCAGGGATGATGGGTCCTCCTCCAGGCATGAGGCCGCCCATGGGACCGCCGATGGGGATGCCGCCCGGCCGCGGCGCGCCGATGGGGATGCCTCCTCCTGGCATGAGACCGCCACCTCCCGGACTGAGAGGTATGTGATTTTGTTCAGCTTCTTGTAACTAACTTTTAAACTTAGTACTTTTATAACTTGGCTGATATAACTCTATTATATTGGAATCATAGGAACCTACACATGCAATTCATCAAACTTTGAATAAATTGTGGTTAAATTTAAGTATCATGAATTTAGACTTGTTTGTTTCCCCAGGTCCTCCTCCTCCAGGCATGCGTCCTCCCAGACCTTAAACCTCCGCACTGGACTGAGACGTCTGAAATGCATATTCTTGTATGGAAAACTTTGGCAGCAAGTTGTTGTATAGTTTGGTTTGTTTTTGTTTTTTTTGTACTTTGTAAATTTTTTTTTTTTTTTGTTTTTTTTAATAAAGTGTCAAATTGACAGTTATGTTTTAATATGACTCTTGTGTGTTGCTTTCAGTTGATACCAATTAAAACAAATATTTTAGTAAATATTTAATACATAAATTAAACTTGTTCCAACTCGACAAATTCTGATACAATGCAATTAAATGAATCACAAACATTTATATGAGTATTTGTGAATTAATTTGTTCAACAGCAGTACTATTGTATTTTAATCAAGTTAATTTTGATACGGTTTTAAACTGCAAAATTGTTAAACTTAAATGGTTTATATTATAGCGTCTCAAACTTTTTATTTTTTTATTTTAAATCCTATTGTCTAGTGAGGCAATGACACATGCATACAGTTTTTCTATAGTCCCACCGTGTCAGGTCTTAAACCACATTCAGGCAGATTATTGTAGTAGTAGCTTGTTTTTATAACCAAAGCTTTTATTAGAAATCTGCTAGTACATTTTCTTGCATACTTTAAGTTCAGCCACTAAAATATGAATTTATTGCTCGTATACATTTACTCTGACCAATGGTTAACATTTGTGACTCAAACGCTCAGATTTCTGTTCATTTTAACCCTTTTAAAAAAATGTTGCTAAAACTAGTATTTTTAATGATTAATCATTAAGTTATGGTTTTACCACCTCTATTAACATATTTAGTTCAGTGCTTGATTTTATTATTATTATTATTAATAGTAGTAGAATATTTTAAAATATTAATTTGGTGAAAAGTTGGTATTGGCCAAAATAAAAATCATTCAGAGACAGATGCTATTTGTTTTTGTTTATCTTTGTATAAATTTAGAGTGGTTACCATTTTAAACTAAAACTCAGTTTTTTTTTTATTTTTTTTTATTTTTAGTTCATCACCTTAATTTGTATTGTTATATTTAATATTGTACTCCATAAAAATATTTAAACATTCACTTATTTTATAAAATATTTAAACATTTTTAATTATATTTATAAAATAAAAATACTGTTATTTTCTTGGTTTCTACTGTCTTGTTAATTTAATTATAATAGTAGTATATTTAACCACTTCAGACCTTTTTTTTTTCTTTTTTTTAATAAAGCTGTTGTGTTTTTCTAGGTTTTAGCTCAGTTAAGGAGATAGCCTTATATGCTGACACAGCAATAATTATTACTAAATTATTTTTTTTTTAATATAAAATATTCCATTTTATGAATGTTTTTATTTTTGTGTAAACGGAGCCGTTCTCTTGTAAAGAGCATGCTCTCATGGTCTCTCTCTCTCTCTCAGGTCATGACCCCTCATATAAAGTCAGTTTTGCGTATTTTATTTTTATATATTATTATTATTATATATTTTATAATGTCGCGTTAAACTGAAGCAGTCTCCTCCGCGCCGCTGGGAGGCCGCCGCTTCCGCTCCTCACGAGCTGTGAGAGAATGACGCAGATCCGGTGTCTCCAGGACACACGTGTGTAAACGAGCGCTGCACGCTGAGACTGTGTCAAACACACACTGTTTGAACTCTCCCTTACACAGGTAGATATATTCGAGAAGACATACACTATATATGTGTTTCTACACAGCGTCGCTTGTTTTAATAAGCAGCGTGTAAAGTTAATTGAGTGAGTGCAGGGTAAAGATGTTTTCAGAGCTGGACCTGATCAGAACTATCGATGATAATGATCCAATCCCCGAGGATCCGGACTCAGCGTCCGACGAAGAAGAAGTAAGTTTACTTGACTGCTCAGAAAAAGGATTGTGCTACAATATAGTGTGAGGATGTACAATAGCACAAATGTGCTTTACCATGGTAAATTGTGTTGTTTGAAGATGTTTTTGTTATCTTTATACTATGGTAATACTGCGTTTGAGTCTCATACTATGTTTTTTTTTAAAGCACCTCATCATCACAGTGACACTATCTGTTATCTGTTGATAGACAAAGCACTGCAGTATTATATACCATTACTTTATCTAATTATTAGGTTTTTATAATCTTATTACACTTTTTCATGTGTCTCATACTAATACTTGCTGATATGCCATAATCACTCCTCTTTTTGGACAAATAATACATTTGATTTTGTGCCTTCGTGATGGCTGTGTATGTGTCTTTCAGCACAAACCATAGTAATACCAAATTGTAAAATATAGTATGAGTGCCATGGTATATATTTCATTTATTTTTTGTTTTGGACTTGTTGAGTGGTATTACTATAGTATGCAGATGGCTGAAAATGTCCCATGGTTTTCTTGAAGGTGCCGTGCAAATACCACAGCATGTGAATGATGTATTTCAAAGTGGTGTAGCATCACGATCCGATCCGTGTGTTAAAGTGGTGTATATCTTCAGGAGAAGCCCATCGTGTTGAGTAAGCAGAAGCGCGCTCTGAAAGGCCGCGGCGCCGGAGACTTCAGCGCAGATTTTGAGTTTGGGGAGCGAGATGGACTTTACAGCGAGGACTGGGCCATGGCAGACGTGATGGCGCAGCTCAAGAAGAGGGTGAGGGACTCTCACGTCACAGCTCAGGACTGCTGATCACCTTATTCATGTACAATAATCATCTTCCCTCTTTATGCTTCTCCAGAAAGCGCCTACTACTTTGGACGAAAAGATCGAGAAAGTGCGTAAAAAGCGCAAAAGTGAGGTAAGACCGTGTGTGCAGCGTTCCAGTGGAAAACCATTGTGTGAATGTGGCAGGGAGAAACGGACGTAAATGGTATGTGTTCGCAGGAGAAAACTCAGAAAGAAGGCAAGAAAACTGAAGCTGCAGAAAACGGCGATGACGAGGAGGAGGAGGAGGAGGATGAATCGGGGGAAGTGGATGTTGATGAAGAGGCAGATGAAGATGAGTTCTCTTCAGGTGATGAGGAGGTGCTCAAAAAAGCAGGTGTGTGTCAACAACAGCACTCTTTATTGTCGTTCTCTATGAACCGATTGGATATTTCATTCACTTTCTTATCTCACAGACACTTTGAGAGAAAAACAGAAGAAAGGCAAGAGGAAAACGACAGAAGCTGTGAGTCTGGATGTGTTCTCTCGAGCTGCTGCTTTCCTTCTGGAGGTTTGCTCAGTGTTTTACTCCTGCTCTCTCTTCCAGCCCGAAATGTTTTTTGAAGACGCCTCGCAGTATGACGAGAACCTCACCTTCCAGGATATGAATCTCTCCAGACCTTTACTGAAGGTGTGTCTGATGTCACAAGCCTAAGATGCTGACATGCCATTAAATAGATATATACTGTTACTGCTTATTTATATATTATAATATATGGGGGTGGTGAAATATGAAATATTTAATGTTTTAATAGTCTGTTACCAGCTGAGAAACATAATTTGCATCCAAATAAATATGATGTAAGCTGTGTCTCCACAGCGTTTCTGAAGTGTTTTCTTTGTGTTTGTTCAGGCCATCACTACTATGGGCTTTAAGCAGCCCACTCCCATTCAGAAAGCTTGTGTTCCTGTGGGGCTGCTGGGAAAAGACATCTGCGCGTGTGCTGCCACTGGCACCGGTGAGACTTCTGTCCAGACAGAATGAGTGAATATGAATGAGGATGAGTGTGAGACGTTTGGATGCGCCTCTGTGTGTGTCTCAGGTAAGACGGGGGCCTTTATGTTGCCGGTCCTGGAGCGTCTGATCTACAAGCCGAGGGAGACACAGGTGACCCGTGTGCTGGTTCTGGTGCCGACCAGAGAGCTGGGCATCCAGGTACACAGCGTCGCTCGTCAGCTGGCCCAGTTCACCAGCATCAGCACCTGCCTGGCCGTGGGTAAGAGCCGTGCTACTTCATATTTCCAATTAAAAAAATCAAACAAATTCAACAACAATGTAATATGAAATTGTGCTTTTGTAATTGTGTGTATGTGTGTGTAATTTTTACTTTTTTTAGTATTTAATTAAATACTTTTTTAAGTATTTAAAAAAGTAAATAAGTTTTAGTAATTCTGTTATTTGTGTGTTTTTTTTTTTTTTGCATTTTCATTGCATTTAAAAAAAATATTTATTTTATTTTGATTATTTTTCCAATTTCTGTTTAGCTTTTTTACTTTCCATCTCTCAAGTGAGCTTTCTAAATATGTGTTTCATTTAATATTTTTAGCTCTAACTAATAACTTATTTTAAAACAATTTGAAATGTTTTAGTTCTAAAGTATTAGTAAGGCAGCATTTATTGAAAGTATTTAATCTAGTAATTAAGTTGTTTTATTTCGGCTTTATTTGTTTTTACTTAAAGCAACAGAGCCACTTTTAATGTGTTTTTTTTTTAAGTAACACTTGTAGGTTTTGAAATGTGTTGAGATGTTTGTGACATGTCTGCTAGGTGGACTGGACCTGAAGTCTCAGGAGGCTGCTCTGAGAGCGGGCCCAGACGTCTTGATCGCCACACCGGGACGCTTGATTGACCATCTCCACAACACACCCTCGTTCGAGCTCAGTCAGATCGAGATCCTCATCCTGGATGAGGCCGACCGGTGAGAGACAGACTCCTAGAGCGACAGCTGAGGTGTTTGGCTGCTTATTCAGACGTGTGTTTTCTGCTCAGGATGCTGGACGAGTACTTCGAGGAGCAGATGAAGGAGATCATCAGGATGTGCTCCTATCAGAGACAGACTATGCTGTTCTCAGCCACCATGAGCGAAGAGGTGATGCTTACAACCTTCTGCTTCATTATTCAACTTCATTCTGCTTCAGTTTGTGGATGTGTTCTGTATCCAGTGTTGAGACTTCCATACATGCACCCTAATCCACTATTATTGGCATGTGGTTGATTAGGAATTAGAGAGAGATGAAATCAGGGTTTATTTTTTACAATTTGCACACTGTAGCTTACAGTCAAAGCATTATATTAGCCATTATATGGGCTGTGTGCTATTTTTGGCCCTGTTAATACAGCATATCTATATTTGTGTGTTTAATCTTTCCCTTCAGGTGAAGGATCTGGCGTCGGTGTCTCTGAAGCAGCCCGTGAGGATCTTTGTGAACAGTAACACAGACGTGGCGCCGTATCTCAGACAAGAGTTTGTGAGGATCAGACCTAATAAAGAAGGAGACAGAGAGGCTATTGTTGCAGGTGAGGTTGTTGGTCTGTTGTCTACTTGGGGAGTTGTGACTGATTTAAAGTAATGCTTCGATAGTAAGTCAGTTGTGAACCACACAAAACACTCATTCATTCATATTATTTCCACATTATGTCAAACACTTGAAGAAACGATGTGAATGAACACAAAATCTTTGTTACTGCCAAAACCTTTTTGTTTTTGCATTAGTAGCACAAAATATGCATAATAATCAGTCATGAATGTACTGTTGTTCATATTGTTGAGTTATTTACAATCAAAAGTAAAAAATATAAAAATATAAAATAAATAATAAATAAATAAAATAAATTAATAAATAAAAATATTAAAATATGTTTCTAATGTGCTTATGCTTTGGAACTGTCCACCAACTTTGGGATATATATATATAAATATATAAATTTATAAAAAAAGTTTTTTGTGTTTGTTTTTTTTTTAGTATATTGCAATGTTTTTATTTATTTTTTACCATTTCTGTTTTTATTTTAACTTCATTTAAAATATATATATTTATTTATTTTTATTTATATATTTATTTTTATTTATTAAATCTATTTTGACCTTTTATTTGTATTTTATTTTTCCTTTTAGCTTAAATTTTATTTTTAGTCATTTTAGTATTTATCACAAATTTTAATTTAGCTTTTTCAAAACCTGATTATTAAAACTTTATTTTGTCTTATGAACTATAACAACACTGATCACACTGCGTTCAGGGTTCACATGCAATATCAATGGCCAAAAACAAACAATTTTGCGGTTTCAAAGAATCATCAAAGATATCTAAAAATGCTCACTAGGGTTTGAAACCGAGTCTTGGATTCTGAGCATGTGTATTAAATCCAGTTATTGTCCGCAGCTCTCCTGACCAGAACGTTTCAGGATCACGTGATGCTCTTCACTCAGACGAAGAAGCAGGCTCACCGCATGCACATCCTGCTGGGCTTGATGGGGTTAAAGGTCGGCGAGCTTCACGGAAACCTTTCGCAGACGCAAAGATTGGAGAGTCTGAAGTGAGTTTCATGCAATAATAAAACATACATGTTTCACTTTCACAAACCGCTGCTCAAAAAAACACGTCCTTGTGTTTCAGGCGGTTCAAGGACGAGCAGATCGATATTTTAGTGGCTACAGACGTGGCTGCCAGAGGTCTGGATATAGAGGGAGTCAAAACTGTGAGTTGTCAGGAGTTTGCCGCTGCTATCGGTGTTGGAGAACAGCGTCTGAATGCATGTGTGTCTGCAGGTGATAAACTTCACCATGCCCAACACCGTCAAGCATTACGTGCACAGAGTGGGCCGAACGGCTCGAGCGGGGAAAGTGGGCCGATCCGTGTCCCTCGTGGGTGAGACTGAGAGGAAGATGCTGAAAGAGATCGTTAAAAAAGCCAAAACAACCGTCAAAGCTCGAGTCATTCCTCAAGGTAGACATGCTTCAGCTCACAGTTGTGTTCCAGTTTAGAAGAAATCTCTTGCTTCTGATTCATAAATCTCTGAATTATTTTTGCACATTGGTTTAAATCCATCAAGTTTTGAGAAGCGTTTAATGTTTTGATTTAGATTTTTCACCAATTAAGGCCCCAAAAAGGTATGAAATCAGAGCAGAAATCCGGCATTGATCAGTCATAGCATTACATCTTGAATTATTTTCTTTTTTCTTCTTCATACAAATATCTAAACATTTACTTGAGAAGCTAAATTAAGTTTAAAACAAGAACAAATATCTCACAGGGGAATAAAAACTAGTTTTCCTTTTGAATAAAGTGGATATTTCTGACTCTATTAGCAGATATTTGGTGTGGTTTTTTTAATCATAAGTTCTCATATCTTCATTTCTCATAAAACAAGATGAATTTATGCTATTTTTTTTCTTTCTCAATGGAATGCAACTTAATTTAAGAATCTTTAAACATTTATGTACTTGAAAAGCAAGACAAATGCTTTTTGCGGTGTTATCATAAGGTAGTTATTAAAAAGTTATTTTCACTATCCAGTGGTTGTGAGAAAGCTATTTAAGAAATAAAAAAATTAATGATTAATCGCATCCTAAATATGTTTTATTTACATAATATATGTGCACTGTGTATGTTTACTGTTTACAATATCCCTGTAAATTATGATTTAAAAAAAAAAAAAAAGGCTGTAAATCCATTATCACTAAACTACTGTAACACTATGATGTAAATATACTGTTTTGGTGCTGTTTGGTATCAAAGATGACTGTTATTAATGTGTGTGTCTCTCAGAGGTCATCCTGAAGTTTCGGGACCTGATTGAGAAGCTGGAGAAGGATGTGTATGCTGTGTTACGCTTGGAGAGGGAGGAAAAGGAAATGGCTCATTCAGAGGCGCAGGTCTGTTTGCTTCTAATATTCCCTTGCGTCAGTGTGTGATTAAACACACTCCTGTAGTGAACCCTGTGTGTGTGTGTGTGTGTGGTTCAGATCAGTTCAGCTCAGAAGAGGTTAACCCAGGGAGCAGACGAGAAACAGGTGCCCAGGACGTGGTTCCAAACACATGAGGAGAGAAAGAAAGAGCGCAGTGAGTCGAATTATTGGTCTTTCGTGAAAGAAAAACACTTTGTGTGGATTCAGTAAGAGACCACATTTATTAGATCAAACACAGCAATTAATTGTCAAGTATTGTTTTAATTTTTTGAAAGAACTTTTAATTTGTTTTTAGCATCATTACTCCAGTCTTCAGTGTCACGTGATCCTTCAGAAATCATTCCGATATCTTGATGCTTCTTAATGTTTCAGTCATTTCATCTCATCACACACTTTCTTTTTCTTTGTCAAAGTGACAAAAGCGCTGCAGGATTTTGATTTGGCTCTGAGAGGAAAGAAAAAACGTGCACAGTTCCTGAAACAGGGCAAGAAGAAAGAGTTAACGGTGAGATGATGTCATCAAATGGTTTTGTTTTTGTTATGCTTTTATGACCTGCCTTTGTTCATCACTGTGCCATCAGAAATTAAATAGTGTGCGTGTGTGTGCGTGTGTGTGCGTGTGTGCGTGTGTGTGCGTGTGTGTGCGTGTGTGTGCGTGTGTGCACGCCTCAGGCGGAGGAGAGAGCTCAGTTTGAAGTGCTGAAGTCTCAGATGTACGCCGAACGAGTCGCCAAACGTGAACGCAAGCCGAAGAGAGCCAGGGCCATTCCTGAAGACGAACCTGTGAAGAAAGGTCAGCAGATAAAGCCTTGATCCTCCGGCAGGAGCATTTCTAAACGTGTTTGAATCAGGGATGCACCAAAATAAAATAGCCAAGATGTGCTTTTTCTGTTTTTGTCTTGCTTTTCAAAGACATATTGCTTGCAAAACAACTATTTCAAAATATTTCCTTAACACTGAACATTTTTAACATTCCAGCAGACACTATAACATTAAACAGAATTTAACTTAAAATTAATAACCTAGTAAAATGCTGGGGGGTTTTCTGTGTGTGTAAATTTAAGAAATTATTTTATGTTTGTATATTATTTTATTTCTATAAATATAAATGCCTGTTTTTTTGCCAGTGCATCCCTAGTTTGAATTGATTTGAATTCAAATTCTGACTTTTTACTACTTGCATCTTCCAGTTGTCAAAGACAAGGGCGGCAAGAAGAAGTCTGTGTTTGATAAGGAGCTGACGAACACAAGCAAGAAAACTCTGAAGCAGTACAGGGCCGGGTATGTGCCGCTGCATGTGATACTGAAGAGTTCAAGGCTCTGTCTGAGAGTCTAACAGTGATTTCTCTGTCCAGGCCGTCCTTCGAGGACAGGAAGAGACTCGGCATTCAAAACAAGAAAGGAGGACGCTTCAAATCAAAGTCCAAGTAAGATTTATTACAGTCACCTCCCTAAAACACATTCCTATTAGACTCGGACATTACATGTGCATGCAACAAAAACCACTTTTATAGTATTGTCACATTTTAATTTCATTTAACAGAGCATGGTTAATGAAGTTATTGTGTCCACTTTAATTTTTATATAATGCATTGTTTGGGAATTATGTAAAAGTAAATAAAATACACACATTGAAATTAAATATAATGGATAACAAAGCAACAAGTTAATGAATCGTACAATAAAAATATATTATGAAAGTTACTGTAACTATAATTTTTGGCATTTTGTTGTGCTTGTGTTTATTACTGCATTCCATTATGTAATGAATAATTTAATAATACAATAAAATATAGACCGGTAAATTATTGCATAGAGAAGAAACATTGAAAAGCATGTATTTTAGAAAAACAGTTTGGAAATTTGTGTGAAGATATATGTTTGAAATTATTTCAGGAAAAACATGTCTTGATGGATTGTTTTTATATGAGAAAATCGTAAGATCTCTTCCATCTTTATATTACCCTCTAGCTAAATAATTGCTCTTTTGTTGATTTTGATTGCTTTAAGCGTAGTTCTTGCCTGCTGTGTCTCATCTCAAGTCTTTTATGTGCCTTTTCAGGTTCAGAAGAAAGTGAAGCCATGCCTGATGTATACGACGCAAACTTCATCAGCCTCTTTATCATTTTATCATCCCTTTAATCTTTCCTTAACATAAACCCTTTTAATAAACCTGTACAACTTGTACTTCTGTTTGTCATGGTAGAGCGGAGTAAACATGAATCGGTGACTAATGAGCATCAGAAATAAAAAGCCAGTTGATTTCTGCAGATGAGTGAGATGATGTGAAACTTCACCAGTGTCGTCAAAGAAATAAATGAAGCTCCAACAGTTTTCTGCACAGGAGAGATGCATCATATCATAAATTGATCAAATTCAGTTTTCATTTTTTTAAAATAAGAAATTCATTTATTGCATAATTAAATATTGGACTGCACTTTCTTGTTACCCTGTAATTTAAGTACTGAGTAATATTTAATATTATTTTATTTTATTACTTACTATATGCAAGTAACCCTAAACCAGATTCTAAACCTAACCCTAACGTATAGAAAGTACATGTAGTTACTAAATAGTACTTAAATGTATAGTTACACTGTATTTGTCCCACTGGTGAATTCTGATGAGCTTAGTACTTGTGTAAATATCATTATCAATATTTTTATTGCTTTATTGTAGTAATTAGTGTGTGATAACAGAATATGTGTGAATATATTACTAGATTGTTTAATAAAATATGAGATGCAGATAAATAATATATTACTGATTAATTGAATAATAAGTACTCTTTTTGCTCAGAGGATGCAGAACAAGGGTAAGACTTCCGAGTCAGACACTGCTGGTGTGTTACTGCTCATTTGAAGGAAGTAAACCTCAAGCTCCAGTCAGGTCAAAGTATTTGTTCATCAGACAGACACAAGTGAGAACAGCTTCTTCAGTTTAAAAACAGGACATGTTTTCTCAGTAAGTCTATGTCTACTTTTAGTCAAGAGGTTGTGTTATTACAGCTAGCCTCTCCATCACAGCAGTTCATGTTTGCATGAGTTTTGCACACTTCAAGACTATATTATTCCCCCTTGTTTGCTCTGTCAATGAGGTGTAGTGTTGCTAAACAGCACTTCCAGGTCTTACCACCTCCACCACATTATTGCCCGGGCATGCAATATGTTTTGCATCCACCTCAGTGCTTTGCATTCAAACCACATTTCTTCAAGTAGGTTTCATTTTTGTGAAATGGTCTCAATTTAACACAAAACACCTTCCTAAAGACACTAGTGACTTGTAAAGTCTTGTAAAAGCAATTAATAACTGCCAAATTTAGGATTTTTGAAAAATCTTCGAATAATTTAAAGTTACGAATACTTTATTTGATTTGGAAAAACTATAGAATCACTTCTATATTAGTGAGAAAATCCTACTTTAATAATAATTTTCATTTTAATGTGTCTGTTTCCAAGGAGCTGTTCGCTGATGTGATTAATGTCAGGCCGCAGTTGTTATTGAGCTACAGCTCTCACTGTAGAGAGCGCATGTCTGGAAATCTCTCCACAGCAACCGGATTTTGTTTTCCGTTCATTACTTTCGGTTGTGACTCGAGAGAAACCGGCTGACGGTCCGCCCACAGCCGCGGGAAACGAAACTAAACCGACCGCTATTTAAAGCTTCCGAAGAGATGAGAGACGCACTATTACTGAAGACATCATAATCAGGTGAGTGCTGAAGATCATTTTAAATAACAATCGCTTTGTTTGCATTATTATTTATATATTATATCTGGTGCCATTTTACTCGTCTCGAAGACGAACAGCTGTGTGTTTGTTTTTCAGCCTGCTCATTTCCGGTATTACACACGCAGTCATTTCATTTTAAAAGAGAACGAGAATAGTATCCTCATTCTATAACAGCCTGTATTGGAAGTACAATAAAGCATTTGAAATAAAATTATATTTATAAAAACGATTAATCGTAAAATTAAAATGATTAGCTATATATATATATATATATATACATGTGTATGTATATGTGTGTATGTATATGTATGTGTATATGTATATGTATATATATATATATATATATATATATATATATATGTGTGTGTATGTATATATATATATATGTGTGTGTATGTATATATATATATATGTGTGTGTAT
>JAUMHI010000041.1:19758252-19793308 GCA_032359435.1 Enteromius unitaeniatus | reverse complement strand
TGTGTATGTATATGTATATGTGTATATGTACATGTATATGTATACATATGTGTGTATGTATGTATATATATATATATATATATATGTGTGTGTTTGCATGTATGTGTGTGTGTGTGTGTGTGTGTGTGTGTATATGTATATGGCATGGCCACAGGGGCTAATTAATTTGATTAAATGTTAAAATCTTGATAACAATATATTACTGCTGACTACATGTACGGTTTACAGTAAAGCTGTAAAGTGATTTTTAAACCACACACACCACCACCACCAAAGTCTAGCACAGCAAGCCCCCTGTCACAGTAGCCTAAAAAACACACAAAACAAACACGTCATGCAAAAGTAATACTACAGTCTGGTATATATAAATGAAATGTATATGAAAGTTTTTGCATTAGATTTAATCGAGGGTTTCAACCAAATAGATGTCCATGTGGGTGAAGGTATAGCATCTCTCTTGCACCACCACTTGGCCAAAGTTGCACTAAGGTTTATACTAATAACTTTTGAACTGTAAGGCACAACAGTAAAACTTTATTTTTTACTGTAGAGACAAACAAACTCCAAAATTGAAAATCTTAAGGTTTAGTTTTTATTTTTAATTGTTCGTAAAACCTACTCGTCCTAGACAGTTTGTCCAATTTGCACCAAAATTGGCTCAGATTTTCAAATAATGCTGGCAAAAAAAAAATTTATTTATATGAAATTATATGAAAGGGATGCAAAACTGGATCTGAACTGCAATGAATTGGCACATAAAGACCAAACTTGGTGTGTGCTATATCAAGCATGACCTGAGACTACCTGCAGTGTTTAGCGCAGTGCCACCTAGTGGTCAGAAGATAGGAAAAGAATGATTTGGCCAAAAGTGAAACTGGTCTTTTTAGATTTGGTGCATCATACTGAGTCAAACCATATCCAGTTTCCCATGTCATCATTTTTGCCTGAAGACAGCATTAAATTGTATTCAAAAGTGATAAGCCATTTAATCACATTGTTAGAGGTCGTATTTATGATTTTTCAGCCATTTCAATTACGGTGATCCTAAAATTGCTTTTATTACTCATTGTTGCAGTTGGTATGATGCTCTGTGCCATGCTTAGCTCCTCATTTTGATTTGATTTTTTACATTATATTTTCTATTATTTATGTTTACTGTATTGGTGCAGACATATTAAAATGGTCAATCCAAGAGGAGGAGGAGGACAGCACAGAGGAAGAGGAGGCTTCAGTGCCCCTCAAAGAAGAGGTATTCTTTACATTGCCTTATTTAACTTGGTCACTCAGCATGCATTTTTATTTCTTATACACCACAATATATATTTATACACATATACATATATTTTTTTGCCAAAGATGGTTCTGTGCCTGGTCAAAGACAAGCAAGCAGCTCTCCCAGTCGAAGAAGAGGAAGCAGCAGCAGAGGAGGAGGAAGAGGAGGAGGAGCAGAAGGAAGGGGTCGAGGTCACCAAGAAGCCAGTGGAAGTACAAACAACCAAAGGGAAAGAAGGCCCGATGAAAAAGCTCAAGGTGCAAGAGGAGGAGGAGGAGGAGATGGAAGGGGACGAGGACAGAGGAGAGGAGATAACCAGCACCATCATCAGGGAAGGCCAAGCGGGACAAGGCCAAACTCCCACCACCCTATGATAAGAGGAGGCCTAATGAATGCATCTTTACACTCTGGAGGATTTGGGAGACCTTTTCAAGGGCACATGCGTCAACATTTACTTCCAGCTCTTTTGCGTCCTGAAAACACGGGTCACCAACAAGCCCGTGGAAATATGACTGATTTAAGAGTTGGTCCACAAGGTGAAGAACCCCCAAGAGGAAGAGTAGAAGCTCAGCGAGGTAGAGGAGGGAATGGGAGAGGAAGAGGAAGAGATGGCACCTCTGAAGTACGCAGACTAGGGTATAAAACGCTTGAAGGCCTGCTGGAGAAAGAAGCATCCGAGGTGGCCATCACCCTTTCGTCTAGCACTGGGCTCAAGAATCTGCTTGATGACAACATGATGAGAAGCGACCTGGTGCAGCTGGTCTGTCAAGTTCTCCGCAAGGCCTTTGAGTCTCGAATTGACCGCAAGATCGTGCTGCACTTGGCTGACATCGTCAAGGAGTCTCAGTTTTTCCGTAACATTCTGCCGTATCACGTGACTGGAATGATGTCGGATTACGTGCAAGCTCGAAGGGAGAAGTATCCCCAACACTTGAGCAACATCATCAGCCTTCTCTCTGAAGTTCTCAACATGTTTCCACAGAGCTCTATCCAGTCTGTCTCCATGTTGGTGGCTCTTTTGAAACCTACCATCAACCAGTTGCGTGCCTCTGGTGTGGATATTCTTGACAATACCGATGAAGACCTGGAGAGGGTGCAGGGTTTGGTGGACCACCTCCAGGAGAAATCAAGAGAAGGCACCTTGCGATCAGATAACTACTCCTTTCTGGCAGCCGACGAGGATGCTCTGCCTGGGGTGGAAGACTTCAGGATGATGAGCATCTATCCAACCATTGAGGAGTTCCACCTAGACCAGAAGCCATTCTTGAGACCCAACATAATGTCTCAGAGCTTTCCTAATGCTCGCATTTATCTAGACACACACTTCCGACTTCTGCGTGAAGATTTCGTGAGGCCACTGAGAGATGGAGTCAGGGAGCTCCTGAGGATCCTGCACAGTGAGACTGTGGATGGAATACCACTGAAAAAGAGACATTTTGATGACATCAGAGTCTACTTCGACACCCGGGTGATTTTGCCACTCTGCACATCAATGGGAATCGCCTACAAAGTGCAGTTTGACCAAAGACCTCTTCAGGTAATCACATATTTTAAGTTGTGCAAGAGAACTCAATGTACTCTATAGCTCCCAAACACACTCCTAAAAATAAAGGTGCTTCAAGATGCCATAGAAGAACCTTTTTGTTTAAATGGTTCCATAAAGACCGTTTAACATCTGAAGAACCATTCTGTTTCACAAAAGGTTCTTTGTGGCAAAAGAAGGCTCTTCAGATTATAAAAAGTTAAGGAAAATATGTCTCTTTAAAGAGCCATTAATTTTTAAGCCATTATACTGCCCTACAAAGCAAAAAGGCAGTAACTGCATTTTTGGTCATAAATGAGTTATTATTTTCATGACATTGAAGGCATCCTTTGTTATGTGACAAAATATCTTATCTCAAATGTGTGTCGTTTTGTAGACAACGACGAGCTGGATGACAGGATAACTTTAAAGTAATTTTTCTCAGATCTGCACTTGTGGTAGTTACTGCCTTTTTGCTTTGTAGGGCAGTATAGGATGATTATAATAACATTCTGAAAATATTGAGCATCCCTACCACCTACGATTGACCCTTCTATCAGTTTATCTATTTTATCTTCTCTTACAGTTTGTCCGGTGGGAAAATTCTAAACGTCTGCTTTACGGATCCCTTGTCTGTCTCTCCATGGACAACTTTGAAACCTTCTTGTTTGCCACTGTTACCGATCGGGATCCAAAGCTACTGATGAAGGGACAGGTGCATCTCTGTTTTTGTTCTGAAAGCAGGGCCAGGCTGGCCAGCATTCAGCCCTCGGACTCCTTCCTGATGGTCGAGACCACGGCTTACTTTGAGGCCTACCGATACGTTCTAGAAGGTCTCAAGGAGCTAAACGAGGATGATGTTCCTTTTCAAAAGTATGCATAACCTAAGTAAATGGGAGTCTTTCTTACTTGGCTGGTTTCAAGAGCATTGCTATCTGAATGTTTTGTTGTTTTGTGGTTGGTGTTCTGGGTGGTTCCCAGGTGGTTTTAAGTCAGAAGTACCCAAGGCCAAGGCTTTATATAATCAGTTCCAGATCTGAACAATAACAATAGTCGTACTTAACTTGATTAAAAAACACGTCACACGTTTCTGCTGTTTTAGGTACATAGTGGAGTGCAACACAGATGTAGATCCTCCAACGTACCTTCAGGTGGAGGGACGGTCATATGATCTGTCTAGCATCATGGCAGAAGGACAGGAGAAGATTTTACCCTTTAACCCTTTGACCCCACACGCCTGGCCCGATGAGGAAAAAATGGGTCTCGACGAAAGCCAACTTCAAGCACTTAAACTGGCCTTAACCAATGAATTGGCCATCATACAGGGACCACCAGGAACAGGTGACTGATCTGTGACTAGCTGTGAACAAATGTGGACTATCGAGATCAAAGTTGCAAATATGCACAAAAAAAGTTGATTATAACAAAATAATACAGAGAGACTGTTTAAAGAGGGCAAAAATATCTGGTTTTGTTCGGCAAGATTGTTCTTTTTTACTAACATGTAAATTTGAAGATCCTGTTTGTTTTCTTTTTGCAGGGAAGACGTATGTAGGCCTGAAGATTGCTCGGACTTTGCTAGAGAACCAAAAAGCCTGGTCAAATGGTTGCCCTATGCTGGTGGTCTGCTATACCAACCATGCTCTTGACCAGTTTCTGGAAGGTATGGTGCGAATAGCTATATCTGTGTGGTATTTATAAAACCTTGTTTCTTTTTTTAGTGGGAAAAAGCAGGGAGAAACCTGGGTAGGTCACAAATGAGATCTCTCAGTTGTTTCTAAGAGCCAACAATAAGATAAAAATATAGCTAAATAAAGATGCCTCTTACTTTTGAGTTCTTGCTTGTGAACTCATCAGTATTTTCACATTTTCTGTGTCTCAGAAGAGATTTTCTTTGAAGCTTTTAATAACTTTATGGCTTCTCCAAAAAGTTCATTCTAGTACAGTAAAGGATAACTCTACAACTTTATGTATAAAATAATGAGATATTTCACAATTTTTGTGCCAGGCATCCATAGATTTTTAAAAGAGGGCATTGTAAGAGTCGGAGGACGAAGTAGCAGTGAAAAACTGAAGCCCTTCGGTCTGAGGGAGCTGACCAGGGTAGGAAACTTTCGCAAAAATTTGCCACCGCACCTGAGGAGAGCCCACCACGATGTGAGTCCTGTATTATTGACATACTGAAACTCATATTTCATTATGACATTGTAAAAATTTATTTTATACTAATCTTATTATTTCTCAGGACTGACAGACAGAGAAATAGAGAATAGAATAAAAAATATTGTATAAATATAAATTGTAAATATTTTAGGATATACTGTTATATTTGTTTTATATATTTATATTTTAAACAAGTTATTTTTGTGCTTGTTTTCATTTTCATTTATTTAAAGTTTTAGTAAATTTGTGTTTTGTCATTCTGAATATTTTTAATGTCTGAACAATTTTAATTCTGTTTTATTTAGTTATTTCAGTACTCAGCACCTAGCTTTAGGGCCTTAGCACCTAGCTGAAATAAAATAGGTGTCTTTATATTTTATATAAATTCATTAAAACAGTTGCTTGATAGTTGCTTTAACAGTTAATGATTTTAGTTTTAGTTAACCGCTTTAACCCTGCCGTAAACAGACACGCACAAAAAAAGTTTGAATTGACACAAAGGTGAATAAATTATAAACTGTTCCTAAAAAACATTAAATATCTAATTAATGTTATGTTTAAAGGCAATATCAGATGCACGTTTTCCACAAGTTTATGATTCATTAGGGTCTTACTGAAAAGTCTATATAACATACTCATTTATATTTATCACACTTTGGTTAAAATTCCTCACACCTTTTTTGACGGTCTTGTCAATCAACTCTCATGGGAGGGGCCTGTGCAGAACTACGGCATTCTGACAGGAATCTCAGAACAGCCTGATTTGAGAGAGGGGATTTTAAAATAGGGATTTGAAGTAGATTTTTATCATTAATACACGATGGATGAGTACACACACTTCCACCACACATTTATGTTCAAACAACAACAAAAATGAATCTTAGCATCTGATGAGCCCTAATGAGTTGTGCTGTATGTCCACAGTTCTACACACAGATGGAGACCGCACAGGAGCACTTAAAAAGACAGTCCGTTCAGCTAGAGTGCAGCTTGCGTGGCGTCCTCAGAGAAGACTTCCTGGAGAAATACATCTCTTCTAGGCACTGGGACAGTCTGTGTCAACAGCCAGTGAGTGCCCCCCAACACACACACGCACACAGTTTCTCAAATGCTTTGCCACAGCTGTTAGACATGCCATCCATCAATGGCGTAGGCTATCCAGATCATGATGAAACTTTAGTTTAGAGCTAAAGAATGGCACAAGCTAGTAAACCGTTTGATTTTATTCATTTTTGTGAATTAGTGAATTGTGAATAGTGCAGTATGTTGCAATGAGACTGCATTTGGCATACAGCAACTGAGAATTTCACATCTTTATTATATCTGATATGCACATTTTTTAGGTGAAAATCTATGATTGCAAGCATGATCACCAGGATCTTTTGAGGAATGTTTATTTGTCCATCTCTCAGTCATCATTGTATTGTATTGCATTGCGTTATATGTTTGGGTAATTTGAGAATTTAAATATTATCCTTAAACATACTGGGAGATATAGAGTGAAAATGTATATTTATATACATTTTATGAAATTAGTTTGTTAAAAGGATTTCTTTAAATCCACCATGTTTTGCTCAGTTTAGGTCTCTGAATAAAACAACCACCCCATATATTGTGACTATATCATACTATGTCTGTACTATAAGCCAGTAGCAAACTTTTTAATAGCATGTTTTCTTTTTAATGAAATAAACTGTTCTACTTGAAAAATAAAAAAAGATTTTCAGATTTTACTCAATAATTTCCAAAATGATTTATCTTTCTGTGTTAGATGCTGGATGAATTTGAGAGTGTGAGGAGAAAGAAGCCCTCAGTGATGGCAGAGTGGCTTGGTATCGGATACTGGGGTAACAACATTTATTTTTATGCTCGGCATGTGGTGAAATAAACTGTTTTAAAAAATATTCCACAGCATCATTAAAGTTCAGTTCATGCTCATTAAAGAAAGAAATGGCGATTCTATTGGATCTCCTTCATTCTTTAATCTCCATTGATTTTCTCTTGCTACTGAGATGCATTATTTATTATCATTTAGCAATTAATGCAACAACTGACAAATTGTTCACAAGACAAAGTATTCCTCATTACTTAGTTATTGGCATAAATACAGTGCCAGTAATATATTTTATTTGGGCCTTCTGCTGGTTGAGGCCTAGTCTATCTGTGTCTTAATATGTCTCCATTTGTTATTAGTTTTCTTGACCATGCACATCATTAAAATAAACTATTTTATTACAGCGTGTTGATAAAGCACAAAAAAATGGGTGTGCTTAACATCTGTTTCTTCAGGTTTTGTGCGAGCTAAAAAGATGATTTTTCAGTGTTGTTTGAAAGCAGGACACATAATGCCCTACATTACAAATCCGGTCTGGACAATGAATGGATGCCAGAACCATAAATGGCAAATTAAGCATTGCAATCCTGCTTTCTTTCTCAGAGGCGACAGAAGAAGATGTTGCACAGCTAGAAGATGATGAACTGATAGATATCGATGAAGAGGCCGATATGATCCAGGCTGAGAGGAGAGTGGTGGATGCGGAGCACGAGGATAGAGACTGGAAAAAGCTGAGACAAGAAGAGAGACACATTGCTGACATGGCTGATTTGATGCTGGCTATGAACCTGAATGATGCTGAACCACAAGAACCAGCTCAGAATCAGGCTCAAGAGGGGGAATGGCAGGTATGACAATTTATGCATCATTTAATCATTTATATTGGGCTGAAAACAGTTTACATTATATTTATAAAAACGTACACGGAAATGTGCACACAAACTTTCTATGAGCTTTAATATTACTTGAGATAACATGGAACTCTTTTAAAAATGCATTTGTAACAGCACAGGACTATAAAAAAAACCTGAAGAAGCCAAATGCCAACTACAAAACTTTTAAAATAATTTTAATTGATTTGAAATTGAAATTGTTCAATTATTCTTTTGATGTAGGTCTCAGACTTTTGTTTATATTTACATTTTAAGTCTAAAAATATAGCATTGTTTTTATTTTTAACATGTAAAATAGGAACTTTTTAGCCTCTTAAAGGAAAATCACTCAGCCTCGTGTTGTTCTGAATACTTTTTCTTCTAATGTTTTTTCTAATTCTTTTTTTGGATGCAATAAAAACAACTGGTTTCCAAAGGTTGTCAAACTAAAAATGCAACAAAAAAAGCAAAAAAGCTTGGGTTATGCAAGAATTTTAATAGCTGTTGTACTTGGAAATTTCATGTTGATTATAATACATTGATGTGTACCGTGTTGTTATGAGCTCAGTGCTAGTGTTCTGCTAATGTGTGCTCAGATACAAGGCCACCAGAAGAAAAAAATGAAGCAAATGGCTAAACATGAGCTCAGAAAGACTTCAGCCATGAGTGAGTTAGAAGAAAGACAAATCAGGGATGTGTGGGTCCTCAGTCTGAAAGACAGATGGAGACTGTATCGGTGAGTCAAACACACATTCCCTGCACTAGATGGCAGCATTTACCTACAAACTTCTTTATGCCGCTCCATTGAACTAACAAGTTTCAAAATGTAATCTATAAATCAGCTATCTTAGAGTCATGCTTTGTTTTTTTTTCTTCAGTCTTTGGGTTTTGCGCTACCGGAGTGATCTTCGCACTAAGGCCCTCGCCTCTGAACAGATGTATCAGGAGGCAGCAGAGCGGCTCAATGAAATCCGCCGGCGTGAGGATCTGTGTGTGCTGCAGCAGGCTCGAGTCGTGGGTATGACCACCACAGGAGCGGCTAAATACAGACAGGCTCTTCAGGAGCTGCAGCCCAGGCTGGTAATTGTGGAGGAGGCGGCAGAGGTGTTAGAGGCGCACACCATCACCACCCTCAGCAAAGCCTGCCAGCACCTCATTTTGATCGGAGATCACCAACAGGTAGACAGGACTTCAAGTATTTTAAATGACATTAAATATTTATAAAATAAGTTGTTTAGTATGTTGCATAAACAGTTGTGATGCTTTCATGTGTTAACGCATGCCTTCTTGCATTTCAATCTGTGCAGTTGAGGCCTAGTGCAACAGTGTATGATCTTGCCAAGAATTTCAATCTGGAAGTGTCGATGTTTGAGAGGCTTGTCAGAGTCAACTTTCCATTTGTTCGCCTTAACTACCAGGTTAGTTTCTGTAATATCACATCAGCTATTTAAGAGTAGCACTTTAAGTAACACTTTATTTTAAGGTCTCATAATACAGAGTAATTAGCTAATTAGAAACTTAGTTGTAGTCTAAGTAGACTTGTAGTCTAACAGCCTGTAATTATGTAGATATAACAATCAGCTACTGATTGCCACAGTCATATCACCCTGCAGCCCAAGCCTAGTTGCCCACTGAAACTAAGCAGGGTTGAGCCTGGTCAGTACCTGAATGCGAGACCTCCTGGGAAAACTAGGTTGCTGTTGGTAGAGGTGTTAGAGGGGCCTCACCCTGTGGTCTGTGTGGGTCCTAATGCCCCAGTATAGTGACGGGGACACTATACTGTCACAAGAGCACGGTCTGTCGGATGAGACGTTAAACCGAGGTCCTGACTCTAGGGGTGTCCTGGCCAAATTCCTGCACACTGGTGGTGGTTGATGAGAGACCCCCCCCCACATGATTGTAAAGCGTCATTCATTCATTCATACATACAATGGCTACTAATAAGTACTTACTAGGTAATTACTCTGTATTATGGACACCTTAAAAAAGTGTTAATGCACTTTACACCTTTACAGTCCTGTTGTGCATGTACATACTATGTACTTGTTACAGTAATTACATCAACTGGATAATAACTGGGAACTAACCTTGAACTAGGTACTAATTCTGAACCCTGAACCTTACCCTCAAACTATTAAAAAGCCATGATGAAATACTCAACCCCATGTCATCCAAGATGTCTTTTAATTCTTCATTCGATAGGAAATTCAATTTTTTGAGGAAAACATTCCTGGAATTTTCTCCTTATAGTGGATTTCAATTGGGATCGATGGGTTGAAGGTCCAAATTGTAATTTCAAATTTAAGAGGAATTAGAGTCTTATAACAAACTATCATCATTTAAAAAAAATAAAGAAAATCATGAACATTTGATGACATGGGGGCAAGTAAATGATCAGAACTATCATAAACAGCAATTCTGTCCTGTTCGTTTGCAATGCATTTCTAGCATCGCATGAGGCCAAGCATCGCTCGACTGCTGACTCCTCATATCTATGAATCTCTGGAAAACCACCCTTCTGTGCTCGAGTATGAGAATGTTAAGGTAAGTAATTTAAGCAAATCCAATTGCACAACATTTTATTATAATATTACATCAGCCCAGCAAGATGGTAAAAAAAATAAATGCACTATTTTTTTTACTTGTGGTCTGCAGGGGGTTTTGACAAATCTCTTTTTTGTGGAACATTGTCACCTTGAGGAAGAGATTAAGGATGGACGGAGCCACCAGAACCCTCATGAGGCTCAGTTTGTTGTCGCACTTTGTCGCTACTTACTTCTCCAGGGCTACAAGGGATCCCAGATCACCATTCTGACGACCTACACCGGACAGCTTCACTGTCTGCGTAAGCTCATGCCCTCTCTGAAGTTTGCTGGAGTTAAAGTCCATGTAGTTGACAAATATCAAGGAGAGGAGAATGACATTATCATATTGTCTCTGGTGCGCAGCAATCTTCAAAGGAAGGTGGGCTTCCTGAGCATATCAAACCGCGTATGTGTTGCTCTTTCTCGTGCTAAGATGGGGCTCTATTGTATCGGAAATATGGAAATGCTCAGCTCTGTTAAGCTGTGGAGCAATATCCTTCACACTCTGAGAGAGCAAGGACAAGTTGGTCGTTCTTTAATGCTGAGCTGTCAGAATCATCCAGATAAACAGATCCAAGTGTCCTGCAGTAATGACTTTAAACATGCTCCTGAAGGTGGTTGCGATCAGCCTTGCCAGTATCGCCTGGATTGTGGCCACGTCTGCACCCGTATGTGTCACCCATACGATGCCGATCACAAGCAATACAAGTGTGACAAGAACTGCCCTAAGGTGCTTTGTGAGCTGGGCCACAAATGTACACGTCGCTGTCACCAAGAGTGCGGTAAATGCCAGGTGCGTGTAGACAAGGTAATTCCGTCATGCAAACACAATCAGAAGGTGCCTTGCCACCAAGACCCTGAAACGTTTGTCTGTCAAGAGCCTTGCCAAAAGACCCTCCCATGTGGCCATCCCTGCAAGGCAACTTGTGGAGAGTCCTGCACTAGCCAGTCCTGCAATGTTAGAGTTCCAATGCAGCTAAAATGTGGACACATGCAGGAAGAACCATGTTACATTTCCAGGGACCACAAAAAAGACCCGAAATGTAGATCTAAATGTGGCACCACCTTGAAATGTGGCCATTCATGCCCTGGAACTTGCTATGGATGCTGTCAAGGTCGCCTGCACAAAGCATGCACCCACAAATGCCAACAGACCCTTGTGTGTTCTCATCTGTGTCGGGAGCCTTGTGTTAGAGACTGTCCACCATGTTCGGTTAGCTGCGAGAACCGTTGTGTCCACAGCGTCTGCAAGAAGTTATGTGGTCAGCCTTGCGCCCCTTGCAACGAACCCTGCGAATGGCAGTGCCCTCACCACCACTGTTCCAAGCTCTGTCACGAACCGTGCGACCGTCCTCCTTGCTCTGTTCCATGTAACAACACCTTGCCCTGCGGACATCGCTGTATAGGACTATGTGGAGACCCTTGTCCCAATAAGTGTCGCATTTGCCATAAAGATGAGGTCACAGAGATCTTCTTTGGCAATGAAGAAGATCCAGGCGCTCGTTTTATTCAGCTTGAAGATTGCATGCACCTGTTCGAGACCACAGGAATGGATCAGTATATGAATCTTGACGAAGACCAAGATGCTGAATTGGATCAAAGGGTGATCCGACTTAAGGATTGTCCAAGGTGTCGAACTCCTATCCGTAGAAACCTTCGGTATGGCACTCACATCAACCGCAGCCTGGCAGCCATTGAGATGGTCAAGGAGAAGATCAATGGTGCACCGAGTGAAATCAAGCAAAAGCAAGAAGTCCTTAGCTTGGAACTGCGTAGGAAGGACATCTTGAGGAACCATCTTAACGAAAACTTTGCCTTCCTCAAAGAGAAACTCAGAACAAAGGACCTTTCACTCCTACAGCTTTGGCAGCTCGAGAACTTGATGACCTATCTCGAGAGTGTTGGAAAACTCAAAGAAATGCAAGAACAACATATGTCTCTTCTTGAGGACATAGTTTGGCCGTTCTCTAACAAAATGAAAGAAGTATTGAGATTCCTCTTAGATCCAGCTCAGAGGTTTTCAGAGCAGCAGATTGCAGATCTCGAATGTGAATTGAAGAGACTTTCCTACCTGGCTGAGCTCAATGTGCGCTGTGGCATGTCTCTCCTCAAAAGCCGTCTTTATAGCAGCGAGATCCAGCCGTTAAGAGATATCCTAGAGGACACTTTGCCTTTCTCTGAGGGTCTAGAACGTACAGTGAAGCAGATGTTTACGGTCCTGGACACCAAACTGCCTCGCAGTGGCCTGGGCATCACTGATAAGGAGAGAGTGATGATACTCAAAGCCATCGGTTTGAATAAAGGCCATTGGTACAAATGTCCCAACGGACACGTGTATGCAATTGGCGATTGTGGGGGTGCGATGGAAAAAAGCAAATGTCCTGAATGCAGCGCCTCTATTGGAGGTGCTAATCATGCTCTCATTCAAGGAAATGCTGTGGCAACTGAGATGGATGGCGCAGAACATGCCGCCTGGTCAGAAGCTGCCAACTTGGCAAACTTTGACCTGCAAAACATGGAAGAATGAAATTCTTAGGTGCTGTTGTATTCTTTCTGCTTTAGTGTTACGATCTGGTAAACAAAAGGTAGTAGTTGCACCTTAAGCAGAGAAAGTAGCAAGAGCTTTAAAACTGAACTTTTTCTCCGCACTTGCCACTGATGTGAGAATTAAACTGTATTTTGCATTATGTTATTGTACTTTTATTGCACAACTAGTCAATCTCTTAATGATTCCTCATAAATTCTGGAAATTTAGTTTCCTATCAAAATTTCCATTAAGATAAAATATAGTAGAAGCTGCCGATCATACTTGATTCGTTCATGTCGGATTAAAAATGTGACCCAAGAGTCAAAATCATTGCTACTGCCTGCTAAATGACCAGGAACTGCATCGTGTTTACTCCTTACACACATTTAATGCTTTGTGAGTGAGCCTAGTTATTCTGCACAGTTCAGTTCATTAGCTTTTAAAAACATTCTGGAATTATTATAAGAGTGATATAAACAATAAGCACTTTGTTGTTGTTTTTTTAAATAACATATAGGCCTATATATTATAATAAGTCTTTTAAAATATATATTGTGCTACTGTATGCTGGATCCTGACTGGTCAATATGGTTAATGTACTTAAAAGTCCTTGATCAAAATCCACAATTATTAACTATAGCCTACATGCTACTAACTGTATATGCTCACAAAAAAAAATAGCACAATAATATGCTTAATAAAATATTTTTTTTTTATAGAAAATGTGTGTCGTTAATGTTTTATTTGATGATAACTGTTTCATAAAAGCAACTTAAGACCTTTATAGCCAATGTTTTTGGTATTTAGGTGTACTCTAATCCAGTCCTCTAGTTCATCTTTGGTTTGATTTCACAAGGTGGCAGCAGTGTAACTTCAAACAGCTCTCAGCAATGAAGTCTGTATACATTTGTGCTTTCCATAACCCAAGCGGTGCTTTTTCTCATGTACAGTCAGACTCTGACCTGCATCAAGAAACATACTGGTCTCTGTCAACTTCAGCAGGTTTATTCTCTGCTGATATCTGCCTAATAATAAAGCATTACCTGAGCTCTCAGCCTAAATTACAGAGCGAGTCCAGAGGCTAGTCTGTGAGCAGCTGGGACGGCTTCCATTTAGGCTTCCCAGCAGCTTACATCAGTTCATTATGTGATGAATGTCGTCCTGTCATAACATAAACCCGAATGCAAAGTCGGCACTTTCTGCACAGGAACTAAGGGTGGGGTGGAGAAGCGACAACAATGACAAAAACTGTTGTGTCAGGATGCGAAGGAAAAGCAAGCAGAACTTTAAGCGTATTTCTGAGGGACAGTATTTACAGCCGCTGATTTTTATAGGCCTGAAAAAAGCAAGTGAAGCAAAACGCAACAATTTCTTGTGTCATATTTTTTTAATATTTTTTTAGTTTAATGCTTCATGAGTGCCTAAGAACTGTGGTAAAAATGAACCCTTCAGTGCTTTATAGATTTTTCGGAAATGGCAATACGATAAAAGAGAGTATCGTTCGATAAATCAGTGAGCGATGATGACAAAAGTTGTTTTGCTAATTAATATAATTTATCCATTTAGCTGTACAGCATTTACTGTTGCCACCGATCAACACATCGTTTGGCAGCTTTATGGATCATTGGTGTGAGGTTACGGTTTCCAGAAGTCGATTTTTCAATGGCTTCACACTCATCTGCTCATTATGGATGTGACTTTTCTTTTCTGTTTGAATTCAAGGACGGATTAGGACAGGACCAGAGTCTGACGCATGATTGGGGGAGGGATCGAGCATCTATGCATGATTGTTCGGCACAATGAGTCATTGTGTTTAATGGAGAGGATCGTTTAAGTGTCACACAGAGTGGACGGTGCAGTTCACAGAGATACAGATGAGCACACGCTAGCTCCTCCGTCCACGCTGAGCGCTAATGTAATTAAGGTTCAAGTACCTCAGTATGCAGATGGAGAAGAACATGTTACGACATCATAGATGCAAGAAAACTAGGTTCCTGGTCTGAATTTGGTGCATGTTAAATATGACAAAAAAGTACCATGCTACTGTGTTTATTTACTTATTTTTACAGTAATTTCATGGTATATAACAGAGTTTGCCAGACATGGGTTTGTTCTTGTAATAATGCCAATATAAAATCTAAATGAATAAAATAAACCTTTACCGTAAGCAAATATTTAAACCAAAACATTTTGGTAACACTTTACAATAAGGTGTCATTTGTTAACATAATGTATTAACTAACATTAACTAAGTGTTGTTCATTCTTAGTTCATGTTAACTAAAGCTGCTAACTAATGTTAACTAATGAACATAAATAAAAATGCATAATTTTTAATTATTTTATTATTAGAAAAAAATTGCATATGCATATTGCTTATGCATACCTAGCTGCTAGTTTGCAACAACTTACTTGCTTGAGCTAAATAATACATTATTTAGTTAATCATTATTATGTTTATTATATTATTTGAGTCAAAAAGCTGGGAAACCCTGTTAATCATTCAGTACCAAGGTAGATACGTTTATGATATCATACATATACCTACATATATATACATAAATAATCCAGATGAGATGCCTGATCTTCCTTGCGTCTTTTCTTAGGTCAAGCATCAGAGATCCTTGAAATTTCAAGGACTGAAGTCACCTCATTGCTTTTTAGGAGAAACTACTGGATAAAAATAGCTCTGATTTGCAATCCATGATTGTCTGGGAAGTAGTGGTTTATCTGTTCAATGACTGCAAATTGTTCTCACTGTTAGCATCAGTAGATTTGCACGTCATTACGATATCTGTGGCTGTTTTCCGCGTTACATTTATCAAACCCATCTGGTTGGAACGAACTGATTAAAATTTCATCGGGCCCTGTGGTGACCAGCTATATGCTTGCATGAAATAATGTGCATGTGGATGTGTAAATATAGATCCGGTAAGGTTACAACTTTGCCATAAAAGCACATAAAAGCCTTATTCATTCTCGATTTATTCTCTATGTGTACTCGACCGGCTCATTTCAGTGACAGACACTTTTGTGTCGTGCCGTACGGCTGCTTTAATTAATGTTGGATTATACATCCCTTGAACAGTCACAGATTCATGTTCAAAAGGAGGTTTGGTGTGTAACGAGGTGTAATCGTCGAGTCTTGGAGTGTCTTATGAAACATGGAAAAATGTCTGAACTTTTAATCATGTAATTACCAATGGGAATGAAGAAAAACAACGGCGGCTAAAAGATTAACCTTCTTAATAGGTTCTGTCATTCCAAACCTGATGAGGAACGATACCAATAACTTCCCTTATCTACCCCAGTTATGCTTCAGTTACGAAACCCAGGTTGCAACAAGAATTTCCACTTATATAATGCCTGAGATTTTTAATGAAATATGTGGTTCGGCATTTATTTAAATTCACTGCGGTTTCATTTTGATGACACATGAACATTTTGAATTCTTTATTTAGCGTGCAATAATTTTCAATTCTATTTAGCACTTTGTGATTTTTCTGTACCATCCTGGGTTTATTTTTCCCAAGAGCTTCTCGTAATGCATTCTGGGTGTAAAAGTACTCCTGTCAGAAGTTGAACACAGTTTTTCTTCCACTGAGACGATTCACTTCTTAATTCCTCGCCCCCTGTTGAACTGATTTCACTTTGGCTCACGTTCTTGTTTTTTTATCTAGACCAGTTCTGATGCCTCCCCTCCTTCTTGGCACCGGTTCTGCCAGCGTATTTTGTACAACCACTGCCAATTACAGACTCAGCAAAGCATGCTTTTAATAAGCCTTGTTTGCCATGTGAAAGAAAAACATGCATCAACATGTTTTTTTGTAAGAGGAGCAAATTCAAAAGTTGCAATTAAAATCTGGCGAAGCTGGAAGATGAGAAAGTGTGAGCATCAAGTTTAACAAGACTAATATTTTTTTGGAGCCCCAAAAAGGACATTAAGATACATTGTAGGATCAAGGACAAGTTGTAAGTGCAAGGTTAAATGTAGATATATTTCTTTTGACATTTTTGAGAGATGAAATATCTGCTAAACGTAAGGCTTGTAGGTACTGGTCATTGCTATTCCATTGCTAAGGTGTTCTGCATGGTTTTTAGAGCATTATTATTCAGTTATTAGCACTAATTACTAGTCCTGGGGTCTTTGGTTTGTATATACAGCTTAGATAATTCTTCAATTGCATCTGTGGGATGGGATGATCAGGTTTGAATTATCCAGCAGTTGACAAATCATTAGTCCAGTCACTTGACTTGGTTAATTAAGTGTAAAATATCTGCTTTTTGTCTTTCAAAAGTGTGACAGAGATGATTGTGATTGATAGCATGTTTAACAAACCGCCTGTATTTGCAGAAGTCTTTGTTTTCCGTTTAACTAATTCCAGAATGACTCTCTGCTGATGTTAGAAGCTTGACAGGTCTGACACGACCAGTTGAGCTTCATTTGCAACAAGGAAAACCCTCCGGTACAGGCAGTCCATCAGACCTGAACATAGTGAATTACACACAGATAATTTGAGACTGAGACTCACACAGGTACATGACTCTTTTCACATAATAATGATAAAAAGTGGTGTAATTGCACAGCTAATTGGCCTTTTTTAAATCACTCGAGATGCATGCTTTACTCTTTAGCTCCTCTGTGGTCATTCAGAAACAAGGGCCCGAATGTGATTTAACAGGCCATTTTGAATGTAAATGCAGTTTTGTTTATCATACGATGCATGCCTCTATCTGGACATGTAAATAAAATCCAGCATCTTTTTGCCCAGGTAAGCATATTTACTCAGGTGTGATTCTAAACTGATTTGAATAAATGTAAGAAACTCAATTTCACCTAATGGCAGCTCACTGTTGGAGCACCTGCGGTTGAGTTAGTGAGTGACATTAAGGCTTTGGTTTTGCTGTGCTGGGCTGAGAAATGCTTCATAACTCTGGATTCAATTCAGCATTTTCAATATGACACCATATGTGCTGTTTTGAGATAGGCAATTATGTGTGCGGGCACTTCACATTTAATGAAACATAGCCAAGAAACTGGAGCTAATGAGAAGCAATTCTCTTCTTTAGAATTTCAGACAGCGTCAATTTACTGGAGTGCGTAACTGCTCATATAAGAGTATGGTAATTCTAGTAAATAAACAAGTATTTATCCAAATATTCAAAAATGAAGTATTTATTTTTTACACACATATATATATATATGTATATATATATGTACAGTACTGTGCAAAAGTCTTAGGCCACTAGTATTTTCATTGGTTTTAAGTAGGTTATTTCTATCTTTTTTGTCAGTTGTAAATATCAGTTTACATTTCCAAACATTAATTTTGTCAGTAATTGTAATAATGCAGTGAACAAACTGAGTAACAGGACAAACTGAGACAGACTCAATCCAGAAGGAACTGTGGCAATGTCTCCAAGATGAAGAAAAAACCTACCTGGAAAGCTAGACACTCATGGAAAAATGCTATAAAATGAAGATGCTTTCAAAAATAATGTCATAAATAGATTTAATTTATCAATTAACTACTGTTAAGTAAATCAAATAAATATTTGGTATTGGAGGAACACTTGCCCAGAGTTTTTCAGGTAGGTTTTTTCTTCATCTTGGAGACGTCGCCACAGTTCTTCTGGATTTAGTCTCAGTTTGTTCTGTTACTCAGTTTGTTCACTGCATTTTTACATTATTACAAAAATAATGTTTGGAAAAAGAAACTGATATTTCCAACTGACACGCTGCCACACAAGATATCAAGAACCCACTTAAAACCATTTTTTGTTGCTGAAAATACTAGTGGCCTAAGACTTTTGCACAGTCCTGTATATATGGGATGCTGTGACGTACAATTGTACAAACAAAACAAAAACTCTAACATCGAAGATAAACCTTTCTAATGCTATGTATAACTCCAATAATGGAGATACATTTTTCTCATATTATTTGTGCAAATTAAAAATGTTGCTGTCACACCACTCATGCATTATGTATGCATTACTTTTTTTTATTGGCACATTTTTTGGTCCTAGTTTGTTATTAGGTGGTTGTTCAAAGGCTCAGTTTTCATCCTCTAGTGTAAATATGAGTTTTTTTCCCCCACCTGCTTTATTGGTAGTTCATAGAAGCAGTATCACATCTGTCCTTAACAAGCCGATGATTTGATGTATTGTTGAGGCATCAACCTCTAGCTTGCGCAATAGAAATGCTTCTGCTTGCCTTTGTAGCAGATGTGATTGTCGTCTCAGGTTTGACAGAGAAGCATCCGTGCCTTAATTTAACCTGCTGCCATTTGAGTCGAACGTTAAAAGACATCCGTGCACTATATAACACTACGAAAGCCATTCTGTTTGAAAAGACCCACGAAAATCTTGGCATGCCACCTTGGCCGACGTTGCAACGTGCCAAGTGTGCTGAATGGACGTTTGGCAGCGAGCGGGGGGGGAGCGTCTGACAGCCTGCTTTTATATGCCTGTGTAGCCGCGTGATTTGTGCTCTGCCAAAACCATCGATCCACTCCAAATTAGAACAATTACTGCCGCCTCGCCTCCCTTTTTCCCTGCCTTTCATTAAAAATGGCTCTGTCGATAACACTGTTTATGTCAGGATTAATGTGATGCCGACCTGACAGGATGTCATTATGTGATTATTTCATCTCGGGCTGGCAGAAGGAAAAGAATAAGACAGAATGAAATTATTGTTAAAAAAGATGTTTTGTTTCACCTGGCACCTTGAGCGAACAGAGATCGGCCTGCATGTGTTCAGCCAAAGCAGGTGATTTCCTATAGCAGAAGTCTTGATTGGGAATTGCTTATACGTAATGTATTCCATGCAATGCAGTTGTTTAATTATGCAATGCAAATGTTTAGTTCCCCTAATTGCATTGGAGCTTAAACCCATGTATACTGGATTTTCTTTCCCTCCAACTTGTTGTATTTGTGGTTTTTGAGCATGAGGGTATCACACAACGCATCCATGTTGACATCTGTCTGATTCACTGACTGTCTGCCAAGTGACAGAGGAATTTTGTGCAAGAAAACTTTTTGAATCGAGTCTGTCAGGACAAATGATTTTTGACATTGACAGCAGATGGCATGTGAAGTGTTTCTTCTCTCCTTTAAAAATCGATTTATTTTGCCAATGTAATTGTATGGTTAGTTGCATTTTATTATTTGCTTAGTTGTTCCCTGCTGATTTTAGGTGGGATAATTTCATTCAATCAGGATCAGCTGGCAGGAAAGGTTGGAAGAAGCCTTGTGATTCCTATTAGATCCAATACCATCAGGATCCAACACCAGCAGGTGGCAGATCTCGAATACGAATAGAAGAGCCTGTCTTGTGCTCGAAATTTGCTTTGAAAATGGTTAGAAACATTTTTACAACCTTTCAGTGAAAAGTTCTTGAAAGAACCGTTATCTAATAACCTTAAAGAACTTTTTTTGCAATTGAAAACATCCATGGATGTTAAAGGTTCTTCACTGAACCGTTGATGCCAGTGAAGAAGTTTATAACAGTTGACATGGATCAAGTACCTTCTTCAATTCAAGTCTGTTGGATTTTTCCACTTGTTTTGTTATTCTTGTCATTCTTCAGGCATCACTTAGAAATGTACTATAGCACGTCTCTGCAAAAACACTGAATAAGAAAACTTGGGTATTTCTTTCAGTGTGGAAGGTCTACCGGGTCTTTTGGAAATAAAATGAGTAAAAAAGGATGAAACTGAAAGTGTTTATTTAGAATTGTATTAATTTCCATGATGTGTCTCTGGTTAGACCTTTAAGTGAAATGTTAAGAGTGTATAAGTCTATTCTCAAATCCCTTTCAGTGGTGTAGGTGCTTGTGAAGATAAAAAGCATGCAGAGGTTGACAGTTCTGCTTACTGTATTTGCCTGTGAGGCTAGGAAATCAACAAGAACTGTCAATTTAACAAGTTAAAAGAGTTCACCCAACAATTTGCAGACCCTCAGGCTCAGGCCATCCAGGATGTGGAAGAGTTTGTTTCTTTGTTGGAACAGATTTAAAGAAGTTTTGCATGCAATGGATGCTCTGCAGTGAATGGGTGCCATCAGAATGAGAGTCCAAACAGCTGATTAAAAACATTGCAGTAATCCACATCACTCCAGTCCATCAGGTAATGTCTTGTGAAGCTAAAAGCTGCGTGTTTGGAAGAATCCATCATTAAAACGTTTTAAACTTCAAATAATTGTTAGACAAAAATATGAGCACATTATCCATAATGACGCCATAAAGTCCATGCGTTCTCTGTAACATTTATTTCGACTTTTTTTCACTAGAGGAAGACTTGTTATGGATTATGGACTCAGATTTTAGTTAAAAACATCTTATTGATGGAGCTTTTGTCTTCTCCAGACATTAACTGATGGACTGGAGTGCTGTGGACTATTGTGATGTTTTTATCAGCATGTTTGGACTCTCGTTCTGACGGCAGCCATTCACTGCAGAGCATCCACTGATGAGCAATTGATGCCTTTTTTCCAAATCTGATGAAGACACAAACTCATCTTGCATAACCTGAGGGCGAGTACAATTTCAGCATGCGTTCTTTGTTTGCTAAACTATCCCTTTAGGCTTTGGAAACAATGCGCTTTCTAAAACAAGAGTTTCTAAAAGCTCTCGTTTCTTCAAATCATCCTTTGGGTCTGTTATTTTGCATGCAGCTACAAAGCCGAGCAGATTATGAAGCTCCTTGATCCTCAGCAGGGAATCTGCCAGCGTGAAACAAAAGGCCGGCACACGCAGACCTCTGGTTTTGTCGTGGCATGTTGCATATGTCTTCCTGTACAGGAGCGTGTTCTTCTCTCTGAAATCAGCTGAGCGAGGTGCCCTGCGCCCGCGGGTTCCTGCCAGCCGTGGTGAATGAATTTCGACAGCTGCACGGCCTCAGATAGTCACATTGTGTCATGACAGCGCAGGGGCCAAAGAGAGAGAGGAATACAGGAGAGCTAGAGCCTCTCGCTGCTGACCTGAGACCTGTCAAAGCCCCTTCAGCCTGCTGCGGCTTCACGTCAACAACATCTGCTAACAATCTGCCTACAATTAGTCAGATGCCCGGGAAGGTTTCGTCAAGCGACACCTGTTCATTCTGCCATCGCAGGAGGACACCTTCTGGCAGAGGGCTGAATTAAACACACCGATTTCTGCTAAAATCCAGAAAATAGTGCAGTCTCTCATCTGTCAAAGTGAAAGTCAACCTGACATGGCACAAGTGAAATTTGCTTTTTTAAATACATGCTCCTGGTTTTAGTGTGCATGATTCATCTGTGCACATAAAATCGCTCGTAATCTTTCATCAAAAATGTAATAACCTGCTCTGAAATGTGCTTTTCAGCTGACGTGATCAGGCAGGTCAGTCCAATTGGCAAGCATCTTGCTAAGGCCTTCAGGCAGCTATTTCCAGTCTTGTAAGTACAGCTCTTATCTATTTGAGTGGGAAATGATTGCAATGTCCAAAAGTTTTTATTATTATAATTTTTTCCCTACTTTGTCATGTTTTACTGTTTAAAATGACGGAGGGAAATCTGATAATATTGATCTTATAAATCTGGCAAAACACACAGACACACACACAGTACCTGTATATGCATAAATGCTGCCAGCTTTGCTCCATATGCAATCGGTTCCTGTAATATTATGTGAGCCAATCATCTGAGCCGTAATAGTAATAATATAATAAAGTCCTATTCATTCTTTCAAAAGGGGAAATCCAAAGCAACACAATAGGAGAAAAACTATTTTTAAAAAATAATTATATTTAGTAGTTTGTTGAACAGCTATATTAGGAAGCAAGCTACAGAAGATAAGAAAAGCAGAGAAGAAAAGGCCACTTGAAAAACTGGGAATTCTATAAAACTCCTTACAGCAGGTTCTGTTTCACATTTTTAGGAGCTCTATAATGTAATAGGCATTGGTGCAATATCTGACATTATATAATACAGTGATTTTTATATTGCTTAAAAAAGGTTATTTTGTCAGGACACTGTTCCGAGAAATGTATAGCAAATCATGAAACCTTATGCCATGTTGCTTTATAAACAAAAATGTAACCTGACTACTTAAATTACTCCACATACATCATAATCTTAACAGCAGAAAAACATCCCTTACATCTCAGTGAAGTTTATATTTCATTCTTTTATCTTTTAAAGGCTATATTAGCCCCGGGTTAATCTACACAACCCTTTTTGCTGGTGTTTATCCAGTAGACACATAAAGCTAGCAAATGTTTTAATGCTAGCAATAATTCATATGAGCAAGAAAGCCTGATTTAAACAGCGGTTTTGGATGGTTGAATGTTTTAGCGCTTTGCTGCCCTTTTACAGCGAGAGGTTAATTGCAGTGTGCTTATGCAAAGGGACAGTATTGGCCCAAGTCAGGATTGTGGACCGGATGTCAAGTGTTTTGTGTACAACACAATTCAGTTTTAAAGTAATCCTCCATTCCAAAGGCTAACTTTCTAAAGATAAGTCTCTACTAAGTTCTCTGCACTGTAATTGCCTCTAAATGCATTCATTTATTTATATGGTAGTTATTTACCAGTGCAACCACTTGTGTTGTAATGAAATTTCATAAATAATGAAATGCATACATGGAGACAGTATTTAAATATTGAGTTTTATATATGGCAATACTAATGGTAATAAATATTGTGCACATAAAGTATATGCTCTCTTATATTAAGGGTGAAAAAATAATCAAACTATTTTCTGTGATTGCCTCAAAAGCATTTCAAATCCATTAAAACTGTATCTAGGTCACTGAGTAAAATGCATGTAAAAATTTAGATATGCACTATAATGGAGGTCTCAAAAATGCTGCTATAGTGTTTGAAAGATACGCACGGCAGTGCTAATAAATGACTGACTGAATGATTTCCACTTCATTAATCATGATTATCCAAGACTCACTGTTTCTGTGACTGATATTTTTATATGATTTAATAATCATTAAAGTATGAAGCCCTTGAAGGATCTAATTATCACATTCACAGCACATACTTATTTTTCAATTAATTATATCAAATTACCTTTTCATTTCGATAAGATGCACTCAGCCTCTCTGCATTCATCGCTGTGAGCTGAAGCATCGTCCTGAAACCAACAGAATAAAACAAGAAGTGTGCTTTACTGTTTTATATTTGATTTGCATGTGCATGTGAAACCAATCAATGTTCCGCTACCGGTTGGCTCTCCCTGCTGCAACATGTTTAACAAACAATGAAAACGAATGACGAATGCAAACTCCAGAATTAATTCAATTTGTGGGATTGAACAAATCACATTACTGGATTTACCAAAACATTCAAGGTTAGTTGCATCAAATCTTTTTTTTTATTATTATTTAAGTTAAAAATTCTCTTTTAGACTGTGCTCGATCTGTGCAGATTTCTCTCCGGATTCAGAAGAGATAACTTAGCACTATATGGACTCAGCTTCTGGCTTTACAAGATCTCAAGTGATAAACTGGAGTGTTGTGGATGACTTGTTTACTCTCATGCCGACGGCACCCATTCACTGCAGAGCATTCATTATTGAGCAAGTAATGCAATGCTACTTTTCTACAAATCTGACAAAGAAACAAGCTCATACATGTTTAGCAAATTTCATTTGACTTCTATTTGCTCACTATTCCCTATCTGTTTGTGTCAAATCATCAGTTTGAGTCTGCAGTTTCTTTAGTGGTTTTTGTGCAACTACTGTTTTTTTTTTCTCTCCCAATGGTTGTCCCCAAAATGGCATAAGCTGCAAGGTCACTTTATATGTCGGTTATATGACTTTGTACAGCAAGTCTAGACTGCCAGTGACAGCACTAAATATGACGTCTGGCGTGAGTCAGCACTTGGATGCTTGCTGACCGGCAAAGCAACTGTGTGTTAAGCGTGCAACAGATTAAAACGCTCAGCTCTGAGAAGTTTCCCCAGCACCATTTATATTTTTCATTTTCATTATCTGTCACTGGAGGTATAAATGCCACAAGGATTAGAGAAATTACATGGACTCTTTGCTCGCCTGCCCTCCACGCTTATCCGCCCTCGTCCTCCATCCATCCCAGGGTTGCTAAACTCCCACCAGCATTCGCCTCACGCTACACGCGCCGAGGCAAAGCTCCTGCGCCCGGACCGGGTCGCAGACAAGCGCGTAACCTGGGCGACTGGCGTAGTGTCTTAGGAATTTCTATAATCCTGCAGATCTATTACAGATAGCGCCGCTGACACAGGCTACAGAGATTAGAAGCAGCAGATACTGACTGTATTGATTGGCCCTTCTCATCCCTCGGCCGCATGGGCGTGTAATGGAACGCGGTAATGAATTCCAGCAGCCTGTCACAGTCAGAGACCTCTAATTGAGTCCGAAGCATGCGAAGAGTTGTGTGCGTATGGACGTATGACTTTAGAGAGGGATTAACCCATCTTAAAAACCGGTCGACATGCGCTTTTTTTTGACGCAGTGCTCTTCAAAAGCGTCCAGCTGATGTCTGAAAGTCGGCGCACGAATGAGGTTTTGGTGCAGCTGAGGATTATTGTTGCTGGAAAGTTACATCATCTTCTACTCGAGGAAGTTCTTCTATAAGCCCGTGAGCTCTTCAGTGCTAACAAACCGCAAACACACTGATGAGGAGGACGCAATCATATAGGCTTATGTATCTGTGCGTTTTCACTGTTTTTTGAAATGAGATCAAATGCTCATTACAGCCATGTGCACAATTGTGTGGAATAATTGCTTTTTTTATTAGGAGACAGTATGTAAACATCCTTTACTCAGACTAGTGACCTTAATTTCTCACCTCCCTTTGGCAAAAGCAGGAGTCTAACAAATCTACTGAGGTTTAAAACAAGACAACTATTTGAATTATAAAAGCATAACTCAAGATTAAATATATTAACAAACCTAAATCATTAGACAAGCCCTATAAGTAAATTCATGTTGTTTCCAAGATGTTTTAAAGATATTTTTACTGGAGAACAAGAAGAACAATGAACAAATGTGGAAATCACTTGTTTTCCAAACCTGAAATTACAATTCTACTTGTATTTTAAGTTAATGTGGGTATATAATATAATCACTATATTTGTAGAAACTCTGGCCTGAAAGCACAGCAACTTAAATCTAGTCAGTGTTCCTATTATATTTTATATTTCCATTCAGCAGAGGCTTTTATCCAAACAATATGTGACTTTTTATGTATATCACATATCGGTATGTGATATATTCCCTGAAATGCTTTTGCTTGCATGCTGTTGTCTACACTTGCACTTGAATTTGCCTTGGGCTGTTTATTCTTAGCCAAGCAAACACAGGGCTTTTTTCCCATTTGGAATAGTGGACTGCATAATGATAAACAAAATTTACGGTTATTATATCAGAGTAAAAATATGCATGTTTTTTCTGCCACATCGGGCCACTCTAAAGGAAAATAATCAGATGCATTTGCTTTGTTTTAAATTCAAAATGTATCTCCTAACTTATAAGACTATTGCTTGACTGGTTAGAGCCACGTTGGAGATCAAAAGATCGGAGCGCTCTAGAAGTGTGCCGGGAATTACTGCTGTCAAATCAGCCTTTTGCTTACACATAGGTCAACCACAATCAATACAGTCTTTCACTGTAAATGACTCTTTGTGGAGCGGATTTCATCTAGAATCAAATCAGGATTGTGTCATGTTTTTCCCCAGTAAGTTATTGAGTTTTTCTGCTAACGTGAGCATTGGCTTCTTTAGGTCTTCTGTGCAATTACGTCAGCTAACAAACCTGCAGAAATGAAGCTCTACCGCGGACAGGGACGCTTGCAAAATCTGCATGCAAATATTTAGTCTTGCTGCATATTCTCAAGGTGAAATGAGCGTGCTGGTGAAATCCTGTGCTTGCTAAATTCATTATTGACTGCCGCGGTGCTGCCAAGCCGTTTCTAATAGGCCATGGTGAAGCTTATGAGCCCGCTTTTCTTCTCACAGCATGTGTGCTTTCCCCACAGGCATCAGCATTGATACGATAGATTGCTAACAACACACAATAGCTACAAGGCTGTTGCTAATCACAATATTGATCCTATAACTCTTCCCATTAGAAACTCTTCAGCTTTGTGTGTAGCATTGTATGAATGAAGTCTAGTTGTGGAAGTCTCCTGGGACTGTGATTAAGACCTGCTTCTGAACACTATCGCCAGTTTTCAGACATAGAGTTGCATACAGAATCAATCACTGATGAACTAGCGTCAGGTTGAGTCATATTGTTTGCTCTGGACAAATAGAGACGAACCGAGAGCAAAGCATTGCACTGCATGGATATATTATTTATACTGGCTAGAGAAAAAATGAAAGGCCATTTCAGCCAGGAAACAAAATAAAGTTAATTGTGATTTGTTTTTTCTTTCTTTCTTCATCCCACAGTTAAGACTTTGCAATTATGAGAAAAAAAAGTCAAAAACCTGACATAAACACTTCTGACTTTTTTCCCTGTTGCAATTTTTATTTATTTTTTCTGCCACTGCGTCTTTTTATCTCACTCTTCAGACTTTGTCTAACAATTATGAGGAAAGAAAACTGTGAATTGTGCCATGGAAGAAAACTAAAAAAGCCAATTCATCCTTTTCTTATCTGAATCGGGAGTTAAAAACTCTTCGAATTTTGTTTTTATCTCTTGTAAGAGTTCATATCTAACAAAGATAAAGAATTGTTAGGAAAAAATAATTCCATGGAAACAGGCTTACAAAGTTTTATCTTTGTTTTGAGTGGATATTGAACAATAGTATGTGAACAATATTAACGCGTATTATCTTGTAAATTTGCTCGATGCTCACAAACATCACAGGTAGAACAAATCATAGCAATTGCACATAAAACCAGCTCAAATGTTCAATGCGTGTAAAATTAAATATAATAAGCATTAACCCTCCAACAGAGGCATTGCACACTTAAAAATGTCATGCAGGGCAATGCATATTACTTTACAAAATTCGGACAAACCCCAAAAATGTGGTATAGGACTGCATTGCAGTCTTCGTACTTCTGGCGTTTAGTGGTGAATGATTCCACCGCCAACAATATGTGGTGTCAGACTCATTGGTTTTCAGTGAAAGATGTTGACTTTTAATTGATAGATGGCTGTAGTGACAAAGGGCATGTGATGATTGAATTTGTTGTTGATATGATGCATCATGCACTGGTGCAATTTATTAAAAACAACACGACATAAAAACTGATTCTATGCAAACATGGAGTGGCATGTAAACCATAAATTGTTCTAACAAAACTCCAGCAACACCAGTTGTTGTTGAAGTTGGTTGGCTGTGTAAAAAGTGAAATGTCAGTCAGAGCTGCCTTAAATGTTGCTGTTGTTTTAATGAGTGCCTCTCTATTACTACCCTGTGTGTAAGAGCTTGAGGTAAGCAGTGTTATGTTTTAGCACTATGTCGCGTTGATTTCATGTCGTATTTTTATTGGTTGGTCAGTAAATGTGGATTGTACCAGCAAACACACTGTGAGAGGATCACGCTGAATCGTAGGGTTTGCAACAGCTTCAATGTGAAATATTTAGAGAGTGGCGCTAAAATGAACTTTTTTTGTCTAAATGGTTCCATAAATAGTTCCTTTAACATCTAAAGAACCTTTCGGTTTCACAAAAGGGTCTTTGTGGAACCAAAAATATCTCTATGGCATCATCATCATGTGAAGAACCTTTGAAGCACCTTTATTTTTAAGAGTGTAGAGGTTTCAAACAAGAACATTTAGTTTGTTATTTTGGCCTTGTCAGGTTGCGAACTCAAACCCCCAATAAACCTATTGTTGTTGCAGATTTTTTTTGCCTTTCATGTTGTGCTTCTTCTTTAGACAGGGTGCAACAATCTTTTAAAGAGTGTGCTACATTGTTTTCTTTAATGCCAAAAATAAAATGGATTTCATTCTGTAATCGTTTTCATAATTGACATCAGTAATAGCAACATTCTGGGAAAACCGAGAAGGAAAGCTGGGAAAGCAGTTAGTAGTAATTACTCTGAACTGCTTCAAATTATTTGACCTTTAAAGTCCAGCTGCTCCCCTGGAAGCAGTAAACATCTGCACTGACCTGAATGACTGATGGCAGGGTTTTGTCGGTTCAGTAGAAGTCCCAGGAGTAGATCTCAGACCATCAGACGAGCACAGGCTGCTATTGCATTGGTTACAGTGAAGTTAAACAGGGTCATTCCTGTTACGCAGCACCTTTTGAAGTATTTCTATGACAGCGTATTGCAGATATGTGCTCTGGTTGAACTTGAAAGCAGCAGGAGATGGACTTTTTCAAGTGTTGCTATGGATTATGGTCAAAATATTTTGATTAAAAGCTATAGTTTACTGTTTTATTGATTTACTTATTACAGTCTCGCAGCTTTTGTCTTCTCAAGATTGACTGAAGTGTTGTGTTTTTTTTAGTTTGGACTCTCATTCTGACGGCACCCATTCAATGCAGATCAATCACTGCTAAGCAAGTGATGCAATGGTACATTTCCTTAATAATAGTTCATTCAAAAATGAAATTTCATTATTTAAATGTCATCATTTACTCACCCTCAAGTAGTTCCAAACCTGTATGAATTTCTTTGTTCTGCTGAACACAAAAAATATATTTTGAAAAAACTTTGCACCCGAAACAGCATCATATCCTGAATGATGACAGGATCTTCATTTTTTTCTTCATTTTGTTCCTTTAAGGGACTGGCTTGTGTTAGTTTGAAGCGACAAATGAGGAGACAGCAGCAATGTTTCTTATTCAGTATTTTAGAAATGAAATTAGAATAGAAATTGTATCGTGGTAAAAGAAAACCATCTAATATGAGTTTAGTATTTCAGGAACTGACTGTCACTTCTCCAGTTCTTCAATCTTACTTTGTCTTGGCCTCTGTCCTGTAGTCTATTAAAGTATCTCTTACTTTAGTGTACTTCCTCGGCCGTGTGGTTTTATGATGTAGTAGAGCGCTAACTCAGCACCGCAACCCTTAAAAAAAACACACAAGGGTTTTATAGCATCAAAGCATGTAGACGTCCTGCTAGAAGAACAGATGGTGCCAGACTGCTAATGGTTTGCTGCTTCCCGCTCTGTGCTGTGCATCTTGTAATTGACCCTTTTAAATCTACGGCGCCGGAGTGCCAACGCGCTACATGCGCATCCTTTTAATGGAATGTTTTTCTCCACCTTTTAATTATAAGATGTCGGTAGGTACGTTAGAGATGGTGCTACGGAGCTGGGTGTCAAGGCTGGAAAGATTTATGGCCATTCATGCCCTTGGTTGGTAATGAATGTCGGCTAGAGTTAGCTAGCATGTTTGAATGTTAATGATTGTTGTTTTAGGACGGCATCTCTCCCAGTATAGCCTTTTATCTAAAGTGACTTACAAATGAGGATAATAGAAGCAATCAAAATCAACAGTGTTGTGACAAGTCTTAGCTAGCCTGACGCTATGTGTCAGAGGGTCACAGGTTTTTTTTTTTTTTTTTTATAAATTGAATTTATTGAAGCATCCAGCAGGCATTCAGAGATTGGCTGTGCTCAAACTGTGACATTTAAGCTTTATTAACTATATTTATTATCATTATTATTATAGCATAAACATAAATATGACATTTTTCAATTATATTTTTATTATAAAAATACATATATTATAAAAAAGTTACATTGAGTTTGTTGGTTCTCACTTTAGACTTAGACTTAATAGAAGTTTAGACTTTTTTTTATTGTTTTTATTACTAATTAATTTAATTACTAACTAATAAAATAACAATAATAATAAATATACCATTATTATCAAGAACAGAAATAATAAGACGCTTGTTCGTATAAAGTATAAAGAATAAAACCCACTTTAAACTTAAAAATTATATACTTTTTAAGTTATATTTGTATTATTTTATTATTATTTATATTATTTATTTAATTTGATAATTTTTGTATTATTATTTATTATTTACTTATTTTAAATTAATTTACTCCTATTATTGTTTAATTGGAAGTTTTAACATGTGTTTTTACATTATTAATAATGAATTTATTTTGATTGCATGTTAATTAATAAATAATAATGATAATAATAATTGAAACTGTTGATTGAAAAAGTCTTATTAGTGTTAAGCAAATGCATCGAGCAAATTGAGTTTTCACCAAAGCAAGAGCGATGGTAAGCGTCCGACAAGCTGGAAATGATTAAAGCTCATTGCATTTAAACTAATGGAGTCATTAACCTCAAACAGCTTCAATTAGTGTACGCTATCCTCAGGCTCTGCAAAGTTAAAGCGGCATTGTTAAAACTTGCAATTAAAGTTGTTCCGTGACAACTGCACAGGGGTGTTTTCCCTTCCACCTAACAAAGAGCTAATCTGATCCTAATGAAACACTTTCTAACTTGTGTGAAGCCTTTGACAAAAAGCAGCTTAGCACCTGCAAGGACCAGGTTTTGAGGGCGTGATGTTCAGAGCCGGACACTGTCACCAATCCCTCGCGGGCCGCATTAATCGCATTAGCATGCGTCTCTCTGTCTGCTATTGTCTTTGTGGGCCGCGGTCAGGGGTTTGGATTAATTGGCCGCCTCTATGCAAAGCAAGAGCGTTGCAACAGAAATTCAATACTGAGCAGTGTAATGAGTGATTAGAGAAACATTTCACTGTCGCTCAAAGGTTAGCCGGGAGACGGAGAGAAATATGAAGCCGGACACTTTCATTATTTATTTATCAATATGGAATCGTACTGTAGTGAACAGCGGGTCCATTATAACTCAGTGTCAGACAAACGGCAACAGAGTTTAATTAAAACACTCCAGACACTCACAGAACAGGTGGCAGACCATAAAAAGACACGCGAGGTTTCAGCGCCTGGCGAATCAATAGCAAAAACACTGTTATTAAATGATACAGTACCCATAAATGAGTCATTATTTACTTAAAAGTCAATGTGAAATCTTACTTTCTTAATGCATGTTTCTAGTTTTATTGAGAATGATTCATCTTTCATCGAAACGCAGTAAGTGGCTATGATTATGAAATAACCTTGTGTAAAGGTTGTGCTTCTTTGGATAATGTTAAGCAGTAGTTAAAGAACTATGTTCTGTTCATAATGTAAAAACAGCACATTTTCACACTCCAATCAACTCTTTATTAGTGAAATTAATTCTCATCCATTGCTGAACACCATTTCGCATTTGTAAATGAGATCAATTTAAGACAGATTACTTAGGGGAACAATTAAAGCTGTGGAAGTGTGTATGGATGTTTACTTATTATCTGATTTAGAAAAAAGAAACTTGCACAGCCTGTATTTCACTTACAAAAATAAGGAACTTTGATTCCCCCTAAGTAAATCCCATTTTAACTTTTTAGATTTTAATTTAATTATTTTATTTAATTTTTAAATTAAATTACATTTTATTTTATTACCATTACTTATATTTTTACAAGGTTGTTGAATTGGAGTTTAAATTATTTTATTATGCATGCATTTTTATTTTTTATTTATGATTTTTTAATGTGATATTAATATTATTGCTACATTTAATTCCACAATTAGTAAAAGACAAGAACAAAAAAAGAAAGAATATAAAGTGAGATTGATTTTATTATTTTCTTTATTTTATTTTAATTTAATCACCATTACAATTTTCTTTTTTCAACTATTTTAATACAATTATTTTATTATGAATGCATTTTTTTATTATTATATTTTAATGTGATATTAATGTTATATTTTTGTTATATTTGCTTGTAAGCTTGTAGAAGTAAACTGGGTTGCAAATGGGTTTTTATCATTGACTTTAAAGCCTTTGTTTTCCAGATGCATGATGGGAGATGACTGCACCAACTATTTATTACCAACTATAACAACTAGTTATTTAAATACACTTACTTTCTCTGCAAGTACACTGTGATTGTGGCTAGATAAAGTGATGTAGCAGATGAAAATATAAAAAATCATCCAACCTGTTTTAACCTGGTCTTTTTAAGTTCTCTCTCTCTTCCTAATCTTGTGTCTGACCACAGCAGTTCCTTTTGGACGACTATGTTTCTACTCGCAGGAGATAAAGTCGATCTCACTCAGACTTGAGGCTTTTTGTCAGAGGACCTGCTTCTTTCAGCTTAGCTTTTCATCAGCTTCCTTCGACTGCCTAAGTTCAGGCTTATCCAGCCGTACGGTGTGTCCCCGCCGGGGCACCATACATCACCTCCCACAACCTGAGGAAAAAGGTCGAGCGAGGACTCTCATTTATTATTTAAATGGGGTGATTTTTTTCTGTCTCAGGCATATTTTCACTGCATGTAGTGAGTCTTGAAACTGAGGTTAATGTTCCTGTCAAGCGCATTTAAGACAAATTCGCCAAGGATATCACAGGGGAATAGCTAAAGCTGCGGAAATGTTCTCGGACATTTAAATATTACCTGACTGGACTGACAGTGATTTAGAAACAGGTGAAACATGCACAGGTTATATTTCACCAAAAAAAGAGAAAACTAAATAAAATAATATAATTGAAGCCAAAATGCAGTTTATTATTTATTACAATGTAAAAAAAAAAAAACCAAGAAATTATATTTTACCTAAAATTATTTCTGTTATTTATTATTTTTATTTTATTATTTTATTTATATTGGTTTATTGAATTTATGTATTCTATTCTATTCATTTTAAAAATTGAATTCAATTTAATTTAATGCTATTTCACTGCAATAAGAGAAACTGTATTTAACTTAAATAATGCCTGCCACAATTTAATTGCATTGCAAGGAATAAGAAATATTTTACTTAAAATTATTAAAATTAAAATTATCTATATTTATCTATATTTGTTTTATTTTATCACATGGCACTGCAAACTATAACTTATATTTTACTTTTTTAAATGTATGAAATAAAATAAAATAGGCTTTAATTTATTTTTTGGTAATTTAATTTGATTAGCATTTTGGTATTAAAGTATGTTGATCCAGGGACATGTTGATATGGCAAAATTATAGTACATTACTTGCTATTAGTGTTTAGGAAGAATATATTCTTTTAAGATTAATGTTAGATGCCCTATTTCATGTGGGAACAAAATCTTTGCCTCGAAGGTTTCAGACAACAGAACATTCAGCAATACAGAAAATCATTTTCTTAGTGGTCTGAAATTAGGCTCAAAGCAGCCCAGTCTCCCTAGAATAGACTCTGAAGCATGAAGTCTAAATCCAAATGAAATCTTCTAAAATCCAGTTGCAGTTTTCATAGGTGGACGCAATCCTCCGGGGCTCCTCGTACGTTTCGCCGTTCAACCTCTTAGCCCCATTTTAATTGGGTAATAGGCAAAAAGATGTTTTTACAAGGATCAGAGGAAAAAGCAATCAGACAGAAGTTTCACAGAATAAGAATAATTAAAACACACTCTTACCTGTTAGAACTTGTCTGTTGAAGCATGGAAGTGCTGAATGGACATTTGGAGGGTGTTTAGCGATTTGGGCCATGAAGAATTACAAATCAGCATATTCGCTCCAGCACCTCTCTGTTTCACAAAAAGAATCGTGGTATTAATATGCTTTTTGGACATATTACCACAGTATTATTTGAAGATACATCACTTTACCATGGTAATACCACAGAACTTTTTTTGTAAGAATATAACATTGAATATTTAGTATATTAAATATTCTTGATGTTACTGACAGAAAGGTCTATTTTAGTCCTACACTCTTTTAGTATAATTAAGTATTTTTTAAGTATGTTTTCATTTTTAGGAGAGTAGCCTATTAAACACTTGTTCACATAGTCACACACAAGTTAGTAGTATAAAATATATATAAATAGTCAACTTTCAATTTCAAGTATGCTTGCAGGATAAATATGCCTTAACTAGTTGGTAGCATAATATACTTCAAAGTAAACCTTCTTAAACTAAAAACATGCTTCAAGTATCTAACTCTCATTATATATAGTGTGCTACCCTTACACTTGAACTATATTTAAAAGTATGCTGTTATGAACTAAAAAGTGAGCCAATTTTCCCTCTCTCTTTGGAGTGCTTCAAGCTGTCAGTGCAAAGAAAAGATCCCTTAAGTTGCAAAGATTAAAGTTTCAAAACCAAAGAGATATTCTAAGTTATAAGTTATGACTTGTCCACGCCCCCAAAAACGGCTCACTAAAACATGCCCCCACTTCTCTACATCACAGAGTGGGTTTCATAAAACCACCCAAATGTTTTCAGAAAGAAAGAAGGCAGAGCTATTATTCTGTCTGTAGTGTTGCTGCGGGCGCCATGTTCTGGAGACGCTGTGTGTCGTT
>JAUMHI010000041.1:19727509-19740188 GCA_032359435.1 Enteromius unitaeniatus | reverse complement strand
CGTGCGGAAACTAGTACTCTGGGGATGGTTCCCGCTGCTGTCCTTGAGAGAGGGCCACAGAAGCGCGATCTGTGACATTTCCATTCTTGTTCATTTGTTTTTTTTAATTTACTCCTCGTTTTGTTTTTCTTCAGAACATTTGTTTTTTGTACCATTAATTTTATAGCTTTTATGGTGTTTTTTGTTTTGTTTGTTCTTTCAAACATTCTTTAATTTCTTGATGCTTTTGATTAATTTCCTTTTTCTTTTGTTTATTTATCCTTTTGTTCTTTTTTTCAGCACCCTCTCTCTGTCTCTGTCTCTGTCTCTCTCTCTCTCTCTCTCTCTTTCTTTCAGCTCTGTTTCTCTCTCTTTCTCTCTCTCAGTGTTAATAAGGTATGTCTGATGGCCTGAGGGCCCCGTCGGGTCCCTGTAGCGGCTGATAAAGGCTCCGTTGGGCTGCAGGCTTCCACAGATTTCACAGACAGAACTTCCCTTATTCAGCACAGATTGCAGCACTATTCCCAGGTTCAAGTCTAGGTCCAGGCCGTGTGGCACCGGGGAAGAGAGAGATTACGGCCATGAGGGAATCCAAGCAAGATTACAGTTCATTTCCAGACAGGTGAAAATGGGTTTATGTTCAGAAAGAGACAGAAAACAATCACCTTGCTCAGCTCCTCTTGTGTGAAGCTGCTTCATTAGAGGCGTAAGCCTTTACGAAATGCTAATTCACAGCGTCTCTCTGTAATTTGTTTCCTAGAATCAAGATCCTTTCTGAATTTCTGAGCAGCCTGTAAATATTTGAGCAAACGGATGTGTTTGAATTGTTTAAAGTTCACAAATCCGACCTGCTCGAGAAGATCTGATTGAAAATGTACTGGGTTTAATTCAGTTATGTTTGCGAGGAGCATTTGCTCAAGAGGAAAGCGCTGCATGTAGCTCCGATTATAAATTCAAACGAAGTCGAGGGACAAACATTTCATCTCGCGTTCCTCTCTGTTTAAAGTGGTTGTCAGGATCAACTCGTGTCACGTCATGACATCTCGTGATTTTATTTTCTTTTGTTAGTCCCTGCAGAAAGACTGCCCTGCAGCTCAAACAGAAGAACTAGATTTTCTGCAGTAAATGTGAGCGGTGTTTGCCTGTGGTTGGTGGGGCATTGCTAAGGTGTTGCCAAGGATTTAAATATGTAAATGAGAAGCTAATGCACAAATCTGCCATCATGCAAAGCTTTTTCGTTAGCAGTAAGAAATTTGTACTACTCTGTGTTTTATCAACATTACCAGGAAAAAAATAAAGTTTTTCTTTCAATTATTAATTGTAGCACAGCGGTTTTCAACACACACACACACACACACACACACACATGTTGGTTTTTGGGATTTATGGGGACTCTCTATAGGCGTAATGGTTTTTATACAGGACAAACTGAATGTGGTATTACCCTACACCTAAACCTACTCCTTACAGGAAACTGTGCGCATTGTTAGATTTTCAAAAAAACACTATTTAGTATGTTTTTTTAAGCCTTTTGAACTACGGGGACACTGAAAATGTCCTCATAAAACACCTTCATATTGTAATACCTATGTCATACCCAAGTCATTATACAAATTTTTGTCCTCATAAACCACATAAACCCGCACACACACACACAACAAATGTTGTGCTGCTTCATATTATAAGCAATTGAGATTAAACAGAATAAATATATTTTTTTATTCAAAAAAGATGACAATTCAAATAAATGCTTCCCTTCTTAGCTTTCTACTAATCAAAAACTGATGGAAAAATGTATTGTAGTTTAAAAAAAAAACAAAACTGAAAAAGCTGATGAGCCATTATTAATTGAGCACCAATCTGATGATAATTACATCTGATGAGAATTATATATTATAATCAGAATGTTATCAGAATTATTTCTGAAGGATCATGCAACACTGAAGACCGGAGTAATGATGCTGAAAATTCAACTTTGATCACAGGAATAAATTGCATTCCCATAGAAAACAGCTATTTTAAATTGGAATAATATTCTTTATATTACTTAAAATACAGCATCTTTTGATTAAATAAATGCAGCCTTGAGCAGACTTAAGTGAAGTGCTAGAATAAGTGCATTAAGTTACTCTTGACTTAAGTGAGTTATTTTCACTTAGCAAACTCCACCAGAGCTCAGCGGAGAAGAAGGCATCGGCTGAGAGTCAAGAGACTGAGCTATCAGACATGATCAAAACTGACTGAGAGGTGAAGCTTTAATGCTTAGAAACAGATCAGAAAGAAAGAGAGAAATGCCACGGTCAACTGACTTATTGCAGGGAGAAAATACACCAAAGCCGTTTTTGGATTCTGTTTTATACTTTTATATTGTCTCTCCTCTAAAAGGAATAAATAATACACCGAAGCACATGAAAAAAGAATGAGAACTCAAGTGCAATCTTCCATTCGCTGCTTCTTGGAGCGTCCAGCACATCAAGACATGTTCGCCTGCGACACGCACTCGGATGCCATCGGCTCTTGTGTGCTTTGCAGGACAGCTAAAATGGATGTGAAAATGGATGGTTGCAGAAATGCGCTTCTTCTGTGTCATCCATGCAGATCGTGTGGTTTGTTCTTGTCAAAACTCTCAACCGAACCTGGAGTTAAGAGGCGATCTTCAGAGCATCACTCTCAACGCTGCTATGGCTCTCAACAGCAAACCTTAAAAGCAGAAATAGATGTTTAGATGAGTAAGCTTTGAGACGACAGCTCACTGTTAAAGTCAAAGAGTGTTGTGGCTTTTAGTCCAGGTCTGTACACTCTAAACATGATTTTGGATATGTGCATTCACATTAAAATATATTTTATATGATTTGATCTATTTTATATCTATTATATCTATTTCTTGTGGATTTCAATGCATTTCTTGCTGAATGTAATACTTATGTAGTTTCTGAGTGAAAATTGTTTCTCCGTCAAATTCTTTTCAGTTTAGTTTTTGGCCAGTTTAAGTTTAATTCTAGATTTTATATTTCAGTTTTATTATATTTTATAGTATTACAGTATTGTTATATTATATATAGAATATTTCACTTCATTGGAATGGTACAAAACTTTTTGGAACATGCTATGTGAACACACACACACACACACTGCTTTCCATGATTTCTGGGGTCTCTCTCTTCATGGGTGTAATAGTGTTTCTACTGTCCAGACTGTATGTGGTATTGTCCTACACTGACCCTACACCTAAACCTACCCCTTACAGGAAACACAACACACTTTTACATTCTCAACTACGGGGACACTGAAAATATCCTCATAAACACCTTCATATTGTAATACCTATGTCATACCCATGTCATTATACACATTTGTGTCCTCATAAACCACTTAAACATGCACACACACACATGGATATGATTAAGAAAAGCATAAATGATCCTGTATAAAACACTTAGAAATGGGTGGGAATTGATTTTTATTTATTTTATTTTATTTTGCGATATCAGCTTCAGATTTGGAGCACAGCTTTCACAAGATTTATGGCTTTATATTCTTAATGCAGTTTTAGAGTAAAATGCCTTGAAATATATACATACAACAGTATTTTGTGCACTTTTAATAATAATGAATGTAAACTTCTGTGACCTTTTTATTTAACTTTTTTATGTTGCAAAATATCTCTATTTCACATAAATGCTGTTCTTTTGAGCTTTCATCAAAGAATTCAGAATTTTGTTTTGTTGTGCATTCATAGTAATGAACGTAAACTTCCTAAACTACTTTGGCAATAAGTTAATATGTTTTTTCTTTAAGGGAATTATTCAAAATTTATATCTTATAATTTTCTTTTTCAGATCCATGCTCAAAAATACCATAAAACACAGTCCTAAGTATTGAATGAAAATATGATGAAAATGAAATAAGCACATTTTTGGTCACCGCTTGTGAAGCACCTGTTGATGTATTTCCAAAAATTGACAGAAAAGCTAAATCAACATGTACAGTCTTTCTTTACAAGCAAAAAGGCAACATATATTGATGACATCATCTTGCACTCAGTGTATCCAGTCAGATGCTCTCCAGAAAGAGAACTCATCTGTTTCAACTTCCTGTATCAAAAGGAAATATATGCACAGGTAATAACACAGTATTGTTTCTGGAGTTTGTGCTTATTCATCTTCTCTGAGGTCTGCTTTATCTTGCACCAAAAGTGTAACAGTTTTTTGTTATCGTACCTTTAGGACTTCTGTAAACGCTCTCTGCTACGATTGCCTGACCTCTTTTTTATTTTAAAAAGCCCAACTGTCTGGTTATCTGTTTAAGGTTTAATAGAGCTTGTGCTGCTTCATTCACTCAATGAAGTTTGTGTTCGGATTCAGAGCATCGTGCCAGTTTGATGCACCATCGCTTTGCATAACTTTGAGGTTTTACTCTGGTATAACAACATTTGGCAATATGGTCGAACAGAGACAAGAATGGAATGAATGAATGAATCAATATAAAACATTTTATATATTTAAAATATTTTGTCCATATTTTAAATTTTAGTTAATTTAAACAATTTGGTTTATTGGATATCAAAAAATAAATAAATAAAATAAAATAATACACACACACAAATACCTGTGTATATATATATATATATATAAATTCTTTAATGTTATTTTTTAGGTTTAAATATTTATTTAGTTTACTAATTTTTAGTACATTTGCTGTGTGCTTTCATCATATATATATATATATATATATATATATATTTAAATTAATTTAGTTTTTGTTTAGTTTTTAGTTTTAGTATTCTCATTTTCCATTTTTTATTTATTTTTTAGCACTTTAGTGGCATTTCAGGCAAACAAACAAACAAGCAAAAAAATGTATTGAATAGTTCTAGTAATTGATAACCCTGAAATCAATCTAAGCAGCATTTAATTGATCTGCATTTAGATTTGCATAAAAGAAACCGGTGGCAGCAGCATCATCTATTGGCCCTTTTCCACCTGTTCTCATTCACGTCCTGCCATTATTGTGGGCAGAAAATGCAGGATGAGTCAGAGAACAGGACAATTATCTCTGTCAATCCGATGCAATTAGTATTGATAAGAAATAACCATCTAAGGGTGAGCAGCCATTACCAGTGTGTGTGTGTGTGTGTGTGTCTTTTACTGTCCCATCCCGGCCTGTCAAGTCCATCAGGCATGTGTTCTGCTGTGATTGGGCCAAATGGAGATGAAAGTGGTGGCAATCATGGCCCATGACATTAAAACCTTTTATAGATTTCTGTCGGTGGAGAGCTTTATGACGGCAGCCTCTCAATGGGGTCTGATTGTTTCTGTCAGAGATGCACGGGTACTTTTGGCCACATACAGAATTTCATTATTGTGTGTGTAAGTGCTCAGGGTGAGACTATGAAAGATCTGCAACCGTACTGATAATAGTTACTTATCATCGGCTAGAAAGCACATGGCGGCTCTAATGGGTCAACAGCATGTGTGTGGGCCGTCGATCTGTTTGTCTCCAGTGAATAAACATATATTCAAACTATCCAACTATGTAGTCCAAAAATACAACCTGTGTATCAGCTCTGTTCTGACAGCCCTCAGACATTCAGTTAGTTTTAACTAATTAAACTTAAACACCTCAAAGGTGTTTTAAGAAACTGAACATTAAAAGTCAGAAATCTGTCAGGAATGTTATATTTGCATTTACATGAACTTCAGCTAAAGCTAAGATTTTTTTTTTCTTAAATAAATAAATGAAAATGAAATGAAAAACACAGAAAATTGATTACAAATTTACAAAAAAAAAAAAAAAATAAATAATAATAATTAACCCTAAACAGTAAGATACAAGCATTACAAATCTTAATGAAAAATAAAAAAATTACAATTGTATTAAAAATAAATAAATAAGTAAACAAGCACAGCAAAATTACAAAAAAAAGACTATATACACATATGGACGTTGTTAGATAAAAATCTCAATTGATTATTTCAATTAACGGCAAAATGAATGTTTGATCATTTAAACTGCAGCATAAGACAGAAATAACTAGCTGCTGACAATACTAGTAATTTTGGCCACCTCTATATATGCAATTATAAAATAACCTGACTGAGTTGATATGACGTACCTACAGTTTCAGGGGAAATTATTTAAATAATATTTCACCTAAAAATGAGCTGTAATTTTTTTAGTGGAACAGAGTAGATTTTTTTTAATGTATTTTGAGTAGATCTAAGATTTCAGACAGGAATGTCAACCTAAATATTTTTGTTTTCTCACTCAAAACACATCATGTAATCTCAGAAGTCTTCAGAAGTCATGTGGACTGCTTTTATGTTGCAGTACAGTAAATATACCTTTTCTTCCTTTGAACTGATATTATATGAAAAACCGCTTTGGAAAGAGTCTATTTTTCATTTAGATGTGGAGTGACAGAGTAAATAATAACAGAGTTTTAACTTTTCTACTTTGTGTGTGTGAAAATGTGTATTGCATGTTTCACTCTGATTTATGATCAAAGCAATGAATCAGCTGTCTGTGGACTTTAGAGGCGAGAAATTATTCAGTTCTACAAATGAGCCATTAGAGACATGCATGGGTTTAAATATCAATTCAAATATATGGGACTGAGACGGTGATATATCCCTCTCTTTACACTTATCAGGCACAGAGTCGCTTTTATGGCTGTTTTGCACATGCATAAAAAACAATTATTCTTTACTTGGATGATAACTTGAATTACATCATTAAAAGAATGCTGATTAAACAAAGCAACAACCTTGAGCTTGTTTAATTGCTTTTTTGTTCTCCAAGTGCACGCAATTCATATGCCAAAAAGCATTTGGAGATCTTTGAAGTGCATTTCGTACACGATTCTCCCACCTATGCCAATATGTGAGCTCTTTTAGATTGAAGTCTGTAAGATTACAGGTTTTTACAGTCAGAAGATGACAGCGATGTATATATTATTGGTTTGTCAATCGTTTAAAAGCCCATCTGTAGCAGACTGCTGAATATCCGAGCACATCTGAGGAATTCTTAATAGACCTTGAAGTCGGCATTCGTCCTTATCACGTATTTCTGCTATTTCGTTATCACTTAAATTATGCATGTCTACAGCCGCCACGGTCAGCTCCCAAATGTATTTTCCTTAAGTCCTCTGTTTTTTAGTGAAACCTTTTCATAAGGTAGCGGGTCGAGGGAACATGTTTTGGTGTATGAGACTAGTTAAAGTTTCATGCTTGAGAAAACATGTTAACTTGCAACTGTTGAATGGTTTGTTGCAGGTCCAAGATGGACTACAAGCTACTATCAGCTTCTATCTGGTAGCTTTCGTATCAGGAACGCTCTTCTTGATAAGACAGAGAGAGTTTAGAAAGACATCATAATCAAAATTATTAGTGGAATAACATCTGCATTTATGCACAGAGATGTTACTGCTGATAGTAGCTCTCTGCTTTGCCTATCATAACCATCTGATGGTCTGACGATCTTAAATATCAAGGAAGGGTCATTAAGACAAAATGTAATGGCAATTTGTTAATACGTTCTATTTGCCAAAACAATCCTTACATATTTTTGTATGCAACTGTTTGCTAATTATGTGCAATATTTAGTCATAATATTAAGTCATAAAATTTTTAATATATTTTAAAATACCTTACAATTTCATCTGGGTAACACTTTTAGTAACTAATGACTAATAGAGTTCAAGGTTTACATTTTGTGATTGCTAGCACATAGCTTCTGAAAATTCAACATTGCATCATAGAAAAAAAGCAATTTAAAATAGAATATATTTAAATAGAAATCAGATTTTAAATTATAATCTATTACATTTTTATGTATTTTTTAATTATTCTTTTACTGTACTGTACTGTACTGTATTTAATGGCAGGAAATAGCTGTGGAATATATAGAATATATTTTTTGACCAAAAAATTCAAAATTAAAATTGATTATTGTTTAAAATTAAAGTTACGTTTTATTAAATTACTATTTTAAATTGTATTGTATTTTTGTTTCATAAGTAGTTGTAACGAAGCGGACACACACAGGAGGGTAAAAGGATAAATAATATTTAGTTAACAGAATGAGTAACCAAGGTAAGCAAACTTAAATTCTTCCAATCACTGGGTATCAAAATGAGAACTGAAAAGTCTTTGTCCTAATTTCTAGGAGATTGCTGGTTAACTGGAGCACACCGCCACACACCACTTGGGAGCGTTGAAGGAGCTGGAGAGGACTAGCAGATCCTGGGGACAACGTGGGAGAGACAAGGAGCCTTCTGGAAAAGGAGCAGGTAAGGAATAAGGTAAGTATCGTTAGGAGCAGAGTCCACGTTCGTATAGTGAGTGCACTGTGGTGTGTGGTTTTGAAGGGTGTGTGATTGGTGCTGGGAATAGGTGGCAGGTGAGGAATCCCGGTGTGTGTCATTAGTACTCTGGTGATTGTGATCTCTGTGTGACTTGGAGGGTGGAGCCTGGTGTAGGTTACAGTAGTCCACATGACTTAAAATTTGAAATCTTATTAAAATTATATACTTTTCATAAAATTCACTTGGCCAGGCAGCATTTTCCTCTTCCAAAAGCCCATGATGTCAAAAAGAAAAGTAGGTACAATTAGCAGCTGAAAAGTCAATAGGGGCCAATATTAAGTGTTATTTCTGGGTCTGTTTCTGCAGTTCTGAAAATATTTGGACTAAATATTCTGAATATTCACTAAATTGTTTTTTTCTGGAAGTAATCATAGATTCCTGGTGTTCTTTAAAGAGAGAGAGAGTTGTTGTTAAGGCAATTTTTTGCCACACTGTGTTATTTGTTAGACGTTTTAAGGTTGCGGAGCAGGAGATTGTGTGTTCATGTGACAAATGACTCTGATTTATATATTTACACACAGTTTTAGATTTACATACACATGTTTTTTAATTGTATTTATTGTTTACTGTTTTTTTATGTCTCTGCTCACCAAGACTGCATTTATTTGATTAAAAAACACAGTAAAAACAGACATATTGAGAAATATTTCATAAATAACTTTTCTTTGTTAATATTTTATAACGTAATTGATTTAATTGGACTCATTCCATTGATGGACTAGTGACTGAAATATCAGCTTCACATTACAGGAATAAAAAAAGTATAAATTATAAAAAGTGTTATTTTAAATTATGTAACATTTGACAAAATATTTTTATGTGGAAATATTACTGATTTAACTGTAGTTACTTCTGCTCACAACAAACATGGTGAGCAGAGAGACTTATTTTAAAAACATAAAACAAATCTCATATTATTGTATTATATAATCATAAATATTAATTATTTGAAGATTTATTATCATATATTAATAGCAAACATTTGCAACATATATTTGTATTTTATAATTATACATGAAATATTCATAATTATATTTTAGAAACTGTAGAAAATAGTATATATTATACTGTATGGAGTAAAAAAAAGTTTTTCATATGTATTTGAATAGAAACCATACACAAGATGCATGCTTTTTGATTATTCCTTGTGCATATAATCGAGACATGTCACAGCACTTACATGTTTCTGCTCTTTTGTTGGTTTTGATTGCTTCTATTGTCCTCTTTTGTAAGTCTCTTTGGATAATAGCATCTACTAAATGACCAAACGTAGATGTATGTAATTTTCCACCCCCTATTGCTAACTTGACACATTGCTTTTCGCATAGTACCCTCTTGTCTCCTCTCTCTTCAGGAAGCAATGATGTGGCATCACCTCGAGACTCTTTTACCGTTTTACAGCTTCACCATTTGTCCTGCCATCCACACAAGCGATCATTTCCTTCATTCGTTTTCTCCACGTCTGTAATCTCTCCTCCTCGCGGCTCTCTGGAGAGAGGTAAACAAGCAGGTTGAACTTTAGCATGCAAAGCGTGGCCTCTCCCTGATGTATATTCACCACGCCAGTTTAACCAATCAGTTCCAGCAGCCCGATAAGAGGAGCTGCATCAGTGTGTCGAATACGGTACATCCTCAAATGAATTTGTTATTCACTGATAACCCCCCTTAGGCTTGTTTCTCCCTCACATCTACAGTGCAATATGAAAATATAAATTAGTTCTGCACCACTGACATCGTGTCTGCGCTTTGGTCGAGTCGAACGTCGCTACCTGCCTCCGAAGACGCGATATAAAAGACTTTTGTCCTCTGATTGCTCTGTTATCCAATCGGGAACACGAGCAAGGTTGCAGTAACTAATGCTTTCCGTAAACATGGCGAGCTCGAGTGTTGTCAGGCTCTATAAATTGTCCGTTCTGGGTTGATTAAGAGTGCATATGGAGCATAACTTTCAGGCTAGACCATCTGCTGTGAGTTAGTGATGTTTTTAAAGCTTCATGAGTGTTAGAAGCTCCATGTTTATCTAGAGCAAAAAAAAAAATATTGCTCAGAAGCTGAACTACCAACCTGATCTCACGGCAATTCGTACATATTTTACGAGGTGGCTAATTTGTACAAATTTGTACGAACTCACTCATACTAATTCATGTGATTTATTCTAAATCGTACGTATTTTACACGTTGCCAATTCGTGTGAATTTGTACGAATAACCTATACCTAACCCCACCCCTAAACCTACCCATCACAGGGTTTTAGACAAAACATATAAAATCGTACGAGTGAGGTTGTACGAATTAGTACGAATTGGCACGAATTTGGCACCTTGTACGAATACGTACGAATTGGTTGTGAGACTGTTGGAACTACTGAAGTACTGAATAAGACATTTATTGTCATATAACATTATATGTCTAAGGCATCTCAAATAATGAAGTTTTCAGAGACTTCGACTGGCATCTTGGCAAGTTTAAACAGTTTGAGACATTGTGAAGTTCTAGAAGGTACACACTTGGCTCTTTTAACCTTAGCTCTCCTTGAATTCTCATTGGTGTATAAAAGAAACAGTTGCAAATCTCATTTGTGAGTTTTCTGATCTAAAGGATGAACAATGCATACACACTTCTTTTATTTTGCTGTTCAGTCAAAGGAAACCATGTTTAGCGTCATTTGTTTCTAGGCTAAGGAGGTCAAAGCATGTGTAGTGTATTCCATATATTTGTAGCAAACCATTCATATGCTTTCCATGATTTGAGATAGCACGAGAATAAAAGCAATACTTTCTAGTGTTTAATATTTAAATAGAATCTATGCACAGTATAGTCACAACCATTAGGCCACCAAAGTGCCTCCACCTGCAAAAACATATCTACACATACAATTCACTGCAGTTTCCAGCTGAAATGACCAGTAGATGCAATAAAACACCAACAAATTTTATTTGTTTTTACACAAATTATGATTACAAGGCAGATTATTGATTAATAAACTTATTTACAGTTCCTTGCATGATGCATGATGTAACAAATTCAAAACTTTTAATATTATGTTTGAATGAAAGTATTCTATTTTAATATTTTCACATATAACCAGCTCCATATGGCTTTTCTGACATGGTAAAGTTGCTCAGTAGCGGACCCGGTAAAGCATTGCACTTGTGAAATTCTAATTTTTTAAAGATTTATATAAGCAAACTAAAGTAGCATGGTTGCTTCAGGCAAACAGGATTTTATCTTACATGTGCTTTTATTAACACTATTGGCCAGGTTTGGTTTGCTTTATTATTTTGATTAGTTTATTGATTAGCACATTAAACAAGAAAAGTAAATGGAAAAGTGCATATTTTAAACTTGTAATAAGAATCAAATAATAAAGAATAAAATGGGTCATGTTTAAAGCATTTTTAGGAAAATGAAAAGATCTACTATAGAGTTGATGACAATTCCTGAAAAAGCCCTGTGGCCTTTAGCTTAAAAACATGAAGGAGGGACTGAGAGGAGTAACTGATGACCAAAGGGATGCTGAAGCACTATACATGATGAGGAAATCACAAATGTACTGAGGAGAAAGTTTACACAAAGCTTTAAAAACAAAGAGAAGAACTTTAAAAGCAACACTAAACGTGCTTGTCCAGCGTTGTAAAGATTACATGTATCTAGTTCCAATCAATAATGGTGTGCCCACGTTTTGGACCAATTACAAGCAATCTACAGCTGATCTCAGCAAACCCAGATAGAGCAAATTACAGTAGTCTAGCCTTTGTTTTAAATGCACGAATAGGTTCAAGGTTCTTCTTAGAAAGCATCATCTTGAGTCTTGCAACAGATCTTAATTGCATCAGCACTGATTTGCTTATCAAAACCAATGAAATTCACCAAGGATTTTGACAGAGGTCAAAACTGATGGGCCAAAGATGATTATTTCAGATTTATTGTAATTTAGCTTTAAACAATTACACAGACATAAACAAATTAGACAAACTCTATTTAACAGGAAGATGAAGATAATTGTCACTGGCTTAAAAAAAAAGATAAGTTGTGTCTCTGAATAATAAGACCTAAAAACAGAGAGCAAAATGAAAAAGCCCTAATATCGAACCTTGTGGAACAACACAAAGGCTAAATCACAACACACAGAGTAACGGCAACAAACACCAAGAATTATTAACTATCAGATTGAGATTTTTATCAAAAACTGTCATGATCACACTGCCCCAACAGACATTAACAAGTGCTAACTGAACATGTTCAGTCGGGTGAAAACAAAGTGAAGTGAAGTGACTTGTGGCCAGGTATGGTGACCCATACTTGGAATTTGTGCTCTGCATTTAACCCATCCAA
>JAUMHI010000041.1:19672014-19711856 GCA_032359435.1 Enteromius unitaeniatus | reverse complement strand
TTAGGACCATGTGATATTTCAGTTTTTCTTTTTTAATAAATCTGCAAAAATGTCAACAATTCTGTGTTTTTCTGTCACTATGGGGTGCTGTGTGTACATTAATGAGGGACAAATGAGCTTAAATTATTTTAGAAATTGGCTGCAATATAACAAAGAGTATAGGGTTGTATTTCAAAGCTACAAAACAGATTTCAGTATTTTAATAGGTTGGTATATTAACATTATATCAGTTAATGAAATTACAGTATTCAATTGTAAATTTAACTTAAAACTGTCAAACCTAAATTGTTGTTGCTGTATTTGTATCTGCTGTACAGAATTCCAGCAACCACAGCTGCAGTTTTACAGTGTGGAAAAATGCAGTTTGAACTTTCGCTGTTTGTTTTATGGGGGTGAGTAAATTATTCATTTTTGGTGAATATTTCTAAAGAAGAGATTGCAGTATTCAGAAAGCTTAGGCAATATGCAGTTACATTTAAATCCTCTCAGCAGTGTTCAATGTGCTTTAGAATATTAATTGCACCCAATTAAATGAATTAAACACAACTGACAGCAGACACATGCCGAAACTGTTGTCTTTGAGAATAAAAATGAATGTTTTGATAGTAATGACACTAAAAGGTTCAGCCTGGAATTCAAGCAGTCCTTATTCAGACTTGCAAGCTTTGTTTCTCCTTAGATTTATGCAGTTATCTGACACATCATAGCATTTATATGTTATCGTTAACAAGGACCATTATAGCATTATGTTGGAGGCAGCAGAGAAAGAATAAGCAGTGACTGTGCCCTGCACGTATTTAGAAGAACTGTGCTGAAGAGGCTGTCGAAAGATACTGTGCACCGTCATTTGCTTTGAGGTTATTGCTGCAATTGAAGAACTCAGCAACATAACCACAGAAGGCAGAAGAAATGTTATTTTTATTCATCATAAAGGTGAGAAAAACACTTAAACTAAATAATTGAAAGCTTCTATACTGTATATTCTGAAGTCACAAAAGTTATTACAAAACTTTGAAACAAAAAAGGAATTGTTTTGAAAGGATGAATGCATTACAGAAATACAAAAAAATTACAGAAATGTCACATCTGTAGAGATACACACACACACACACATCAAATGGACCAGTAATACTGTAAGTAGCATGGGTAGCAATAGTCAACAATACATTGTACATTTTTTATTTTATTTTTATTTAAAATAAAATAAACAATGCGTCACATTCTCAAATTATCCCTGTTTAATCAAATGTGTTTTTTTTTAATGTATTTCATATATTAATACAGATTAAATTTACACATGATAGATTAAGGAAAAAAGCTTTCCAGATGTTTTTCTTACATAAAACCTCTTTTTTTTCAGTTTTAAAGATACAATAAGAAGCGTTTTGCTATCTAAGCCAGAAAGTATGTTTTGTTATTTCATGTCTAGAAACCAGAATATCACAGACACACAAAGTGACCACCTAGCAACCATCAAAAACACCTAAGCAAACGCTTATAGCATCTTAAAGTTTTGTTGGACAAGCAGGAATCACATTTTGACTTAACTATAAGTGCCTCATTATGTAGTTTTTTCCCTACTTCAACTTGGAAGATTTATTTTCGACATGCAGTAACCTGTTATGTTGCTTGTCATTCAAACAGTCTTCGGTTTGCGAATGCCCTCATGTACGGCGTGAATCAAATTAAATTGCATTCATTGGGAATTCCACAATCCCTCCCCTTCAGTCTTATTATCAGAGTTGTGTGGAAAATTGGAGAGTGAGAGAAAATGAAATCTTTGTATTAAATCAGCTGCTATGCATGCCACTCAATCGATACGCGCTCCTCTCTATCTGTTCCAGATGAATGCACAGGCCACTGGCAAACTATTAGCTTTTTACAAAGGCAAATCAGTCAGCAGATTTAATTTTCTTCAAAATATGAGTCTTGCTATGAAGGATTAACAGCTATAAAGGAGTGAAATGTGCTCCTTACTCCAATCAGTAGCATCATCATGGCACATGAGAGACGGTTGTTTTGTAAAGGCCAGTCGGAATTAATGGTGATGATAGTAACTAGTATGAGCACATTTTCTGAACATGCTTGTTATGGCAAAAGTCTATCTTTTGGTGGGTGAAACTTCTTTACTCACTAGGGGTGGGTTAGGTGGTGTTTCAGGTATCTTGGGAGTTACTAGGGTGTTCTGGGTGGCTTCAAGGGTGTTAGGATTTTGCAAAGCAGTTCAGTCATTCTTGAGAAGTGGGACAAAACAGGGAGCAAAATATAAAAAAAAGAAAACCTTGTACTCAAACCACAAACCGCAAATTAAGTTGCATATATGAATCTTACAATATATGTACATGTCTTTGATATAACCTCTCAAATTTTCTCTTTTTTTAACAAAGTGTGCTTTTCACCTTGGACTGTGAAATATAATTTCAACTTTATCTTCAGCAACATTCAAGATGTGTTTAACATTTCAAAACACATTCTCATGTTAACAAAAATAATATATAATAAAATATTACCAAAATTTGAGTTGACACATCTTAATGTAGTGACGAAAACCTAAATTTGTAGTAATTTTAAATGTTAAATACATAGGATCAATTAATCACTCTATTAAAACCACAACAAACAGTAAGTTTGTTATTGTAAGAGTCACATTGAAGTATTTTGTTATATCATGTTTACATCTGGCAGTGTTGACAAATTTGGCAATTCTTTCACCAAACGTAGAGTTTATATTGTAGCCATTTAGTTTTTTTCAGTTGATGCTAGATGCTAATTGAACTTGCTTCAGGAAAATTACCTGATTTTATTACATTTTTATAAATGGCTGACAAAACCTGAACACTCAACTTTAAAATCTTAGAAAACACGTCTCATTAAAAAACAACCTTGCTTTGATAGGAGATAGGAGTGCTGCTTTTGATAAAACAGGCTCTTTTTCATCATTTGAAAAATATTTTTTAGCCATTTTATAGCAAATGAATGATTGAACCCTTCTCTGTGGACACACTGCTTTAGAGGACAATAAGAAACATAGATTCTGTATAATAATGAAAAAAATTAACTGAAGGTGATAATTGTGTTAAATATTTTCTATTATTAATCCCTCATAACATTTAAAATGAAAAATATTTTTATTTTCAAATCTAATAGCAGTTACACTTGCAGGACCTGTTTTGGAGTTATTATGGTGTATTTCAGAATATTGCTTTGGTGTATGGTTGTTTTTCTGGTATTCTAGGGTGTTGCTATACGGCATTTCGGGTGTAGCTATGGTGTCCTTGGTGGTTTTAAGGATTTTGTAGAGCAGTTAATATAGTTTTCAGGTTGAAAGATCAAGATCAAGATTCAAGAATACTGTACTGTATGGCGTCTCACAGTTTTGTGTGTGTGTGAATAAAAATGAGAAAGTCTTTTAAAGTTCAAAGAAAATACTTCATTTCTCTTTTTTGACACATACATTCACTCTATTCATTGCTGGATGGATAAAACCATTTTTAATTGACTAAACTACAAAGAAAACTTGTTCCTATACAGTTATTCTTCAAGGACAACATAGTTCACGAGCTGCACTATTGAAAATATAGTTGAAAAAACCTTGAGCATCTCTGTTCTTGTGACAGAAACAGCTGTTTGACTCCGCAGACAACACTTCAAAGCCCAATGCATGTATGACTGATTCTTTTTACACTCATTCCCAGTACATGCATACAAATGAGAGCTTCCTTGCCATATATCCTGTAGAGTACACAGAAAGATCACTGAAGATCAGTATTTTCTTCTGTTGAATAGAGTAAACAGTTCTTTGGAGTGTGTGATGTACACTTCACAAAACAACATCTCAGACGAATGCATGGGATTAAAAGGAATTTACTTAGCCGAGTATCTTCACTTATTTAACGCATTTGTTGTAGGCCTCTAATAATGCTTATCTATCCCAGAGGAAATTCAATCAGCGGTGGCTCTTTCATGCCTCAGGAGACTCAAAGGTTCTCAGTTTTCTTTCAATAATTGACATTGCCTGCCGTATTTTTTCTTTGCATTACTACAACAGAGTGCCTGTTGTTACCTGACAACTGTTGATGCGCAGTACATAAATATATAATAAAATATATAATTTAGCTATGGTAGAATTTCATGAAAAGTATTTCACTTTATATTGATACTGTAGTCTATGACCAATTTTGGATATCTGTGATCTTCCTAGTGAAAAATAAACATACTAAAACATTTATTTCATGCTTAGCATACTACAAATACATTTTCATATGTACTTAATAAAATGCCATGCAGTTGTACTAGTATACTTAAAGTCTGCTAAATTGGAGCAACTAATTGTGTACTTAATGCACTTTAATTGTGTGGAAGTAGGATTTATATTTGATAATGCTAAAGTAGAATTGCAAGTATACTTTAGGTGTTACGTTCCTGTGTGTTTTTATTTCCGTTTTCATGTCTTCCTGTTTTTTTTCCTTTTTTTCTTTCCCATGTGTATGCCCATGTTTAGATGTTCCTGTGTTTAGATAATTATTAGTTCATTTGTTCCCAGGTGTTTTGAGTTCTTCTCAAATGTCTCTGAGCTTCAAGCGTCAGTCGTTGTGAGTATTAGAAGTGATGTATAGCTCTCCGTGTTGGTTTACATTCCTTGTTTGATGATTAACTGTACTTTTATGTTTTTGGTAATCTTCTCGACTCTAGTGATCTCCTTCTCCTGCAGCACCTGATTCAGAAATTCACCTGCATGCATTTTAGTAGAGACCAAGTATGTCCTAAACCTATGGAATCAGACATGGACTATAAAGCTAGGACAGAAGAGCCAGTATTTTACTGTTAGTGAGGTAATCAAAAATAGTGTACAATTTTTTTTTTTTTTTAAAGAAATGAATACTTTTATTTATCAAAGGACAGAGTGAAATAATTACAAATGTTACAAAAGGGTCACTTTTAATCATAGGAGTGTTTTTAACTCATTTGTTTAGTCTTATGTGTTTATTCAGTAAGTCGTACACTAGTATTGCTCTGCAAACAGCCCTTCTTTCATGTGCAGGCTCATTCTCTCTCTGCGTCTAATCCACATTAATCATTCTTTCTCATCAGAATGAGCAGCTACAGGATCTAATGGTCATATTTACATGAATTGATTCGGCTCGAAATTGGCAGAATGGCAAATACTGAAAAACTACAGCTACCAAAGAAATGGCCTCATCCGTCTCGAAGAAGAATGATATTGTAAGGCGCAGATTAATTTTGTGATATAAATCAAATTTCTTAGTTAGTTGATTAATTGTCTTGCATGGTGTAATCTTTCTGTGACCCAAAACAACAAGAACTGGCTTGAAAAGAAAGAATAGTCGGTCCATCTTCAGACATCAGTGTTTTCATTGTTGTTAGATTTTGTTATTATTGGATATCAAAGAATAATATTTATTCACTTAAACAAAAATGTACGAATATCACTGAATCCCATTAGTAAAGACATATTTTATACTATATAAAGAGTTTTATTGCCATATATTTCCACATACATACATTCCCTGGGTAGATGAAGATATATGTTTACAAAGTAAATCCTCATTTGTATATATGCGCATATTTATGTGCTATCATATTCAAATTCCTCCAATTTGTAATGGGTTTCAGATTAGTTTGTACTTCATAACAGTATATTGAATACATGGACTTTAACATATTACATTTGCGTATGGGATTATCAGTTTATAATGATATAAATAACTCTTATAATTGCATGCATATGAAGTATTTAGCTGTCATATCATCTGGATTCATTGGAAAGCTGTTGATGGTACTTTGATATTTTATCATCCTGCATTAGATCATCCAGCATTTTTTAACGTGGGTTTGAATATTGTTTTTTTCTGAATGTTATACTAGTGCTGCTTAGACTAAAGAAATGTACTTCATGTCCACATGCACATTCAAGCCATTTTACATTTGTATGCATTCGGCAAGCACTTTTATCCAAAGCAACTTGCATTGCATTCAAGCTCCAGATTCATCTCTGAATGAAACCCATGACCTTGATGTTGTTCTGTAGTTTGAGCTGCAGGAGGACTCTGAATGAAGGCTGCTGGGAAGATGAACTTGTCTTATTAGAAAGCAGAAGTCTCTTAATGCAAAAACTATTTCCATACTCTGTGTAAAAGACTCAAATCATCAGGGGACATTATTAATTTCTCCTGTATTTTGGATAGTGGGAGTCTCTAAGCGTTCCTCGGAGCTGAGTCTGGTTAAGCCTCTTAGGTTTGCTACACTGACTCATCCAACTGCTGGAATAAAATCCAGACGCTCGCTGCTGAAACATTCAGTAAGTAATTTTAGATTTTATTCCCCTTCGGTACCAAAAGCAGTGATTTTTTTAATTTTTTTTTGCTCTGTGATCTGTTATATCGACCTAATGCTTTTTGCACACAGAATGGCTGTAACATACCAGCGATGGGCTAACTGGACCGTGCTAACCAGACAAACTCTGACGTCCTGATACTGAGGACTTGAGGAGCTGCGAGGAATGAAAATGTCGTCATTATGGCAAACGGTAATAACGTGCAAACATTTGATTGAATAAAAGCAGTAATGCAACAATTCAGCACTTCATAATAATACACAAATAAAGTGAGAACAAAAAACTTTCTGAAAAAAGAAAATTCTGTCAGAATTTTCACAAAAATATTTAGCAGCACAGCTATTTTCAACATAATAATAGTAATTAAATGTTTCTTGAGCAGCAAATCAGCACATTATTCTGAATGATGTGACCTGGAGTAATGATGCTGAAAACTGAAATTATTTACTTTTCAAAACAGAAAAGAGATTTTATAGAAATAATGTTCTTCTCTAAACTTTCTTCTCTATTTTTGATCAAATAAATGGAAACAAGAGAATTTTTAAACCTTACCAGTCCCAAAATTTTGTAAATATTTACATATCATCAAACTGAAGGGTATATTGTTTTAGTTCATATGCTTGTACACAGTTATGTACACACAGTACAAATTATGTGCTTTTTGCAGGTGTAAAATAACCAATGCAAAGTCTGTTGAAAATAGCATGAGATTTTATTTTCGTTTGACTATAGACAGCTGAGTGGTCCATTATTGAACAATTCAGAGGTGGCATGGTTTTTTCCTTTAAGTATAGATCCTCAAGCTGTCACAACACAACGTCAGTCTCTTCCAGAGCAGACATAGTGGAAGTGAAATCCTGTTTCCCAGTTTAATACGCAGTCACTAAAAACCTTAAAACTTGTGGTTTCAGAATTATACATCATAACCAACTCAACTAATAATGATTAGATTTAAATGTGATGACGAGGGGAGTGTTTGGGAAACCTGTTTGAATTTATTCATTATTGATGCAATTTGGCTTGAATGTAATGTTTATGAACACTTCATTGCTTGTTATTTTCATTCAAAGAAAAAGTACAATAGTTTAAATATATATTAAATGCATTTTTTTTGACATAATTAAGTAGTAGTTTCACATTTTATAATGATGAAATTGTACTTTAGTTTTTTTTTAAATACATATTTACAATATTATGGCAGGCCAAATTACTCCAAATGAAATAATTAAATAAATGATTAAATATATCAATGAATCTTTTAATGCATAATTAAATAAAGAAATAAATGCATATTTATTTATGTAAGTATTTCTTCATTTATTCATTCATTATGAATTTATATAATATTATAATGTTTAGAAAATTAAACCTATAGATTTCTTAATGTTCATTGTCTGTATTTATTTCTGCTAATTAAATAAATGAAAAAATGAATAAATAAATTGATTAATTAATGAAGAAATAAATGATAAAATAAATATATCAATGTATGTTAATTTATTTATACATTTCTGCATTCATTTATATATTCTAACATTTATTTATTTAATTTTGAGTGATTTAGCTTTCCATACAATATGAATATGTTTATTGTTTTTTTTTCCAATTGCATTTGGTAATTCTGAAGCAGAATATATATATATTTTTTTTAGAAAACAAGACTTAATATTTAATGTTATTTTGTTTCTCAAGTAATTGTGTTTTGATTTAAGAATGTTTTGATAATGTTTTATTCTCTTTTCACACTTCACCTTTAACTAATCCTGTTTAGAGCGAGTTTTTAAACAGGTCCTGTGTTGTTTTTAATGTGTGTGCATGTGTGTAAACTGCCTCTCTTCACGCGCAATCTGTTCTGTTTATCTCAAGCTGACTTTCAAATGTCCCAGTATCAAGCGCATCAAACACATGCTGCCAACTGCATGGATGTTAACTACATCTGTTCAGAATTATTCCTCAAACACGCCATAAAAATGTTGCATTAAGAAAAAACAATCCATTATGCATTCAAGACTGCGCTTCTCTCGGGACGTCCCGCACACATGCTGTTGCTTGGATAAAAGAAAACAGGCATTTTTCTGAATTCGCTCAGTTCCCGTGTGTGTCTGTTCTGTCTGTCTTATGGAGAGACGGCCGGTGCGAAGGCTTCTCATACAGCAGGACTCTACGCACAGTAATCTCTCTGAATCTGAGCACAGGATGACCCTGCGTAAAATACAAACCCACCTTAACGCTCCGCTGAGGTTTCTCCATCCTCTGCAAGACATGAGTGGAGTCAAACCAGAGACTTCAATCGAAACTCCCACAGTTGGCTAACTGTACTTGGTATGAATGAAGCGCTGCAGGAGAACAACCAGATTCTGCCACTTTCTGAAGAAGAAGCCTGTGTGAAACTCACTAGAGTGCTGTGGGTGGTTTCTACGACATTTCTAGGATGTTGTGGGTGGTTGTTAAGTGTTACTATGTGGTTGCTGGGTGGTTTTTCACTGGTCCGGGTCAAAAGAATCCTGCACCCTCAAGACTAAAGATCTTCTGATGTGCTTACAGTAAATACTGCTGAAACATTAATGGTAAACTAAAATATGCTTTAAGGTCATTTCTGTTTAAATTAACATTTATATTTCTATGGGATTTATATAAATATATTTGTGATGTTTCATTTGTAATGTTTAACTTTATTAGTGCATTTAAAATACATTTACTTTAAATCTTATATCCAATTCACACAGCTATTAAAATTTAGTGATTTAAAATGCACAGTAACTTTAACGTAAAAAGTAAAGCACAAAAGGTTGTTATTACAGTTGACTTGTTAAGAAGTGATTTTAAAACACCCCTAAGTGGCTCTTATTTTCATTAATCCTATATTTCACATTTTTGTGCTTCCTCAATCTTGAATGCAAATGAAAGCAAATTTGGGTGCTGTCCGGGGCGTGCAGGGAGGACAGCGGACTCTGAATCCTAGTGCTTTGAACCCTGGCGAGGGCAAGGGCCCGGAGCCTGGCTCGATCCCTGCATGCCCCCCCAAAGAGGCAATACAAGAAGCCGACCATCCTTTACCCCAGAGGGTGGCAGCGACTACTATGGGGTAGAGTTCGAATAGGGTGGTGGAAGCCAGGTGGGGTGGGGATTCAGCTAGTTGGGGGGGCCAGGGGAAAGCGAATCAATGGTAGAAACCACCGAAACGCAGGGGCTGCGTCTGTGAAAAGCTGGATGTCAACTGGGCTAAGCAGTCTTTATAGAAAAAAAGAATGGCCATTCCATTGGGAGAGGAAAGAGACCCAGAGCTGAAGTTCATGGAGGCAGGGGTCTGTTAGGGTGACTGGGTCTTCGAGGGAGGGGGTAGAGGAGGCCAGGTTTAGAAGGTGTATGACGGGATGGCCCTGCGGGATGATACGCATGGCGAAATTCAGGTGTCCTAGGACTGAGGAGAGCTTGCTTGTCGGAGCTGGTGTTGGGCGTGGAGTGGGCTCCTCGCGGAGGTAGTCAGAGGACTCTGAGCGGGACATCTTGCTTGACTTTAGCGGTTGAGCTTGTGCACGAAAAGCGAGATGCAAAAGGAAGTGGGGCTATTTTTATAAATATTGATTATGTTATGCGGTGCCAGCCGTGCGCAATCGCCCAGTGCTCCTCCCGAACCACGTTGTTTGCAAAACGTCACATAAATACATCTTTAAAAATAAGGTTTTGAGATTTGAAGTACATTATAAGTGCACATTCATTTCTTTTTCAGAAATAAAAATTAAATAAATGAATAAGAGCCATTGTTTTTAAATTATTATTATGAGTCATTGATTGACTATAGTTTGCTTGCTGAGAGTAATATATAAGACCACACAACCTATTGTATCAGCTATTCCAATATTTTAGTGCAGCATGCATGCATTCATTTAGTAAAAACTAATCTCGCTGCAAATAGAAAAGTGTCCTGCCAGAAAATGTAGGATTTTAAACGCTTGCTCGTCTGGAATAAATCAATCTAATCTGTTCTTTATCATATTACTCTGGAGAGGAAAAAAAATCTATATAATGATATAAGATTCTGTCAAGCCATCCTGCTCATCCTTAATTCGTGCATTCATACGTGAGTCTCATGAGGAGTGTGTATAATAAACAGCTGATTGACTTCTTGGACCGCGGCATGACTCCAGGGTCAAGCGTTGAATGTGTGTTTGACCTGAAGCGATGTCAAGAGCTTCAGCGCCTTTGGGATGATCACTTTGAGCTAAATCTGAACTATACACTTGTAATCTTGCTGGAATGTTGCGAATGTTGCTGTTGTTATTCTTTGCACAGAGAGCCTATTAGTTTTGTATAATCACCAGTATAATGCTAGGTTTTTTTTATAATGGTGAAGTATTACATTTATTCTAGCTAGAAACTTATTTTGTGTGTACTTCATGTTTATTCACAGTAATAATAATAATTAGAAAGGACTGCAGTAGATGAGTTTGGAGTTTTTGGGAATAAACACTTGTGCACAAAGTACTGATTATTTCACAAATATAGCTAAAAAGAAATCACATTCCTGTGGCTAAAACAGAACAAAAACTGTCACTTTTCAAAAGGCACATGATTGGAACGAAACAATAAATATTTTTGGTACCTTAAAGTTACATATAGGTAGTTAAAGTGTACATATTTTAACCTAATAGGTACAAAAGTGTTCCTTTTGAAAAGGTACCGCCCCAGTGACAGCTTTTTTACCTTTCTGAGAGTGTACTTGTTTTTCTGGTCACAAATTTTGGACCTATTAAAAACAATTGCTCAGCAATATCTTGTTATGCTGTATTATTATTAAAGATTTGTGTCTTTTTTGTCACTTTGTTTTCTTTCAGTTAGCATGTTTTATATTTCTTTTTGGAGCTGATTGATATGGTGGCAGAGAGAGCTCAACACGCAGCACTGAAAACAGCACGGACCACAATGGAAATGTTTCAGGGGGACCTCAAAATATGACGAACCCATCTGAGAGTAACTAGCATTAAAATAATTTTTCACAGTTAAGTGTGTAATTCATCAGATTAGTCTAATACTATCCAAAAGACCGTATGATCAGGTTGTTAAAATAAACAAAAAAAAGTCCCCCTGAAACATTTCCGTTGTGGTCTGTGCTGTTTGCATTGCGTTTCTGTGTTTCAGCACATTCATGTGTTTGCAGCCCCTCTCTGTGTTTGGTTGCGTTGTGAGAATTTGCACATGTTTTTTTTCTGTTTGTATGTGTTTTCTTCTGTTTGCAGCTCGTTGAGCTCTCTCGGCCACCATAGATTAATTATGCTTCATTGTTCTGAGATCATACTGTAGTTTCAAGGGAACATTGTCACAAATATCCACAAACAATGTTTTTTCATTCAAGGACAAATGCATAAGCTCAGACAAAGTCACTATGACCCATAAAAATAGAAAAAAGTTGGCCAAATATTGAATACAAGATTTGGTGATAATATAGCAAAACGAGACATGTATAAGCATTACCAAATGAACACGGCATCAGCTAAAGGTTTTGTTGGGGATTTTTTTAGCATTGTCTCAGACAAAACCATGAATATCTTTTACAATACCGAATGCCTCTGATATGGCAAATATTATGTGTCATGGTCTGTGTAGGAAAGGTTACTGAAGCATGTTCTTTATACGCTGTTGGATAAAAACAGACACACACAGAATCAGCATTTATAAAGTCATTAGAGTACATTAGCTCAGAAACAAACAAGTGCATGCAATGAAAATGACTTGCAACTGTTAATAAGACAATTCATTTATTTTCGCTACTTAATACAGAGGTTTAGAGGGCAGTTTGCTGATTTGCATGCCAAGCAATCGCTTATTTTTTTATTTTTTATTTTAAAGCTTAATTGTACAGCAATTAGCAACTGTGTGACTTTTCATCGTGCTTACGTGCAAGATTTGAAACGTCTCTCTAGTTTAAAGCATTTGGTTGATTGCCTTTGTTCAGTTTATCCCCCAAAGAAACCAATTTATTGCATTAATAACTGGTTTAATCCAGCGCACACCCTCCCCTTCTGTGTTCTCAATGTACAATGTACAAAAACTGTCAGACTATTAAATAGCAATTAAGCATTGACGCAAGGAGGTAAACACTCTCCATGCATAACGTGCGTTAACCTTTGATGCCTTTGACAGGCATATTGTAGTTGCGGCTGTGTTTTGACTCCAGACTCATACGGTCCACTGAAGCTCATGCATTGTAAGGGGTGCTCGACAGAAATAACACAGCTGCTCACGGCACCTAATAATGGATGATAGATAGATAGATATATAGCAAAGCAATATTGGTTTTGCCATGCACACTCTCGCCAGCATATCCTCTCTGATGTGAGTGCATGCGGTTATCCTTGTGTGCATGCATTCATCTGCCTTCCACAGTAAAAAGAAAAGTTGTTACGTTTAAGTAGTCTGAAAAGGATGGAAAATTGCTTTTTGTGTTCGGCCACAAATGTGCATGCTATAATGCAACGGCCTCCTAATGTTATGTGACTAAAAGAACTTTCCACTGGAAATAACTGAATTGCATAGGCTGTACAGTGTCTGCTGAAGATTAATGCTGTAAATAAGTAGGCCTATTTTTAGATGCTGGATTGTTAGAAAATGACTCATTGCCTTCCCCAGATCTAATTTGCCGTATTATTAAAACAGAAAAAAAGTGTAGTTCCTGTGTATTCTTGCTATTCTTGTGTGGTCTGCATTACATGAAATCTCTAAGGCTTGTTAATGGCTTCTGTCAATGAATTGTAATGACTGCATTGAATTTAAGTTGACAACTTATCATGTTTAATTCAATGCAACAACACAATAAATAATTTGTAATGCTTTTAGAATCCATTTACACAAATTTTCTCGGCTCATATCAGAAATTGAAATATCGAACAGCTACAATTTCAGAAAAATAGGTATGAAATTATCACTGGGCCTGAAAAACAACATTCTTGAAAGATTCAGCTTTTGATGACTTTTGATAAATAAACATCCGCTCTATCAGAGTACAGCCAAAAACTTCAAAATTATGTTAATAATTTGGTTTTACTTTGCTTAAAACCTTTATGCAATGTATAATGAAAGTGGTTTTAATGCATAAATTATTCTTTTTAATATACCTTATAATGCATTTCTGATCTCATGAATAATAGTTATAATATCCTCTATTCATTGTTAAACCTTTAGAAGTAATAATACATTAAAGCACATTCCAAACAAACCTTCAAATATTCTAATGCATTTTAACTTTGGTTACAGTTATTTATAAATATATATATATATATATATAATGCATTATGCACAGTATGAATACCTTTATGTATGAAGTCTTTAAGGTTTGATATTTTTCATGTTTCCTAATCTCTATAATGTAAAGACTGTAAGTGGACGGGTCATTACATTGTCTGCACAGGCACTATAATAGTCCAACTAGAGACATCTAATGTGTTAGATAACATTTCTTGCACTTATTATGAAATATTTATGGCATTTTGCATAATTTGTGAGAGGATTGCATGATGTGGTTCCTTCTTAAAACATCTTTAAAAAGTTGCAGCATTAAAAGATATCAAATTGAATGGTCTCCTCCCTGGATTTGAGCTGTCATGTCAGTGTGTGTGCTGTGGGGAAAGACAAGAGATAGAAAAGCTTTCTAATGTTTGAGATATGCTCAAACAGATCTTGAACAATGATAGAGGTAGAACTTCCTGTCTGTGTCCGTCAAACTGTAGATATCTCTGACAAGCCTCCGGGTTGCATTGTTACAGAGCATCATCTCTCTCTCTCTCTCACACACACAGACACACACACACACACACACACGTGCACGTTTGTTGCTCTTGAGAGATTTATTATATTCAATCACGTAAAAGTTTTAAAAGGATGTTCACAGTCCACTTTATCTCTGCAATTTGACATATTTCCGAGTGCAAATAAAGGTTGGACTTGTTTTTGGTTTCTCATTGGGAATGACTGGATTGACTGCATCTACCAGAAAATCATTGCAAAAACATGCACCGATGAATCACAAACATCAAAACAAGGGACATTTGTTAAGCAAATAAAAAATTAATTTAGGTTTCATTTTGACTTTAAGCGTTTTTCAGGGTGATTCAACAGTCTCCTATGACAACTCTTCATTTCTGACTTTTAAATATTTCTCTTTTCTCTACCTACAGTATCTCTCTCTTTTCATTGTAGAAAAGGATTTATCTTGGCCAGCTATGCTGGAAACAACATCCATGACAGATTTCCAGAGGGCAACATTAACCTAAAAACTGTGGTAACAGACTGATTTTCAAAACATTCAGTTGATGTAGAAAAGCCAGGTGGATGTCTCCTCCGTCTACGCCGCCCTGGAGGGTGTCTCTGTTTTCATACCTGGACTGTTTGTAATTGAACTCTTGTCTCCGCCCAAGATCTCTTGTTTTGCTGTTTTGGATTTATCGTTGCTGACCCCTGCTCTCATTTGGATTATCGCCTTTGCCTTACCCCTCGGACTCTGTTTACTGTTGTATCCACCCACGCTACGTTTGATGACCATTATCTTCTGTCTATGCCTCCGATAACCCTGTTTGCTGATGATCGACCCTGCCTGCCTCACTTTGTCCAAATCTGCACTTGAATCCGCTCGCCTTCTCGCTTCCTTTGTGACAGGTACACACAGACAACAAACAAAAACTAGGGTTTAATATAACGTTGTTGCACATGGAATGGAATTACTACCATGTGGCTACGCTGGTAGGATATTTTCTTCATTATAAAATAGTTGGGTTTAGTGTAATTTGAAGCAAACATTAGCACCCAGCTATAAAATTTTAGTTTAAGCTGATGTTACTTAGCATGTTCATTTTTAGAGCGTTTTTTTATTTGACCGTTTTTGTGTATTATTATTTATTTTTTTATATAATTTAGTATTATTTTTTTCAGTATATTGTGAGTTTTGTGTTAAAGAGGTATTTCTACTATGTTTCTAAAAATAATTTTAAAAAGTGGATTGTGTTCTTTTAAATGTTATGCAGTTAAGTTTGTAACAAATGTATCGTCATTTTATGTCTAACTTGTGTATTTGTAGGAATTATCTTTTTGAGTCGTTAATCAGCTGCAGTTACAGTGTTAATGGACAGCTGTTCACTTTTCTCTCTTCTTGCAACTCAAAGAACTGAGAGTGTTTGTGTATACAGCTGCATATAAAAATCCTAAAGATAGCATATTTCAACATCATTAAAGGACTAACGCTACAATCCGAGTTAATATGTTAAGGTGTATTAACCTTCGATGGTGGTTTAAAGTGAGTTTTGAGTAAAGGCCTTATACAGTATATCTTTTCATCTCTGGAATCCTTTCCATAATTTTGCCATACGCTTTTAATAACAACATTGAGTCTGTCAATGACAAAACAACAACTTTAGTGGATGGTAATTGACCATGCACATCTGCCCAAAGATTACAATTTTGGTTACTATTGGTTACATTTGGTTGCATTGGTTACTAACTACTAATTGTGTCCTTACCAGGTGACAAGTACAGAAGTAAAGGTGATAGGTTCCTGACAAGTACACTTGAAAAAGGTATGCGACTTATAATAAGTTGGTTTAATGTAGTAAGGAAAGTGTGGGTAAATTCAAAATGGGCCAGACAAAATGTTTTGCACTTCACAGAGTAAGTTTATAGTCTCAGGAATCTCATGATGTTTCTCCATCTCTCTGTCTCTTTTAACATTGTAGCAGTTAATGTTGTAGTATTCTGATAGGGGGTAATCTCATTTTTCACATTTTTGCTGAAAACAGCAAAGAGAACATTCTCATAGAGAAACTGCCTCATTCTCTACCTTAGTGAAAAGACAGAGGAGTTATTCGAGGACTACAAGTCAAATTTATTTATACCCTCTCACTTTTTACACATGCATACTGATGGATTCTCATACTATATATACATAAGACCCACTACACATAAATAATGTTTGATGCACACAAGTTACTGTATGTAAATGTAGGCAAATCCCTTAAAAAGAGGTTTACAAATGTGTTTTTGATGCACGCACATGCACATGTCACTCGTCACTATTCTTTTTAAAACTCTAAACTTTTACACTAAGCTTACTTAAGCCAACCTAAAATTTGTTCACAAACGTTTATCTCATCTACTTTTTTTTTTACAGGTTTGTGATGATGATGATGATGCTGCAGTAGTAGTATAAAACAAAGTGCATTTATACTATTAATTAGAAAATTAGACTAGATACAACTTGAATTTTGTAAGTTGAAATTAATCAAAAATACCCATTTAGAACTCTTAAAGCCATGTAGATCTCACGCAAAAAACACTTATTAGAGAAATTATAAAATTAAGTTTACTTTATGTGCAAATTTCATTTCAACAAACAGGAAAAATATGTAGTTTGTACAAAGGCTAGTCTTGTTTGAACTACATAATATAATTATGCAAAAAAAATCATATTTTTTAAGTAAACAGGCGAAACATTTTTATCAGTGTGTTGAATAAAAAAAAAAGGAGCAAACACTATAACATTTATAATAAATCCCAGTTTAAAATGTATTTATTAGCATATTTTTAGTATTTTTTATAATTTACTTTTGCATGCATATGAATATTTTGCGAGCAGTTGCATGCATGCAATTTATTTTGGTGCTACTAGCTGCAAAGGAATCACAGACTTCACCCTCATATATTCAGTCCTAATCACAAGATAAGAAAATCACTAATGTTAGAGCTCATGGGCATTTCATTATCTATAATATAGAGTGCAAGCAAAAATGACAAACTTTAAACGGAATAAAATGCACTAATATTTTTACACAGGGAAGCTCTGATTTGCTTTAGATAAGTAAACATGAACAGATGGAGATTTTTGTCTGCAGATTGCAATTGTTGCACCTCTCTTAATTTAAGTGTTTTATATTTATATTTTCCACTTTATTTGTGACAGTTCTTAAGCTAATAATAGACTAATTATATTTTATAATCTGTGATGCAATGGAAAATGTCAACTTTAAGAGCACCAACTTTCAGGGACTTGTTTGCATTGGTTGATTTAGGTTTGCCCGATCCTTGCTTCTGTTAATCTATGACAGAAAAGACAGAGTAAATACAGGCAACTTAGTGGAAGAGATCCACATTAAGAAGCTGTCAGCCAGCGCATTGCTCCTATATGCTAATGGGATAATCACTTCCGCTGACAAAGAAAAAAAAAAAAAAAAATCACTGTCCTTTAGTCTGACAGTGGCATTGATTTCTACTTGATTCCTACATTTCTACTGTAGGCTGTTTTGGATTTCATTTTGGATGAACTCTGGGCTAAAATAAAATGTTAAGCATATTAGTAAGCATCATTATTATACAAGTCTGTGCTTTCTGTGTCAGGCTGCAAACAGTAATAACACCACAGTGTCAACCTACCAATGTCTTACTCTTAATTGTCTCTGGTGGTTAAGGTGGGATAAAAGAAAGCATTTTTCAATAGGAAAATGACACTCTTCACCTTTATTAATCTTACACAGTGTCAAAAGCAGACATGTGCAGCGTGACAAAACTAGACACAGCCTGTAAAATTAAGGGAGATGTCTAAGCGCAAGTTCTTCATGCGTTGATGTGCCTTCACAGCGGCAGATGGCCCATTTCAGCCAGCTTGTCATGTTGCTGGCCTACTAATATAAAACTACTTTTATTTCTAATGCAGATATGTGATTCTACAATAGGCCAGGGGTCATCGAACTTGATCCTGGAGGACCGGTGTCCTGCAGAGTTTAGTTCTCACTTCCCTCAATACACCTGCCTGGAAATTTCAAGTATCCCTAGTTAGAACTTAATTAGCAGCTTCAGGTGTGTTTGATTAGGGTTGGAGCTAAACTCTGCAGGGACACCGGCCCTCCAGGATCGAACTTGGTGACCCCTGCAATAGGCCATACAAAGTTAGCTCTCAGTCCATAGTAATAGATTTCTGTTGAAAAACAAACAAACTTGCATCTGGCGACATTTCGGAAAAACTGCTTCTCGCATGTGTTCGATCTTTAAAGTGAAATTTCCAATGGGTGCCGCTAAAAGCATGTTCAGTTTCAGACAAAACAGATGAACATGAATTATGGTTGTTGTTTGTATCACAGTAGTTCAGGAATGAATGTAAGTGGTGCTAAAAGTTTCATTCTCTTGCTTTTGAAAATAGTGTTATCACAAGCACATGTAAGATAAAATATATTTTCTGAAGCAACCATTTGTGCCATTTTATCTTCCGTCTACAAGTCTTTGAGCTCTTTTACTGTGACTTGTGGGTGCTTCGCATTGCAAGTTCAGTGCTGTACCGGGTGCGCTACCGAGCATGTTTACTTGTACACTACTTGTGCACATTTTCTTGTAATCAAAATCATATATATATTTTTTATGTATATATTTATTTTTACATTGAGCAAGGTTACTGATTTGTCCATTGCTGTGAACATGCAATGATGTGCAAGCCCCAGTGTCGATAAAGAATGGTGTGACAGATTTCCTAGAGCTGCAAGAAATGAAGCGCACAAAACCTTCACTGGATTCTACCCTTGGACAGGTGGGTGGTTTTGGCACTTATTAATAATTTTGTTATTTTAAAAATTTAAAGGGTGTTCGTTTCTCTGTGTTCTCAGGATCTCTGGTGTAGCTGTCTGATTGGCCCTCAGACATGCACAAGAACCTTTTAACACTATTCAGTCCCTGATCACTAGTCACTTTCCACCAGTCCAGACCTGTCGCTTCTGACTTTGAGGATGGCACGTCAACGAATAACACAGTTTCTACAAGATGTCGAGGGATTTTCCATATTTCTCTCTCCTTTTGTGCAGACTTTGAAAAGGCAAAGCAGCACTCTATGAAAAGAAGTTTTTTCTCCTTTTCACAGTTTCTCTTAGAAGGGGAATGTAAATTCAGGTTCTGTCACAGACGCTGGTTTTGCAGTGTTGGGAAGCTACTTGGAAACTGTTTACTAAGCTACTTATAATTTAAAGTAGGTAAACTGCAGTCAAACTACTCTTTGGTAAAAGCTGTTAGCTTACACACTAAACCTTTAACAAAAAGCCATCAGCACTTTTTTAAATGCATAAATGTATTTAATATTTAATCTGCATTCCATGTGGCACAAATTAAAGTACATAAAGCACATTTGTCTGTTGGAGTAAATCCCGAGTACAAACAAATTTAGAAATATTATTATTAAAGCGTTTGTTTAGCCTTTTGTGATGGCCTGTTCATTGACCGCATGATGAACATGCCTCTGATCACTACGAGAGTTATTTGTTTTCCTCTGGTGGTCATGTTTACACAAGTTTACTGAATTTCAAACACTGCTTAGTTTGAGAGATTACAGACTCCTCGGCCAGAACATCCTGCAAACAAAAATATATACATGTAATATTCAGAAGCTATTTCTATAGTCAGCATTTCCCGAGACAAGATATTTAGGGCTTCAGAGAAAGGGAGGGATGAAATATGACAGGCAAATTCATGCGCGACAATGATGGATGAACTGCATCCGTAAGTCAAGGTGTGTTATGGGTAAAACAGGGCTGTAACTTACTTGTAACGTTCAGATATGGAGGAGGATGGGAGAGAGAGAGAGTGAGAAAGACGCTCTAGCACCACCAATCTGCGGTTAAGAGATTTTTACACTAGATTAGTGTCTGTACTTGAATTAGATTCATAGCCTTCTCTGGTTACAGAGGGCAGACTGGGAATAGATGTCAGAAGGGCTGCACCTCAATGAACGTGACACAGTGTCAATATATATTTCCACAAATGTTGTCAGTCAGAGCAGCCTCATATTAAAAGTTGCTGAATATATTAACGCTAAATTATTTACACACCCTCATGTTGTTCCAAACCTGTGGACTGCTATTTATTCCAGCAGAACACACACAAAAAAAACATTTTGAATTGCAACTCAACTTATTATAACCTACAAATGGATTTAAAATATCAAAAAGTAGTCGAAACGACTTGTTTGCAGAAATCCAAATCATACAGTTTGCGGAACACACTGACATTAATTAGTATTTGATTGAATTCTTGAAAGACAATATTTTCTTGACATGCAATCTTTTTTAGCAGTGGGCTAAATGGATTTCAAATACTAGCTAACTTTGGAAGAGTTTGTTTGCTAGTATGCTGCTATTTCAAAACTGAGTTTTGAAATTTTTTTGCATATTTAAATGTCTAAAAGTTTGAATTTGGTGTTTTTTTTTTCCCATTATCAGGTTAGACAGTGACATATTAAAATGAATGTGGAAAAAACTATTCTGTAGGTTTACGAATAAACTTTTGTAGGCCATTCTGTAAAACCTAGCTTACAGTTTTACTAAAAATGCCTTCAAAGAATACCAAATATGATCGATGACCAAATATGCAAACTGATTTTATTGATCTCAATGACATGATTTGATAGTAATTAAATGAAACGGCAACTATAGCTAGGTTAACAGATTAGCTTAAAATCATATGGCTAATACATTCTCTGACTTAGCGGAAGCAATGAGACTTGATTTCCGGTGATGTTCGACATACAGCCTAATACAAATCCAACACAGTCTCATGAACAATTTGTACAATGTGCCAAATTCAAGTCGTACGACCTCACTCGTATGATTCTGTAGGGTTTGTCTAAAACCCTGTGACGTTTAGGGGTTAGGTTTAGGTCATTCGTACAAATTCATACGCGTAAAAATATGTACAATTTAGAAGAAATCGTATGAATTTGTACGAGTGAAGTTGTATGAATTGACCACCTTGTAAAATATGTACGAAATGCCTTGATATCAGGTTGCCCAAATCGCGTTGTTTTATAGAGTTGTTGTCTACTGACCCTTATTTTTTAGAAAGATATTTCATCAGCTGAACAATCTGTATGTTTCTAAACAACACGACCCCTCAAGATTCAAACGCGCTATGCTTCAGTCCTTCACATTCTTGTTTTCGTCTATCAGAAATTATATATGGCTCTAGCCTAACTAAGGTCTGTTTGTGTTCAGTCGCATTTATAAAAGCGAGTACTCGACAACACAGGAACACTGTGCTAGATAAAATCTCAAGGCACTGTTGTTGGTTTTTCTTGTGGTGACGCACTGAAAGCATTTCACCTTTCACTCAGTGCCTGCCTGCCTCTGTGGGTTCAGAGCTAGGTGAGATATTGATCAAGACCTCCTCAGCTAGGTACTTAACCCCCGACATACAGTAAATGATGCCACTGCGAGCACTATCTGCTGGCCTTGTTACGCCGCGATGCTCGTGTCAGGGGGAAAGAAAATTTATCGTTGCATCTGTGATAACACCCCCCCCCCCCACCCGACTGTTTCTGATTCTTGAAACAGTAAAAATAAAGGTTCTTTGAAGCAACAAGGGGTTTGCAAAAACTGTTGGTTTTTGAATGGCAGATTTTAAAGTGCTTGGCTGGGTTAGCAAATAGGCTTGTCAACTTTTAAAATAAGTTAAAATGATTTCCATATTTTTCACTTGTTTCTATTTTTAAGGGAAGCCTTCTGTAGCCTGTGTCTTCATAGTAGCCTAAGGTATTATTCGTATTCAGTAAATTGATTTTTTAAACAGTTGAGCTCATGCATTTATTGACAGCATGCATGAAGAATAAAGATTCTCTTTTAGAGGGTCATGAAATTATTAAAAAAAAAAACATTGCTAACATGCACTCTATCTACAGCTTGTAGTGAAAACGACACCTATTATTAATGGGATTTTTTATTTATTTTTGGTGTCATTTGTTGTTCCGGTTCAAAAAGCAAAGTTAGGTGAGCTATGCTAATTTGCAGAGGAGATCGGCTGCCAATGGATCCCAATGAATGCCACCACAAAGTGGGGAAATTTTTTTAACTTATTTTTACTCATGTTTACTTATTTTAGTCATCTTCTCCGCCATATGGAGTTGTATTGAAACCATTTTTCTCGATCTTCTTGTGCTGTGTGTTGTCGTATCTTAATTTGGGCCAGATTACTTCCAGATCATGCTGGCCAAAAGCTGTGGAAATATTTTTTACTGTCCACATTTAACACATCCGTTTCATGATTTGTGATCTTTACTATGCTAGCTTAAAAAAAAAACTTTGTATTTGCCTTTCAGGTGGTGCTTTTATACTAAATTGATCCTGGATTATAGACATTGTAACAATGACACCTGCTGATGAACTGCAAGCATGTTAGCGTTACGAAATATTGTATCGTAAAATAAGAGAAACAATAGGAATAGTAGACCTTCCTATGAATAATACAACATCAGTAACAGCGGCTCGTATAGGTTCAGTAAGAAACTAGGATTTTGTGTTTTGTTTTTTTAAAGTGCAATTAATTTTACTTGTAGCTTGCACTGTGCCATGTTCCCTTGTACACTAAAAAAATATATATAATGAGAAAAGTGAACATTTTTAAGTTGTAAAATCTCAATCTCAAAATAGTTGTATATATGCTGCGTGCTTACTTATATTAGGATCGGTGTGTGGCATGGTTAGTGTATTAATAATACATGTAAAAAATATTCATTATTTGCCAAGTCAAACATGCAGAGTCCACGGCTTTGTTGATTTTTACTTTATTTTTTACATGTTTATTGGGTTACAGGAGCACATGCTGTATAATGTGCGAGAAGATGCAATGTTAAACATCTTGAGAGTACGCGGAAGGTGTGCTCAAGCGCGGACTCCCCGAATATGAACCAGTTCCATTTAATGTAAGAAAAGGCAACTGAAGCTTTCTTTTCTAATGCATGCTTAGGGGGTTAACACAAGTGTGCACGCAGCAGTATGTGAAGTCCCAGCCCTGCTCGTATTCAGTCAGTTCTGCTCATCGCCGCATGAGGCTGCGCGCTGCTGGAGAAAGAAGAGACTCTCCTCACGCGGCGCGGCGGCGGATAGGAGAGCAGGCATGGCATCGCATCGCATCGCATCGCGTCTGTCCCCAGCACTCACCGCGCCGCATTGAGGATCGTACCCTTATAGAGGAGCAGCACGAATTACGCGGAACTCAGTGCGTAAAATCCACAGCCGAGGCTTCAGTGTGACTGCGCTTCAGGTAAAGCTCCTCTCCATAAACTTATGCTTTATTACAGAGACTTACAGCCAATGCATGTTTCCAACTCTCAGATTCTTAGGTAGAACATCTATTGAGACGTATAACACGGCTGGAGACGTGTCTATAACGCAGACAGTATCGTATATAGAAGGGCTACGCGCAACTTGTTGCCGGTAGTTTGCGTATTAATCAATAAGGCGATTTATCTTTAATGCATCTTTTGCTTTCTGATATTCTCGATATGTGCATTTGCCTGAACGAAAAGTTGGAAAGAGTTGCCTAGATATTCCATAGACACCGGCTGATGTGTTACTGAAATCATCCTCTATTGTTACATTTTAAAATCTGCTGATAAATAAAGAAATGACTGGTTATTGCGGGGATTTATTGGGTAAGTTTGGCCGATTATTGAAAAATAAAACATTGTGTGTCAACTGTAAATGTACTGTATGTACGTATGCAATAAATATACGCCTGGTGAATACAGGTGGGACATTTTCGGTCCAAATGTTGTGATCTATTCTTTTCAGTAACGCAAGCAAATTCAGTAATGATAAAGATGATTAAGCTTGTCCCATTTTTACCTGGATGCAGTCTCTGTGTCAGAAATAGTTTCTTTTCATCGATGATGCGTATTTTAAAGGTTTACCAAGGGTTGTGTTTTTCCAGCACAGGCAATAATCTAGTGTCAGTCAGTTTTGAAACTTGGTCATTGTGTTGCAGAATTACCAAGTAAACTTCTGTCTTGATGTGCTGGACTGGACAGAAGCTTGTCTCCTTTGTGTGTTATTGAGGTGATCACCTATTTATCATTTCTGAATCTGCTCAGTCAGACTGGAAATGATTGATTATTGGTGGGATTTATTGGTTCGGTGGACCATTTAGAGTATCGTCAATAATATTTTGCCCAAAAGAGCTACAGTTCTCATCTGAACCAGAATCAGTATTTCTTAATATTCTCTCGTGCAAATACTCTAGGCTTGTGCAACATTGTTTAGAATCCCTTCAATATTTAAACAAGGTATGATTTCTGTAATATTCATGTGATGATCTCTTGTTTGACTCCTTTGTGCGAAAGTAGATTTCTAATGTTTAGAAACCCTCCAAAATGTTTGTCATTTTAGCACTTAATTATCATCAAAACAGTACGTTGATGTAGTAAAGCCTTTGATTAGCTGACTTTCATCATGCTTTGGTTGTTCTGTAGATAATTGAGTGTTTAATGAATAGCACAATGAGAACACACCTTCTTATTTATATTTAGTCAGTAATTAACTTATGTCTGCACTGGCTCATGCATGCATGCTCATATGCACTAGACATCTAACGCATAGACTTACTGATGCATGGAATGGTTAATTATGTTAAAGTTGGCCCTTTAGTGATCAGCCACATCATTGTTTAAAGCTTTGTGCTTGCAAACTGAGTAGTCTTTTTCTGTATGCATTTGATTTGCTTAATTCCCTACTGCATGTTTGTTTTATCTTGTAGTTTCCAGTAAGAGCAAGGCAGCTTTGACCGTGTGCTACTCATCCACGTCGATAAGTCGACATCTCTAAAGGTTTGTCTCCAGGGCGAGCACATGCCTTTCATGTCTTCTACGTGTGTGGGAAAAACTCTGTGCTGTGCCTTGTGAAAGTTGACAGCGTTTCCTCTCACGTTCACGAACCGGTGGCTGTTTGCTCCTCGTTGTGTGCCGACATGATCTCCGTTTAATCCCCTAGCGTCTCTGCTCTGTTCTCGCTGATTGTTGTCATTTACCCAGTTCCCCATTGGGCCCCTCGGAGCCCGTGCTTGAACTCGATATCCAATCAGCTATTTAGATGATCCAATTAAGCAACTGATGTATGTCCAGAGATGCCTTAAAGCGCCGCACCCTTCAGATTACCCGCTGCTAATGAAACCTGAGTTGCGTCAGCGCATTCCAGCTTGCATGTAATTAGCGCATAAATTTTTTAACGCAGCCCGCAATTATAAATAGAGCGATGTGAATTATTGGCAGCTTTCACCTTTGGCTCTGTGGCTGTATGTGTGTGAGTGTCATTGCATTCCCATGCATTTGCTGAGTGCTATTGACAGCTCCGTTTTTATGCAATCTCATGCATCGCCATAATGCCTCTGCAGAGGCCTTTCAGCACCGCTTTTCCATACAAGCACATACATGCTGCGAACCATGGAACTATAACTAATGTGCTATAGAATCGCGGTGATTTATATCTCGCGAGCGGCCGCATCGCCTTCGGGTCCTCAGACTCGGGCCCCGGACACACAGCCCTCTTTGATAGATTGTGTGGAAGAAGCGACGTGCCACGGACAACATTGATTACCTTTTACTGAGTCTGAGTATAAACCTTAGCGCAGCGGGACTGCGAGGGTGGGGGAAGTTGATGTATGTTGCCTGAGGGGCGGTAGAGATGACAGATATGGGTTACAAATGAGAGAGGTTTTATGACTCCTGGAAGGAGGACCATCAGGCTCGTTTAATTGATCTCGGTCTGGCGGTGGAGTTCAGGGAGCGCCGCTGCAGTTTTGCACCTGCTTTAGGTGCCTCTGCTGCAGACCTTTGCTTAAATTATCTGCTGTGTTACGATCCCACACCTGCTCCGAGATCCGGCTTATGCCAAAGGAACGTGACCCCCGGTGTTTCCGGCCTCGCTGTCTTCCTGACTGTGTGGGCTTTTTACCCAGTTGCCCGTGAAACAACGGCTGCTTTCTCACCGTTGCTGTAAAGCGGAGTGGGCGATATGTATGAGATGAAGTCTCACGGCACAACAGGATAGTTTGGTTAACATTTAGCACTGATAACAGCTTTGTCTTTTCATGAAGGGAAATGCATTAAAATCTTAATTGAATCTTTATATATCTACAGGCTTTGTTTGTTTTTTGAAAATCAGCATGATATTTGCATGCAGTGTTCCCTTTAATTTGTTCTCGCTCAGTAAAGTGTATATTTAGGGTTGCTTTGGCCACCTTAAAATTTAGAAAGATGGGACACTGTAAGTAATGTTTTCCATTTCGACATAAAGAAATAGAGGAACTTACAGAATATGAAATATTAGACTGTTTTGTATGCAAATGATTACAAATGTAAATAACATTTTTATTTTGCGGTGGATTCCATTTCACTTGATTTCAGACTTTTTTCACTTGATTCACTGTTTGCAATGTGTGAATTGATCAATAAATAAATAGAAAAAATGTAAGCAAAACTACTGTATTGTCAATATTACAAAAGTGAAATAATGCATGGACTTCATATGTGCTGATATGCATCTGACTACATCGGATGTTCAGTTGAGACAGATCTCGTTCGTTTAGCTCCTTTTCAAGATCATTTGCTCTTTTCCTCATGCATTTTTTAGTCTGCCGCCTTGGCAGATTCTTTTTTTTTGTTTGAATGGGAGTTAAATCAGAAGTGTGTGGTTCAGAGGGACCATTGGACTCATTTATTTCTCCTGTAATGTGACATAATTTAGATTGAATCAGGTTATTTTATGAGAAAACTATGGCTGGAGTTGGTTGTATACATCATTTGGACATTAGAATGTATGCTGAATGTTTGCCAATGCAATGCTCATTTTCTTTTTAGTTATTTGTTCACACTATAATAGCTTTAGATGCAGAGCAGGTTTTGCACAGACATAGATGTTGAATATTGGCTTTTAAACCACATTTTTCATTAAATTCGCTCTCTATCTGTTATCCTTTATACCGTTGAAATAAAGAAGGTATTATTAGAACGAACACAGCGTTTTCCGTTGTACCGAGTTTGCCTCTGTCATTATTCCCTGCAGTAGTGAAGCATGCAAACAGCAGTGGAATAAAATGAAAAGCTGTGTGTTTTTTCAGGTAACCGTGATTACATGAAGGTCAAGTGGCTTTTTCAAAAGCGTTTTTTGGAGCACCACAACAATAATTCAATAATTACTGTCATTACTCTGTCAGGCTGTATTACCGTTACTCAAAGTGGTACCCTTGAGAACGAGTCTTTATTTGAATATGGACCAAAAACTGTTTTTTTCCACATGCAACAGAGACCCAAAAGCAATGTGCATGACTAATTATTGATGTTTTAGCATGTACCGGCAGAAGCACACGATGAGACTGCTGCTTTTGATCAAATCGATTCATAAACACTATTTCGCGTCATCGTGCTTTCAGTTGCAAATGACTTGATCTCTGTACAGACTGTAATTCACAAATTCATCAATCTGTCTTTTCACTCCAGTTGTTGCAGATATTATAATCTGTGATGATGAATGTTGCATGACACATAAAGAGAACAAACTGCAAGCATTTTCCCAAATTTGGATCGACCGAATCTGTCGGTTGTGACTGACAGGGCGATTCATAAAAATAAACAAATGTGAAACTGACTCCCTTGTCGCAGTTTCATTGTTTTAATAATTTCTTAATGTTGGTCATCCAGTAGCATGTTACCATGGAAATTTAGCTTGGCTGGATGAGTTGGCATTTGTCAGAGGAGACGGCAGTAAATGCATGCTAGAATGTCTGACACAGGCTTCTTTTATGAGTTGCATCAGACATGCATGTGTTTTTTCCTGCTTAGCTTTGTCGCACTGTCAATGGTCCGTACATCGCCCGCAGTGCTTCCTGGCAGACGCACAAACAATATATATAAATAAGTACATTAACAATAATTAATTTTCATGCCATTCAGTGGAACACAGTTGATTTTCGATGGTAATTAACCAGCACTAAACAGGCTGTCTGTGATTGCTTTAGAGTCTCTGAAGCGATTTTTGTTGCTCTTTCATTGCTCAGGAGACTTTAGGGGAGATGTTTCTCTTAAAATTTGGTAGAAGAAAAAACCAAATTAGATGCGGATCACGCCTAGTAGTAGATATGGTGGATGATGCAGATCATTTGGTCTAATGAGTTTTGCATGCATTTGCTATCTTGGCAAATCTGAGCACAGTTTGAAACATTGAGCTCTTTTCTGAAACTCTAGAGGAGACGTGTGTGAGATTGCTCTTTCACAGACGGTCCTTTGAGAAACAAGGAACTTCAGGAAAGCGTTCCGTTTGCTCTTCATTTAAACTCAGCGCTGTCTAAGAAACATGTCAAATAAGTGCTTTTTACAATGCACAATGGTTCAAAAGCAGCTTTTCAGTATGTTCATGTTTTTTTTAGTATCTTAATATTTCCATGCCTTAAAGTTGCATTTAGCAGATTAGATATATTTGGCATTGATACAAGCACTCATGCAGTTGAGATTTGCTGTAAAGTATATATTACTTAATATATAGTATATATTGCTTTACATGAGTGTATTGTGTGAGTATGGATAAAGTTTATACAACTTTATGAGATGTGAAAGAGATCTTGCTTCAAGAAAAAGAGTGCATGAAACCGGTATTAATGGGAAGTTCAGATCATTTTCCCGACTCAGATCTTTGAATCTTGTTCAGCAGAAAGACTCGTTCAGGTCATTTGGTTCATTTCAGCACAATATGATTAAAATGCACGTCAAGCCAAGCTCCCCAACACATCAATTTATGCACATCAAGGCCAATTTATGAAATTGGTTAGTTTAGTTAGTTTTAGTTAGGTTTGGATTGTCATTCGTTCTTTTGTCATGTTCAACATTAAGGTGCTTCACAGTCCCGTAGAAGAACCTATTTTGTCTTAATGGTTCCATTAAGAATCTTTAACATCTGAAGAACCTTTCTGTTTCACAAAAGATTCTTTGTGGCTCTTCAGATCATAAAAGACATAAAAGAGAGTTATATAATAGTTCTTTGTTGGAGCAATAATGGTTATTCTTGATGGCATCGCTATGAAGAACCTTTTAAACACCTTTATTTTTAAGAGTATACCTACTGAATCAGAATCTTGCAGTCAGTAATACTAATGTAATGTTTTATGTGTCGCATGCTCTATTATAAGCTATTTAGGAATTATCAAAATGATTTTCTCCATCATATGGATAAAGTTTAAAGCATCAACCAACTCTTTATTCCCACATTCAGTGATAAGGAAAAGAAATAAATTACAGGTGTATTAAAACAAAAGCTGCAAACTGAGACCATAAATGCATGATGTAACTGTATGAGTCATTTCTGTATCCTGTGCAGAACCAAAAATGAACGAAGCACTGTCTGAGATGGCTTGTTATTCTCGAGTCATATTAAAGATTCATTCAAAATGAACGAATCATTCACATCACTCGAAACCACAGCTATATAAGCTCTAATTTCAGGTTTGTTTCTCCCTGGGTTTTTTTCACACCGTCCAGTTTTAAAATTTAAAGCTACGCTGGTTTCTATTCCCCTCTGGTCACTGGAGGGCTGGAGCGGGTCAGCTGTAGCTACAGGCTTTTCTCTGATAACCCAGGCTCCATCTGCACTGCTTGTGTTCAGACACAGCCTGCCCTGCCTCCAGCCTGTTCCCAGTCCAGGACCTGGATGGTCTGTAGATCTCTGAAACCATCAAGATTCAGCCCCGAACTTCTCCCAGACTGCAGTCTGCTCGGATACTCGGAGGCGTATCCATCCCATTGATAGGATGAACTCCCCGACAGCACTTCACGTTGCCATCAAAGGAAGCCCTCAATTCCAAAAGTCTCCCTGAAAATGATTCATCTTGTTGAGTTATTGCCCGTTGTTCACCTCTATCTTTCAAGAACGCGGCAGTATTACTGGAGCCATTCATATTTGATTATGGCTATTGCGGGCAGCTTCAGTGCAGCTTGCGGATTTCCAATCTCTGGGAATGCGTGTTGACTTTGCGAGCGAATGGTCGAGCCCGGTGACCCTACATCATGGATTTGACATGAGGCCACAAGCTTTGATTATCCACCGACAGACATTTCTGGTCCTGATCGTACGACCCACCGCCGACCTCTGGACAAAGGGGCTCTTCAGATGAAATCACGCATGTAATGCTTATTATTATTATTATTACTTATGATATTAGTCAGCCATTCGGTTTGATTTAGGAATTAACTCAAAACTAGACCTAAATAATGAATGCTCCAAAACTCTGTTAGAGGAAATGAATTAATATTTAAAACCTTAAGATGTAGGCACTAGGCTAAAAGGGTCGAGCAGTTTGTATTTGGTATTTAAAGTTTTGACATTTCTGCACAAATAATATATCCACTGAGATGATAGATAGTTAAAAAATGAAAAAAAAAAATCCCTTCTGTAATACAGTAAAAAAACAAACCTGAGTTAATTTTTATTTATTACTTTGTATGAACATTATTACAAAGTCTTGGTGAACTTTTACTGCTACATTCCAGTCTCCCCTCATATTTTTCCTTTATATCCTCTTATCCTATTTCCCTTTAAAATAGGTGCCATTACAGATGCAGAGATTTGTGCTGGATGTTAGTTTGATCAGTCACTCATTCGTCCGTGAAACCAGCCCCTCTCCTTTTACTACATCAAAACAGCATTCTGTGACATTATTGCAGATATATTGAGATTTTCCATGCCGTGTTGAGTGCTGACTTGACGACGGCAGTGTTTCAGTGACAGTGTGCAGTTTATCTCTTGACAGTGTGTGTGTGTGAGAGATAGACTGAACCAGAATGATGCTGGCATGAAAGAAATAAAGAGAAAAAGAGAGTTTGCCTGCTGTCAGGCAGCATGACTCCAGTGGGCTGATGGTCTGCGGCTCAGGTGGGAGTGAAACAGGAAGTTAAAGCTCGACTAAGTCACGCAAAGTGATCTGGAAAGAGATAGAAAGTGCTTCTGGAAGGAAGAAAATCATGTTCTCGATATGCCAGTTGTTCCTCCAAGACAGCTTTTAGATCCTAAATCACACTGAAACCAGCATTGCATCAGTTATCCGTATTGGAAAACTCATATCGGTGGTCCACTAAACTGCAAACTCCATTAACACTTGTGAGCTATGAAACAGCAATGTCATTTTCCTCAGGGAGCTGTTAGTCTCCAGTCTTATGGTTATAGTAATAAGATGAATACAGACATGATAGATCAGCATATTCCGGCCTTGATGTTAGTAATGATATACATGCATATAAAAAAACGCTGCCAGAATGACAGTGCTCTCAGTATATAAATGTGTACTGGAGCTTTGTTAAAATGTAAATTTAATAATTGCGCGTACGTGAAATTATGTCCATGCAGCAGTTATAAATGTATAGATGCATGCATTGCAATAGCACAGGCTCTTATTATGCACTGCTGATTTTATGTGCTGCTTTGCATTGTATCAGATTATGCCACATGTATAAATAAGTCGCTGGCAATAACATGAATATATTGCTGCCTTTTTTAAGCAAGGGTAGCAGAGACGCTTTACAGTAAGTATGAATGCTTACATAAAAAAAACATTTGTAAATAAGACAGCTGCTTCAGCATGTAAGGCTCGTCAATTCAGCATCCAGATTTTAATCATTTCTGGATTTACTTCTTGCTGTGTCCTGAAGTGGATGTGCTCTGAATTTCCTGCTTTAGTTCAGTTTGTTTAGTTTTGTGTGTGTTTCTATCCATTACAGTCACGCCAAAAGGCAAAAGTGGCCTGTCCTGATTCTATGCTCAAATACATCCTGTTGGATCTTCCTTATTACATTGTTAAAATTTTGGTACAGAAAAAAATGCATAGATATAAACTTAAGACTTAGTAAATAGGAAATAAACATATTGACTTCGAAACTTGATCACATTTCACTATTATACTGTGTATGTTTTGCCTAATATATTTATATAATATATATTTTTTCATATTATTTTAATGATTTCAATTACAATTAATTGTGCTCATAAGTATGCGTATCCCTTGCAGAATATGGAAAATGTGGAAAGGGATCGTGAACATTGGGGGTGTGAACCTACACTGGTCTCACGGATCGGTTTGATTACAATTATCATGTCATTGATTCGATTCAATACAATATCTCGATGCATCACGATGCACTGCATACTCAATTTTCGATTTCAATTCACATGTATATAATTTTGTTAATAAATAAACAGTCAGATATATGAACTGAAACTTCAATTTTACCTCCTCAATGAAAACAAAAAAATTAACAAATGTATAAACATGAAATTATAAATTATAAACAAAAATAGCATATACAGGAGCAATGAGAGACACTGTCGGACTGCTCTCTTCTTGTGATTTCTCATATTGCTGTTTGACTTTCAGACAGTGGCTCGCTGTGGTGCTGCGATGGAAGAATGTTGATATTTGGCCAGGAGAGCGCGGCCACTTTAAGCGAGCGCTGCGATGCCAGATTCACTGTATGCGAGAAGCATTTAACGTGAGGCAATGTTCCGAATTGAGCTGCAGCAATTATGTTCGATGCATTATCTGTCACAAACACTACATCTTTATCTGATACCTGCCATTCCTCGACAACCGGAGACAGTAGCTCTGTTCATAAAAGCCGAAATGTGCCCAGATGTCGGCTTTTAAAGTAGTTGGAGCATTTTTAATTACTCACACTCGAGATACGCCTCCCTCAGCCATTTTATTCTACTGCGACAAAGCACGTATGTGGCAAATGACATCAGAAAAGCGTCAGTACGTTATAATCAGTAATGGTCTATTACTGAACCGATACTGAATCATCCTCGTCTGCATCCCAATGCATCGTAGAAACAATTAATTTTGACACCCCTTGTGAAAATTGCATGTTATTTTTTATTTAGCACTCTGAATAAGCTATTTCCCAGATGTTTACATGTACTCTACAAGACAATAATAACTACTTTTATGGAAAAAACCCAGTTCAAAAGATTACATACCCTTGAATCTTGAGTGTAGTTTCCTGGATCATGCACAACTATTTTTAAAAAATGTTTTATGATAGTTGTTCACTAGTTCCTTGTTGTTCCTCAGAAAAATCCCCTGGCTCCCGCACATTCTTTGGTTTTCCAGCACTTTCTTCATATTTCAACCTTTTCCAATATTGATGGGTGATTTTGAAATCCATCTTTTAACACTAAGGACAATTGAGGTTCTATTATAAAAGGTGAAAATATGTACTGATGCTCAAGAAGGCCCCATAATGCAAGAAGGCCATTTCTTTGCATTCTTTAAATTTAGCTTCTATTGTATTGCCATCATATTTAATTAAAATATGCATTAAATATTTAGTAGAAGACACTAAAGTAATAAGCCCAGCTATTCAATTTAGTTAAATTTTTAAATTTTTAATAGTGCTGTCAAAATGATTAATAGCATCCAAAATAAAAGTTTTGGTTCACATAATATATGTATGTGTGCTGTTTAAATATCTTATGTACATATACACACATGCATGTATATATTTCAGAAAAAATAAATATATTAAATATATTTATTTATAATATAAATTATATGACCATAAATATAGACATGCAAGTACAAGTAATAATTTCCAAATAAATACTGAATGCGTGTGTATTTATATAAATGTTTTGTAGAACCCGACTGATAAAGGATTTTGAAGGCTGATACCATTACAAATATTTGTTGGTTTTAAAATCCGATATTCCGATATATCGGATGATATTTTTTTTTCTTTTTCTTTTTTCATTTCAGAAACGTGCAACAAAGCATTAACAGATTTCCCTAACATTAGTTATTTGTAGTTATTTATGAGTTTTTATTAACATATGATAATGCATTTTAAAAATATACTTTTTTTTAAATTGTCACAACAGAACAGAGGAACATCAAAATATATTAAGTTCTGATAAATAAAATGTATAAAAATACAAATGAAACTTTAAAGCCCTTTGAACAAAAACACAGTAAGGGTGTTTCGACTGTTTTTATTTTAGTTTTGAAATATTCATTTATCATGGCCGATACCGATAGGTTGGAAAATGCCTAATATCAGCCGATAATAACGGTCTGCCAATAAGTGTGTTGGGCTCTAGTCTTTGTGCCATAGAGGTTTGTTTTGGGCCTGAAGTGTTCTTTGGACCTGACTAAAGTGTTGTGTTTGTGTGTTTCTCTCTGTCAGCTGTAGAATCAGCACATACTGATGTATAAAGGATGCTTTCACTACGAATAAGTTATGATAGGACCACCGCGCATCTGTTTGTAATGTCACACTGTAGCAAGCGCACAAGTTTAATCTGCGGATACAGTGGGATTTGATGCAATGATGCATATCTCTGAGAGATTAGGATTGGTGCGGGACGTGACAAGCCGCTGGGCTTTTGCATGCGTTTCTCTGTTGTTTTACTTCTGTAATGGGCTTTGTAAGTTAATACCCGGGAGACATGCCGATTCTTCTGAGCCGGTCTCGGACTGCCCCAGTTCTCCGCGCTCTCCCGTCTTCATTAAAACCCCGAGCATGGGAGATTTTCCATGGAGTGACAATAATCACTATGGCTGGGCTCTTGTGCTGATGTGATGGGAGTTGTTGTTTTGCGGCGTACACTGAATAGGAGAGATCATTCTTGACACATCGCTGGGGTCACTGGCATCGCCTTGGCATCATACTGAGCGGTTTTCGAGATGGTCAGGCAGATCTCTTTTTATGTCGTGCATGTCAGTGGGAGAAGCGGTGCTTTTTCACGCTCTGATTTGGGCCAGATGCGAGTCCACTGCGTCCAAAGCCGTGACCTTTCTCTTGGTCACGGGTGAATAGTTTGGAGGAGCACACACGCCGGTCATTTCCATGGCTGGACGCTTGATTCGGGTTGCTGGGGTAAATCTAAAGCACGGGGACTCTCAAACACTGTTAACAGCATTGTGTTTTAATTCTATCCGTGTGTGCGTTAGTTATCACAGCTAATTGACATGCTTTTCTCTCCTTTGCCTGTTTTATGGTAATTTCATGTCTTGGTTATTCACTTATTTGAAGTGTATGTTTTGTGTACGATTGCACAGATTTCCTTTTTTTTTTAATTGGAATAGACTGATGAACAATATTTTGTCCTTGAAGCAAAAACACTGTGATATTTGTCAGATGTGATGTTTGTTTTGCCATAGTGCTGAATTATTGCTGTATTCATGAATTGTTGTGTTTACATAATACTCCAAGCTACTCTAGGGAATACCATGGTATTACTGAGGTGTATTTTTTAAACAAAACAGAATCACACAAGAATTGTCTGGATCATATTTTAACCCCACATTCATTCATTCCTTTGTTTGTATTTTTGTAACTGATTTTTAATTATATTTATATAATTAAAGTTTCATGGCAGTTAAACACATTTCTCTCGACATAAATAAATGTAATACATTCTTAGTTGTAACAAAAATATATATATATTTTGTAAAGCTGCATATATACATATGTATACATACATACATTTATACAGTATATAAATGTGAAATTGAAAATTAAACCAAGCCAAAAGAAAAACATAGTTTCTGGCCACAAATTTATTTATTTATTATTCTTTTATGTGCATTTAAAACAATTGTATGTGTACAATTTTAATAATAGTTCTTTTGTGAAATATACTTTTTATTTTAAACTGTATTTTCATTTTCAACACACTTTCCAATGCATGCTTTAAAAAAAAAATGGCCATAACTTTTATTCCAGCAAAATGAAATTTCAACATTTTGCCTTTTCAGGTTTTTTTTTTAATTTTTTTAAATGCATTAAATGTGTTCTTAACTGTGGTACATTTTATAGTGTTTAACACTTTTATATAGCTTTTTTTAAGCTTTATAGAAAATAATAGAACGCATCTGAACTGAAACACAAAACATCTAAGCTCTTGTTAGTCATGTGAAGTCACTTTCCAGTCACCTCTAAAATACATCAGATAATAACAGTTTGAGCAAATGTTAGATCTGCGATCTGAACCCTCATCGCACATATAGGGTTTCTGATGAAATTTGTCCCTTTGGTTACAGCAATCAACCCAAACTGAATGACATTTGAGAGAGACACATGTGAGCCTCTCGTAATTGGTTCAGGCGGCTATTTTACAAGGCGAAGATTTAAATGACATAATTCCCCGTGTGAAGATAAGAGCCGATGGTTTAATTATGGCTTTATCTTACAAGGTACAGCGTCACGTCATCGCCTAGGTTTGTTTACCGCTGGTGATTTACTACTGAAGGCGGCCTGTTACGTGCTGATAAAGCACTCATTACACGCAAGGTCTCCAACACGGATAAACGATAACAACACCTGGAGTGGAAAGACGTGTCTTACTTTCAACTCAGATCCGGCAGACGTCACGTGTCCCAGACGCTTACGGTTACGCAGTGATTTCATTTTGCGTTTATTTATTTTTTGGCTTGTAGACTGCTGGATGAAAGGCTTGCATACGAAGCCTGTGTGTCTGGAAACACGGTGTTTTGCGGAGGCGGACGGCTGATCTCTGAAACAAATCAAATGACGTTCCGAGGTGGACAGTAATTTAATTGAATTGTTTAATGGTGGACCCACTTATTATAGAGGGTCAACGGCCCTTCATGTTGAATTGACGTGCGGATGATGTTCTTTCTCTTGACCCTCAGCAGTGTTGGCGTATAGCTTAACAAAGTAACTGCTTATGTCAACAAAACATTCATTATTCATCCTCTTATCAATCCAAAACCTTGCAATGGTTCCATAAAGAACCTTTAACATCCGAAGAACCTCTGAAGCGTCTCTTTGGTGTAAGAAGCCTCTTCAGATTATAAAAAGGTACAAGGAAGACAGGCTTCTTTAAGGAACCTTTGAAATTCTTTGAAAGAACCAAAAATTGGTAGTACGTCAGTCACAAAGAATTCGTTTTAAGAATAGTGTGTGCTAGTAATGCACTCTGAATATACTTCACTATATACTGTTCAAAAGTTTGCAGTCTGCATTTATTTGATCAAAAATCCATATAAAATTGTGAAATATTATTATAATTAACAGTTATCTATGTGAATGCATGTTCAAATGTAATTTATCGCAGTGATTTACTGGATCCATTTTTGCATACTTGCTGACTAAAAGTTTTACTTTCTTTCAAATAAAAACATCTTACAGACTTAAACTGTTGCACTTAACTGTGCAAAAATATATATATACTTTTTCTCTTAAATGCATGTACTTGAGGTATTGTTCCGGCATTGCTCTGGGGATGTTATATACCAGGCGAGATATACACATATCCTGGTCCGTGTGTCCGAGAGGCACGTGATAGCGCTGCTGGCAGCGTGAGGAGAGGTGCACCTGCTGTGTTTTGCGGCTCGCCTCGCTGCCATAAATCCAGGATTGCGTCACTGAAAGCGTGTCCATGTGCAACTCTGCCAAACCGCCACATAATTGATTTGAGCCTGGATCTGTGCCGGTGGACACGACATGTCTTCGGTGACCACGTCCATGGTTTTGTTTGTATCTGCAGGACATTCATGAAGTCTGGAGTCCACTCAGTGCTTTAGTTGTATTTTGCACAAAAGCTTCTCTGACACATGTCACTATTAACAGCAAAATCTGTTCGATTTCCTCTGAGGCTGTGCCATCAAAAACCAATAAGAAATCCTCAGGCCTCTTCAGACAATGTTTCTGCATAACTTTTACTTCATTTTTTTTTTTTACTTTTTGGCTGATGCTATGCTATTTTTGTATAATTGAGATTCTTCTTCTTCGTCTACTTCTTCTTATAGTTTTTATTCATATTTTGATTGATTTATATATTCCACGTTCAATGTGTAAAAAACGTTTAAATTTTATTGTAACTTTTTATTGTAAACTATTGTGCCATTTTTATTTCTTTATAGTTCTTATTGTTTTGTTGTTGTTTTCCAGTCTAGTTATTTCAGTAAAGTATAAAATGAGAAAGATTAAATTAAAATAAGAAGCATTACCTTGGCAACTATAAAAAAAAAACAGAAAGAAAAAAGTTATAATATAATGAATAATAAAAAAATACTTGACTACTTTTTAAATCATTTAATTGTATTTATTTATTTATTTTAACTATAATAACCCTGGCCTATTGTGAGCTCATTTGGTTATAAATATAATAATAATTTTGTAAAAATCATTCACTGAAATTTTCTTATTTACTATTTTTAGAATGATTAAATCTAATAAATACAATACGAATTTTATACATAATGAATCAAAATAAATCGAATAAATATTATAAAAGTGCTATTATTTAAATTAGTATATATCATTAGAATGATTTAAAAATAGAATAAATATTAAAATATATATTTAGAATTATGGTAAAAAAAAGTTATATAAATACATTTTAAGAATACAATTTTGAATTTGTATTTGTCTTTTAAAGAGTCTGTATTGTATTTGTAACAATTTATTGATGTTTCTTTAAAAAAAGCTGGTTAGGATGATATTCAATGATTATAAAGAATACAATAATTTTTGCTTTCAGTAAACCTGTGGTAAAGCTGGTTTGGCTATCATACGCAGCATGTTTTATTGATACCTATTTGTCTCTGTGAAGTGTTACCCAACCCACCTGTCTGTCTGGACCGTCTAGCACTTCACAGAAGGACCTTGTTTGAAGCTGTTTTTGAGAATGTCTGACAGCCTCAGATCCCACAGATTCTGTAAAACAAAAGTATTGTAATCCAACAAACCCCTTGGTGAACATTCTGGCAGACATTGCTGCAAACCGGCTCATATTTTCATGTGCAAAATTAATGCAGCAGATTAAAAACCCCATGACGTCAAAATTGGAGTTTTCTGGCTTTAGCGTTGAGCTCATTTAAATGCTACTCCTACAAGATGACAAAATAGCAAGCAGAAAATCATGACTCAACGCTGTGTCTTTGGCTGTGCAAGCACACATAGTTTTTTTTCAATTTTATTCCTCAAGCATCAATTAATCGAGAAGTAAGAGTTTTATTTTGCTAGTGTATGGCTTTTGTCCATGGCACAAGACTCATGTGACATGTTTTGCTCTTCAATAGCCTTTTTAATAAGAAATGCATCAATGCAGGAAAGGAAACTGCACTAGTCAAGTCAGTTCATTGAGAAACGAGGAAAGGAATCTTAGCATGCATTGAATGGTTTGTATATTCTATATTATTGCAAAAGCATGAAATATTCTCAACGGCTCAGTTATTTTCCTCTTGCTGTTGAATTTATATTACCAGCATAATTGCTGCTGTGTTTGGCTTGAGCAGGTGTTATGAGGGCTTCTGAAGTCATACGGACAAAAGCGTTGTGTATCTGAAGAAATATTACTCATTCATAAACCCCAGAAAGAAAAAAAATGTGCCGATATCACAGAGACCTTAGAGCAGATAAAACACAATCCCACTAATAAACTGCTAGAGCACATCAATAAAACAAATACAACTAGAGTAAAATGAGAAAATACTCCAGATACGGTTCTGAGAACGTGAAATAGAGCTGAATAAAGAAAACAACACAAACACTCAAAGGGAAACATCAGAAACAAGCAATTTCTTAAAGCATAATTGTTTGAAATATCTGATTCATCAATCAATCATCTATTTATATAGCGCTTTTAACAATACAGATTGTAGCAAAGCACTGAACATTATCAAGTAGGAGAACAGAGTGATG
>JAUMHI010000041.1:19649075-19671914 GCA_032359435.1 Enteromius unitaeniatus | reverse complement strand
TTTTAACAATACAGATTGTAGCAAAGCACTGAACATTATCAAGTAGGAGAACAGAGTGATGGTAATGTATAATGACATGATTAAACAATTTATTTATTAAATGCAGAGACGGTCTCTGCAATCCAAACGACGCTAATCACTAGAAATTAGGTGTCCTCAATTCACGTTCCAGAGGTAACAGCAGCAAGGAACCAAAACCCCATCCATGAGAGAATGGGGGAAAAAACCTTGCCAGGAACCAGGCTTAGTTGGGTCCAGTTCTCCTCTGGCTGGACGCCAAGCACCTAATTTCCAGTTCAGTTTTAAGAGCATGTCAGATTGTGTACAGGACTTGTAGTAGTGTGTGTTTCTGTGCATCTGGTTCTGGTGATCTGTCCACAGAGCTCATCTAGGTGTTCTGGTCTCTGATGAAGATCACCTCTTGTGTGGATACACCATCTGATCTGAATACAGACTGAGGAACAGAATAAGTGAGAGACAGACTAATATTAGCGTAGATGCTGTTCTTTTTACAATGTAACAAGTACATTGTGTGTTTAGGGGAGTGTCATAACAATCCTTTGATGGATTTGATTAATAGGACGTGGCATGTGGCCAGGTATGGTTTCCCATACTAGGAATTTGTGCTCTGTATTTAACCCATCCAAGTACACACACACACACACACCTGAACACACACCCGGAGCAGTGGGCCAGCCAGTGGGCTCACCTCAGTCGTGGTATTGAAGGTGGATAGAGCGCTGATTATTCACTAACCCCACCCACAATCCCTGCCGGACATGGGACTCAAACCCAAAACCTTTGGGTTACAAGTCCAACTCCCTATCCATTAGACCAGGGGTTCCCAAACTTTTCAGCTCGCGACCCCCAAAATAACCGTGCCAGTGACTCGTGACCCCGCCAAGCGGTTAAAATAAACAAACGTTGCGCACAATGGTGCGCATTGGTCGATATTAACCACCATTTCATTTAAACAAAAATAATATCCTAAGCGTAAAGAGATGAAAATTACCTACACGTTACGTGCACATGTCGGAAAGTGTTGTAAATTGACAGAAACTGACAGTGTGCCTGCCTCCCGAACAGTATTAGGTAAATTGTTCCAGAGTTTTCGCTAAATAGGAAAAAGATGTGCCACCCGCAGTCGATTTTGATATTTTAGGTATTATCAAATGGCCAGTTTGAGCAATTTGAGTTTGTTTTGTCATCTGACTTTCAGTTTGCAGACTGCAATATCTCATTTGTGATTTTTTGTATTTGATTCCTCAGAAGATGCTTCTTTATGTCTCGGGAGACTTAATTGATTCATTTCTTTATGTATTTCTATAAATATTGTTTCTGTCCTCCAAAAAAATTACTCTATATGTCGTTTATGCAAGTACCTTATTACAACCTATATTTACGTTTTAAAGGTAAGTGCCCTCTAGTGGGCCTTAAAATATTGACAGTGTTGTATTACGTCTGTCGTCATGAAATGATGTATGTCTGTGATTACCAATCAAAATGGGTGTTTTGATTAAATGCAGTGTATAAAGTTTTTACACTGATCTCAAGGTGATTAAAACATATTTTACTAGGTATATTGTTTTACGAATGGCCACACTAACTCCTAAACCTACCCATTATGTTATTATTTATAGGGTTTCGCGAACGCATGTGTTCTCTTAGTTCGAACCCATGATAACATGATCACATCTCATAATATTATGCATCTCTCTACAAACTGAAGCTACACCAACCCTGAATCACATGGACGATAAAATAGTTCAAAACATTAATATGCAAATGTTCTGTTGGCGCAATTGTAGTATACGCTCTGATGGGTCGTATTTCACCGCTATTGTAGAAATATATACCGGCATATTAGTCGGAGGACAGGCTGAGAAATACACTTGATTAGTGATACACATTACAGACAGGTCTCTTACTACCTCTTCTTGCTTCTTAAGTAAATTGATCTTGTTCCAAGTATTTTCAGAGTATAATTGGAAATAAGTAAAAAATACTCTTGATGTAGGATGTGTGTGAAGTGCACAGTGTACTTCAGGTTCTCCATTTGTTCTCAGTATGACCGTTTTGTGTTCTTGAAAAAGTTTGATGTTAAAGAGATCTAATTTGTGATATTACTTTAGAACAAAGTTGAGGTGCTGAGCCTTTTTTTTTTACTTGTTTTCCAGTAGAAATACCTGCACATGCTTAAACCAAAGCCAAACTGCTTGTGATAATAGGTGTTTGTCAGTGATATAAGACAAAACACACTTGTGTATTGATTTTTATTTATTTTTTTTTAAAAACTCAAGAAAAAATATTTTGTTGCCAGCATTTTAAGATACTTTAACTGGAAATAAGATAAATACTCTTAAAGTACAGTAAGAAACGTGCAGTGGACTTAATTTGTGATTTTGACTTCTTTCAGGTTTGTATTAGAAAGTGTTTTAGTCACCTAAGCGTGCAAAAACGCCTAGTTTGTTTAGGCGGTAAGCGTTAGCAAGCGGTCTGTCAAAACAGATGCAATTCTCTGTTTGAGGAAGAGGACGTTAATTAAAAAATATGTCACTCCCAAGTAGCGTTTGTTCAGTACAAATGTCTTAACTGCTGATTATTTGCCCTGAAATCCAGGCAGCAAATGAGCAGTGAGCTTCGTAAGTCTTTTGAAAGTCTGGGAGTGCTGCCACGGATGTAAACTTGCTGCACATCCAGCGAGCCGTCCTCTTTTTCCCAGCGTTCCCTTGCTGCATCCTAAATGAATTGAGTGTCGGGGAGCGATAGCGTCTTCCTCTACGGCTCCTCTGAGAGCGAGGCATGGAGGAACTGCTAACAAGGACGGTCTGACCACACTCATCAGAGAGATCTCTGTGCGCTGGAGAAAGAGCAGCTTTGTTGTGCTTCTGTACACAGCTAGGCGGCCGCATTACAACTCCTCGCGCGCTTTTCACTCACTTTCCTCTTGGTGTTGCGTTGCATTTTTTATCCGCAGAGCAAAATAAATCAGTCCAGCTTCAAGCATATTTTTTCTTTGCAAGTTTACACCGTATTGTATCTAAGCCGTCAGCAGTCACTGATCCCAGCACAGCCTCGTTCACTCACTCTCAGTCTCCTGACCTTAACTGGAAGCACCTGAGACTAATCCCCTGCACAGGTTAAAAGCCTCTCATCCCAGTTAGTTCAAGGTAACATCGCTACCTCAATGCCTTTGTCTATTTGCTGTCTGTGCCCCACCAACGGATTGGAGTTTTGGATTCTCTGCTTGCCAGCATCTTTAAGCTTTAAGCTAAAACCCTCACTCACCAGCACCAAGCTCTGAGATACACCCGTGTTACCTGGATGGGATGGATGATAGCGATCAGGAGGTCGCTTCAGACTGTTTAAGTTACTCAACGGAGTTGTCTGTTTACTTTCATGCCTACTTGCTTGGCATTATATGCTGACTAAGTTCTGTTTAATAAATCCGGTGTTCTAATTACTTCCTATCTTCCGAGTCTCTGTCTGAGCGTTACAATAAGTGTGTAAGCAATGTAATTATTTCTCTCAAAACCAACCCCAAACATTTGATATTGACCATATAAGACCAGATGTGCTTTGAGTCAACTTTAACTGATGTATACTGCAAATAATAATATAAATGTCTAGTAAGAAAATACCTAGAATGCTTAAAACAAAATACATCAGCATCTGTAAAAAAGAAAATAATTTTGATTCTCAAAGAATTATTTGAATAGATTAATAGAAAGTAAAAAAGAACAACCTTTAATTTTAAATTTAAATCATTTGTAACATTGTGACTTTCTTTAATGTTGCTTTTTATCAACTAAAAAACCCCAGCAAACATTAACATTGGTTAGTTTATAACCTTAAAAATAACAACTTTGTTTTTTTTTGTGTTTTTGTTTTTTTTTTTGTTACTTTTTGGACATGTCTTTTTTAGTAAAAATACACAGAAAATGCTACAAAATACTTTTTTTTTTTTTTTACTTAAAGAAGTCACTTACACCAGTAAAAATATTATATTTTAAATAACAGCCTTTTTAATTTAGATGTGTTTTAAAACATGTTATTTGATGAATAGCAAGTTCAAAAGAACAGCATTTTTAAAGTAGAAATCTTTTGAACTCTAAATGTAAATAAATGTAAATTCTAAAATACATACATAAATGTTGGTACTGACAATTTAATGCGTCCTTGCTGAATAAAAGTAGTTTTTTCTGTTATATTATACATGGAGAGAGTCGTTTTTAACCTAAGGTTATTTAGTACACTACAGTTTTTAAACTTTACTTAGCACTTGTTTTCTAGCAAAAATACCTAGACATGCTTAAAACGAGCTCCATTAACTGGACTATCAAAACTGCATAACATCAATTGCACTCATTTTAAAGATATTTTCTCTGAAAAAAGTATTTCAAGCAGTGTTGCTTCTCAAGTAATTTAATCTCAGTCCTAGTATTTCTTTTTAGATGTTTTAACTGGCAACTAAGATGAAGATGCACTTTCTAAAGTGTATGAGCCGTAGACGATAACCGATGTGTTTTGTCAGTGAGAAACCAACATGATACGCCATCCTGCTGCTGATCTGGGCATTTGTGTGCTTTTACTAGTCTAAATAGCCTCGCCAGAATACAATCGGCATCAAAGTCTTCTTTCTGCGGTCTGGTGCAACCGCTGGCGCTTGAAGTGTTGATCAAAGACTTCCTAAGGAAAGAAGCGTAGACGCATTCAACTCCACCTGTTTTCACCCAGTAGTCTATTTGAACCAATTACACTGAAAGATTTTCATCCCCAACCACCCGAAGACACACAATAGACACTTTTGAAGCCGTCAGAAACACATCTCCTCCGGTTTCTGTCTCTTCTCCGTCCACTCAAACCTTTGTCTCTGCCCAAAACAACCCCGATGCATGGGATGTTCTGTCTTAGTATGCAATTTCAGCCCAGTTAGCTAATGGCGTTTCCTGTGGAGTCGGCCAGCTCTATGAATCAGAGGCTGTTAATAGCCCATCGGTAATGCGGCTCACGCTGAGCTGGGCTGTGCTGGTCCCCGGGGGCTCCGGCTCTGTGGCAGATCCATTATTCATGGTTCAACCTGGGCTGCTGGGAGCCAGTGACACCTGAAGCAGCACAATCACTCAGGGCTTGGATAGAGATGCCCCTGCCAGGGCTCGAGGGCTGGAGGTCAATCCACCCGAAGACCTGCAAAGCTCAGGTCTTGCCAAAGCCATTCCCATGACTCTCCACGTACAGATAAGAGAACACCAAAGAGCACGACGTGTGTTTGTGTGCTCCTCAAATATTGACAATCCCTGTTTTACACTTTTATCAAATACTGTCTGCTGACATTATTTGATGCAGTTATGAGCATTTTAGAATTGTTAGTGGTGTCCATTAATCTACACACACACACACACACACATATATATATATGATGATGTATATATGCACATTAGGGATGGGTGGATAAACGATACCATCGCCGATGGCCGATAGACATCACGATGCTGAGCCGGCATCGCGATCCTCCGCCCCGCCGCAGCAGCAGCACCAAGCTCGAGAAAAATACACTTAATCCATGGCGGCAAATCTATGCCATTAATAAGCGAGCGCACCACTGATGCTGGTGAGCGCGGTAAATCATTTCCGCGAGAGGAAAACAGATGTACACGGGAAGAAACGGGTCCGCAAGCTCATTTCAAACCCTCACACGTGCTCTATATTCAAGCACTCGCGCTCGATCCTCTCTCACATGCTCGTGCAAACAATGTTATTTTTGTCAGTGTTGGGGCGGAGCTTGGTGTTTTAGTTACAACTAAACACCCCCCCAAACCGCCACCTACCACGACGATATCATCGTCCATCGCGATGTTTCGCATTAGACATCGTACAATGCCAAATTGGTCAACATCGCCCAACCCTAATGCACATTCTCTGAATAGTGCGAAACAAGTGTTCATTCAGTTCACCAATATTTCTGCATTTTAAGAACATATTTAAATAATATGTATATGTGACCCTGGATCACAAAAACAGTTTTAAGTGTGTGTGTTGTTTTTTTTAAAGGTTAAAGCTGAAACGTTGCATTGATGTCTGGTTTTTTAGGATAGGAAAATATTTGGCTAAAATATTATTACAACTATTTGAAAATCTGGAATCTGAGGGTGCAAACAATTTAAATATTGAGAAAATTACCTTCAGAGTTGTCCAAATAAGGTTCTTGGCAGTTCATATTACTAATGATTTTTTTGTTATACATTTATGATATGAAATGTACAAATTCCTTATGTCATAAAATAAAAATCTATAATTTTGACTCGTACTATATATTTTGGCTGTTTTTAAATGATATTGTGTTTAGGCACTTTGAGATTATTCTTTCTGATTATTCTTCTTTTTCAACAGTCTGTACACATATATGCTCCTTCTCTGTATTTGTATTTTGTATGAGTTAAAATGATAAAAAAGATTTCATTTATAGGGATACATTTGTCAGGATATTTTGATAAATGTGACATTCAAAAGAACGTGATTTATTTTTTAAATGCAAATCTCATGTAATATAATGATAAATAATAAATGCCTTTGCTGTCACTTTGATCAATCGAATACATCCTAGCTGAATAAAAGTGTTATAAATGCAGTGTGTTAGCATTATTTTATTCCATGTGTATGTCACTGTAGGTCATTTACAGGACTCCCAGTTTTACGTGAAGCTCCATTAAAGGTTGATTTGATCTGGTTTGTTTGGCTGCAGTTTTCTCGGCCCGCAGCGAGAGGTTATTACAGGACCCCACATTTGTCACCACGATGCTGGAATTTGGGGCCAAATTTAATTTCTTTTAAGAGCAGCATTCGTCAGCGAGGATGTTGTTCATTAACAGCGCCTGCAAGTTTCAAATTTGAGTACAATTATGTTGAAAGCGAGCGAGACTTATGTGTAAATGTTCCTTAAGGTATTTAATGAGTTTTGGCCAGCTCTTCACTCATGTAAATCTTAGTTTCACAGGGGAAAGTTTTATTGCGCCGCGGCGGCTCTTTCATAGCTCAGAGACTTAATGGTGTTCTCAATTATATGGATTTAAAAGATCAACTTTGTTGTGTTTCAGCTAAAAATAGGCAGAAATGAGTCAATATTTGTCACAGAATAAGAGTATCATTAGTATAATTGAGTTTACTGTTGTAGTTAAATCAGTTATTATTTTTATAATATCCATTTTCATCTTACATTTTAGTTTTAGTATTTTTTTTTTTATAGATTTTGAAGACAAACAGTTTTTGTGCCAGCATGTTCAAGATTAATAATAATAATAATAATATAAATATATTATAAATACATTATATGTAAATATACATTATTTCTCCGGTGCATTAGCGTTATTTTAGGATCATTGACCTATGTTATTTATTTATTTTTTATTAGTATCGTTGACATGTAATTTTTTATTTTTTATTTTTTTTTAATATGACTGTTATTTTATATAGATTTCATTTTATTTCAGTTAATGTTTATTTTTTATAAATGGGTTAAGTTTTAATTAACTATACTAACCGTGGTAATAAGCTCTGAAATGAATGTGCACATCAGTGCAAATTATTTCAATTTAGAAGAATATGATGATAAATTTGAGTTGAGATGCTTGCAAACTTCAGACAACATGGCAAATCTGAGCATTGAATGAGGCTTTTAATTTTTATTTAATCTCTTCTGAAACTGTAGTGATAATAATATATATCTACTCCATTTAATCTCAGTGCTGTTGTGTAGGAATAATTCAGATATTAATTAGGTGTTGTACTGGGATTTGAAAACATTTAGCATCATCTAAACCTGCATTAAGAATCAAAATAATAATTTATTCTTGAATTTCAGCTAACTTAACTAGAAAACACGTGACACAAGATCAGCATGCAAAATGAGCACAATCGTTGCATATTTATCTGTGAGTAATCAAAGCAATGTTTGTGTAATGAATTTGTTCTTTCCTGTCTGAAAAGCTTGCGTCATTTAATTTTCACCTCCACATCTACAGTATGACGTCAGTCACAGGTTTATTATAGCAGTGAGCCTGGCCCCTAGAGGTACTTGCTTCTAAATGAATCCAACAGGTTTCTGGGTTTTTTCATATATATATAAAATCAGTGCATATTTCCTAACTCCCACGTTATTAATGCATTTCAGCAGTGAAGTCATAACAAATAATAAATCACACCAGGAACCACAACCTTTCACATTAAGTTCATGTTCCGTTTCACTGGGCTGGAAAGAAGGCCAACGAAAAAAGAGAAAAAACACGAACAAACGCTCTGGGGTGTGTTTCCTGAACGACGATGTAACTTGCTGATTAACCACCATGGTACGATGCATTGTTTCGTAGACAAACTAGCTACATGAGACACGCATCTCTGTCGTTTGAACCACATTAGTTCAAAAACGTAGAGCCATTGTTAATGATGTCACACACATGTGGTGGAGGAATAACTTCTGCTATTTAAATGATTGGAGATCTCCAAGATGCTGCTGTATTCAACATGACACATACTGACTAATTTACTGTTTTTGTTCACTGTCATTATGCTTTATTTGATCTTTGAATCATTGTGGGTTCCCTCTTACATCATACTCCGGGGTTCCTTTAGCCGTTTGTGCGCATGTGCACTTTTCAAAAACAGCGTTTAGAATGGATGTTCAGAAAAAAACATAATGAAAACACATTTTATATTTATATATAGTAACAGTCCAAAGCTGTAGTTCTTACCACGTACTGTACGTTTGTGATGTTGACTGTGAACGTTCATTTAAACTATGCTTTCGGGAAACACCGAATTGTTGAACTGTGCTGGTAACGACGGAACTTTTGGGAAATGCACCCCTGGTATCTCCGAGATCAATCCGCTTCTGTGACTGCCACCAATCCTAGTCATTATCCTATTGATGGATATAATGGGCTGATTACATCCATATAATGTGTTATATAGTGTGATTATTTTGTGTGTGTCCAATCTTCCTAGCCGCCAGCTTCTTAACAAGCGTTTTTACACTCATTGTATTCAAATGGGAGTCTGCAAGTAAATTCTAGCAGTGCGAATGTAAATCTTTCCTCATCTCCTGCTATTTTCCCTGTTATTGTTTTCAGTTTTTAATTCATGAGAATGTGAGATATATGTGTGTTTGACAGTGTATTTAGGAACACCTTGGGGTTAGATTTAATGGCTGCTGTTTGTAACCAGAAAATAGTTTCTTGGAATAAACAAAAGTTTGGGGTTGGTACAATGTTTTTTATAAAGAAGCCTCTTTTTTTGCATAAAGCATGTTTAAGGCTTCAATTAAAGACCAAAAACCATTTGTGTGTTTTATATCAGAACAACTGTTGGTATTTAATACCAACCGTCGTGCTGCTTTATTTTTTTCTGGAAACTCAATTTTTTATTTATTCTTTTTTTTCCAGGGTTCTTTGAATAGAAATTAAAAAAAAAAGTTCTTTATTTAAAATAGAACTCTTTTGTGACATTATAAATATATTTTCTGTAACTTTAGATGGATTTATGCATATTCAGTTTTTCACAGGCAAGCATCACCCACATTTTCAGACTCACTATGAATATACTATATTATTTTTAGTCGGATGTAATGGAGAAAGTAGTTTGTACCTACAGTATATTTTATTTGACCAAAATCCTCGTAAACAAAGCCAACAATCTAGTTGTGTGAGATTGCCAAAAGCTTAGCAAAAGTGCATTGTACAAGATCAGAGTTCATAGCCTACAGAAGACAAGAGAGAAATGCTAATCTAACACACCTGATCTCCTCATCACAGCATCTTCAGCTCAACCCTCGGCATTCCCAGCATCTTTGTCAGACTGCCAGCAAATTGCTCTGAGACTATTTGAGGGACTTTTTGCTTGATGCTGTAAATTGCTTTAATAGCAGAAGCTGACATGCATAATTTGTTATTTTCCTCCCTTAATTCTTGACAAAATGGAGTCTATCAGCATTAGACCCCAGAGACGCTGGCTTCCTCGCCCCTTTTCAGGCGAAATTAAGCTGAGAAGATATTGCTGTATTTCTGCATACATTGAGATTAAGTTGCAGCTCTGTGTGCTCATCGAGAGCGGCTCTATGTCTGTAGCTATAATCGTATAGCTCACATTTTATGCCATGCTTGTTCTTTTTTTTATTTTCACTTTATTTGAGCTTAATATATTGCTTTTTCTCAGAGATTCCCAATGCATTACTCTGCCTGATGCCCTTGTTATGCAATGATAACAATTGATTGTATGCATTTATGTTAAATGCTTAAAAACCCAAACTATATTAAAATACATCAACATATTATGTTTTACTTGAAATTACCAGTGCATTACTCTGATTACCTAAATGCATAATTTTCAATTTTAAGCATTTACCTTAAATGCATATATGATAAATTCATAAAATATGTTAGTGTAAAGTGTGTTAAAATGTATTAAAGTATCCCACAAAATTCCCAGTGCATTACTCTGTCCGATGCCCTCACTGCATAATTTTTGTGTCCAATGCGTAAACATGACTCTCTGTTGAATTAACCTGTTAAACACATGTAATGCATTGAAATATTTTTTTCTTACAGATTCGCAGTGCATTACCCTGACCAATGACCTGAGTGCATAATAATTGATTTTGTGTATTTGTTAAATACATAAAAATGCATGATTGTTAAATCCATAAAATGCATTAAAATACAGCTTTTCTCCCAATGCATTTCTTGGCACAATGCATAATGTTTGATTTTATGCATTTATGTTAAATGCTCAAAAATGCATTTCTATTAAATGAATCAACGCTTAATTCATAAAATAAGTAAAATGTGTTGTTTTTTGAAATGTAATTTTTCACAGATATTTCCAATCCATCACTCTGTCCCATGATCATGGTAATGTTCGATTTTATGCAGTTCTGTTAAATGCATAAAAATGCATCTTTGGTAAATCCACACGTGTTTAAGTGTGTTAAAATATTGCTTTTTCTCAGATTCCCAATGCATTACTTTGCTCAATGAACTTTCAAATAAAGAAGCATTTGTGAAATCCATATTATGCATTAAAATATGCATCTTTTGAGGGGGTAAGTTCATGCGAATCCGGAACTGGCTGCTGTGATGAAGTTAATGGGAAATAAAATACCTAATGTTAGTTAAGGACTAATCTTGTGTGCATTCAAAGGTTGGATGCAGTTGAATAAATGCAACTATTAGCTTTGCATTTGTTTGCTAGCATTTGTTCTGCAGGTGCGTGAACATTTACACACCTGTCTCTGCAAAGATAAGCACACTTTTTTTTCAAGCAATGTAGGAACGTTGACTTATTGGTGCATTTTATGTGCTTTAAAGTGTATGTTTGTCCTTTTCCCTCATTATTTTCATGAAGCACTACCATGTTTCTATGCCATTCCCTGTAAATCCCAGCTGGAAAAAAAACTGGACTGTGACTGGAACATAACTAGTTTCTTGCTGGTCTAAGCTAGTCATTAGCTGGTCAACCAGCCGTCATGCTCCAAAAACCAGCATGACAACCTGAAGCTGTGCAGGGATTGTGCTGCTTCAGGAAAGAAGAAAGTCTGAGATGAATATCCATGGTTGGCCGGACTGACCAGGGCTGCTTTGTTATAGCTGCTGGAGCTGGTTAACCAATGTCATCTTGCTGGTTAAGCTAATTAAACAGCCTGAAGAGGAAGCTGGTATCCCATTATGGTGCTCAGCTTTGCTGGTCTTTACTACAGAGACGAAAAAGAAGCTCAGTTTTCTCCAAGTGAACTCAATAAGTATACTCCCAGGTTTATTTCTGCTTTAGTTCTCATTAATAATGCCTCATTACTGTGTTGCTATGCATTCGTTTAATTGCAGAGAGAAGTCTATAGTTCAGGAAAGTGGGATAATTTGTGTAAGAAGATGCTCGCGGTTAAACGGCTTGTCAGTCACGCGCTCCTGGTGCACATCAGTCAAGTTAAATGCTGCTTTGTTTGACAGACAAATAACGCCTTGGCTATATTGTGTTCCCGTATCACCTACCACTCCTCGTGCACTCTCTAGCTTCCATCTTTTCACCCTTTTGCCACAGATTAATGTGTTTGACAAGCCACTGAGCAAGAAAATGCATTAATTGCTACTCAAAGCAGAGAGCTATCTTGGGAGCTCTTGTTCAGAAAATGAAGTATTTTTCTTTTTCTTTTTTTCCTCTCCGAGACACCATGTGCTCTGGATCAGAAAGCACGGTTTTTGGGGGGGACTTTGCGCATCGGCACACATGGCCTGTGCTCTGAAAAGCAACAGCGATTTGATGAAGGCCTAATCAGCGAAATGGCATGATGATTCAGCTTGCTGTGGCGGCCGTACAAAGCAGCTCTGCCTAAATCTGCCACACGACATCCAGTCTTGTTCCACACGATGAGCATTCATGTTGATTTTTTTTCCCCGATTCTGGCAGCCCGGACTGGCGCTTGCCGCCTTTTTTTTTTTCTCGAGTTAAACAGGGAATCCTGAGGTCTGCAAAGAACGAGGGATGTTTTTACAACTCATAAATGTTGCAGCTCTTGATCCTGCATTGATTTCAGACAGAACTGTTAAGAAAAACTCAATGAACCTTTTGATCTGCACTGTACTTCTGAGTCAGGAGAGTTCTCTGGTGTAAACGCACACTGCACACTCTCTGGGGAGGCCTGAAGTCTTACATTACATTAATTTCTTTTTTTTTATTGTTATGCGTCTGAATCAATGCGAGAGCTTTAAAGAAAGCCAGTTTGGATCTGCTTAAACTTCAAGCACCTGAATGCACATGCACGCGGTTCACAGTGGCGTTTTGAAATGTTTTGGGGCACAATTTGTAATGCAGACAAAAACATTGTGTTTTCAGCATTGCCACAAGGGATGCTATAGAGGAAAATATCATAAACCAGCTTCGTTTGTGCCCCTTTTAGGTCAACTATTGTCATAATGCATCAACAATGTGAACAGAAATTGGATTCAAATTGGATTTGGTTTGGCAGAATTTGTTGGCTCCTTTGACCTATTTTCCTTGTTTGGAAATTGTTTTCAATAAAAGCATCTGTTTTAATGAATTTACATTACTTTTAAAAAATTGGGATGAATTAATGAATTCAGTTATGCATTAAATTAAACTAAATCAAAAGTTCTAATACATAAAAAATAATAAAATAAGTAAAAAATATTACAATTATTTTCTATTCTTGTTTTTACTTGGTTTCAAAGAATAGATCACAGATATGAGTCTGTTTTTTTCCTGTTTAATACATTTTTATTACTTGTTTACATACAATTTAATAATATGGTTTTATTTGATAGACTTTTTAGACCAATATTGTCACTGTTGGTAAATATGCAAAACCCATATTATTACCATAGTACAATGGGCATTTTATATGCTAATATGTTGGTTTTATTGTAACTGTTCATTTGCTATAAACTATCTAATACTGTTTTATGGTCCGTTAACCCAAAAGCATTTGGTCGCAGAAACAGGAATGACATTATTAAGTCATAAGCATTGATTATCAATACCTGATACCAGCCATAAACAACCAGGGGGTAATGATAAATAACGCTTCACACAAAAGTCTCCTGGACGGTTTATCGTCATTTCTGCCTTTCAAATTCTCTCCGAAGATGCATATCCATTTGGCCGTGAGGGCAAATATCAATCTCAGAGTGTAATTACAGGGGGCAGAGCCAATAGAGAAGGGGATTATGGGAGATGAATAGAGGAAGTCTATGATATTAACTCTACTTTGCGTTTGCAGTGCCAGGCAGGGGATATGCAATTTCTGCTTTTCTGATTGATAATTTAAAAAGCCAGCTCAGAGTAAACAGGCGCTGTGACGGCGTTGGTCGGTGTCCGGGGGGCGGCGTGTTAATGAATGCATGCTCAGGTCTGGTTGTGTTAATTGCTGAGTGATGGGAAAGAGAGAGAGAGTCTATGGAGAGCGCGATCGATGCGAACAAGGCCTGTTGTTACTGGTCTGTCAAGAGTGGATAACTGGGCAATTTCTCCTGCGTGTTTAGGGAGTGTGTGTGTGTGTGTGTGTGTGTGTGCAGGTGGACACGTGCGCTGCATGGACATTGGCTTTGGTGGAAGTGGAATGTGAATACTGATCCGTGTGCGCGGGAGGCAACATGTCTGAAGTGCTAGTACTTTGGGACCAAGCTAATGCTCTATTAATGCAAACAATGTAATGATGCAAATCTTTGTATAATTTGAGAGTAATGAGTACTTAAAGACCCACTTGACTGATCATCAGCTGTGCTAGGTCTCTACTGCATCATCCTGCAAAAAATTAGAGAATTAAAAAATAAATATTTAAAATTAAATCCCCATTGTGTGCAACTGTTCTCTCTAAATATCATATCATTATTCATTATTGTTAGGAAAAAATCCATACAGTTTGACTGTAGTTTTATTAAATTTATATTTGTATATTTGTACATCTCAATAACTGTTGTGAAACATAGTGAAAACCTTTATCTAATAAATCACAACAGTTATCTCTAGTTAACGGTTATTTAACTATTAATTAATTAGCTAATTAAATTCTTTTTTTCTTTTTATTTATTCTGAAGAGAATTTAAACAAACTATATATATTGTTTGTTTGTTTTGTTTGTCTAAATTCTCTTCAAAATAGATAAACAGGAAAGATAATTTAATAATCCTTAAAAAAATATTTTATTTAATATTTTATACTTGAATATTTGAAACTACTACTAAATATATGAAAAACTATATATTATTTAATTCCTTTTTCTTTTATTTTGTTGTTTAATTTGTATTTGAATATTATGATTATTAATAATAATTCATATTGAAGTAGTTTATTTAATTATCCTTCCCTTTTCTTGAAGTTAATTTAAATATTGTGGAAAACATAAAAATAATAGTTCATGATTCATTTTCACTTTTTTAATACTAAATATTCCTTTTCCAAATGTTTTTGCCTTTTTTATTATTAAATTTCTAATAAGCACTTAGTTCTTTATTTCTTCAATTGTTTATTTAATTGATATTTCAGTGCCTTAGGAATATTAATTCATATTTTGACTGTAATAATGTCTAAATGTAAATCTAATGTTAATATCCATGTCATAACACAATTTGATAGTAATGAATTAATAAATATTGCTGTATGTGTATGGAGTAATTGCCCAGAAGCTGAAACAGAATGCCTTTTTTTTTGCTAATTTTTGCTGTTATTAACTGCCTCTCCAAAATCCATCTAAGCCCATGCTTTCTTAATTGATAATTGAATATTATGCGTAGTAATTAATTAATATGCATACACATTTGTAACTCTTTAAGTAGTTTTTGAGTAGGTTGTTCTTTGATATTGTAATTGGAGAGCTTTGATCAGTTTCGTATCAACAGTCTCCGTCTCGCGGTGAGCATCTGTTGTCGCGGAGCTCATGACAGGAGAGTTCAGGTTGGAGGCAAACAGAGCAGATGACAGTACTTGAAAGGTGATTGTGTGTTGCGGTTTAAAGTGTGTATGTGATATGACGAGTGTGTGTTTGTGCGTATGAACCCAAGACAGGTTGCAGCTGACAGCTAAAAACAAAACAGGTCACCTCTCACGGGGAAACGAATCCTCCGTGGAGACACTTCAGCCTTGCAGTGCGAAAAGCCTTGTAATGAATTCATTCAGAATGTTTATAGCCAAACATCAGAAGCTGTAAACTAGATCTCATTTCAGCCCAAGACAAACCGGTTTTGTCAGGGCTAACTTTCTTATGCGCTGCAATGAAAGTACATCATAGAGATCTAATTACTTTAAGAAATAACCTTTATTAATTCATCTCTAGTGCATTGGCCACCTTTCTCTTATATTGTACCATTTTAAAGTGTCAAAAGGCCACACGAATAACCAACTTTAAATGTCATAGTGTCCTTGAAGATTTTCTTTATGATCGCAGCCGAGTCGCCATCTAACGCTGATGAATTGCTTTAGTAAATGCTAAAACCTGTGTGTTTTCACCATATGTCTCCAAAAGTGTCCAACGGTATGATGTTATCATATATGTGCAGCAGATGCATTGATAGGATGCTACATTCATCATGATTACATCTTGTGTAGTCTGTCGAAAGTTTGTCAAGAAGCGCTGCTTCTTAGTGACTAGTTATTTGTCAAAAGTACTTATCTTTTTAGAGTTTTAACCAATTTGTTTCCAGCTGTACTTGTGCACAGTCTCAACCTGGTCTTATAAAAAAATATGTACCTCTGTGCACATTTTGTGCCTTACTGCACATTTCGCCTAAGTTTTAAAGAGACATTTCCACTTAGTGGCGCTAAAACACGGGTTCGATACCTGAGTCATTTTTATTACACTGATTAAAGGTATGTATCGCAGTGGTTCAGAATTGAAATATCTGGACTGTCGCTAAATGTTTATGCTCTGTCATGTTGGAAATATGCCATACACCTAATCCAGCCCTAAGCCTACCCGATAGGGTTAACAAAAGCAAAACTGATATAAAAAAGCATTTGTTAATGCAACCATGCCATTTCAACTTCCTTTTACATAGATCTGAACTGTTTTGTTGAAGCGTAGTTCCACAGGATTGAACCAGAGCTTGTAGTCTCTCAAGTACATCTCTGTACTGTGTGAACTACCGAACAAACCTACCGTCTATGACAACACATAGATATGAAGCTGGATATGTGTGACGATAACGTTCAAAAGCAGTTTTCAAAGCTCCCAGCATAATAATATTGTTTTGGTGTCATAACATGATATTCTTCAAATAATTATGCAAAAAATACACTTTGTTAATTAAAACTTACGTTTGTGTGAAGATTTGTACTGCTTTGTACTGATTTGTAATCTCTTTTGGAAACTGCAGTAATACCTACTTGTTGGTACATATTTTGTCTCGCTAAAAAGTGCACCCAGGTACATTTATGCCATGAGACCAGGTAGGAATATTCAGTGTAAAAACCAAGATGTCTCAGTCTAGAAATCAACCAAGTTGTGTTTTTTATGATATGATTCCAAAAAAGTGTCCAAAATTATAATTCTATCATACCTTTGCAGCAATTGCATTGATGAAATATGATGTCTTCTATGATTCCATCTTGTTTTAGTCTGTCTAAACCTGGTCTGTTTGCACTTTTCCATGCATTTTGGTCAAGAAGCGCCACACGAAAGCAATCTGTATAAGGGTTTTTTGCAAAGACTTGATGATACAATGGATAACTGTTTCTTAGTGACTAATAATTCGACAATATTCATTAGAATTTGTTTCCAGCTGTACTTGTGCACAGACTCAATATGTACAGTAAGAGCCAAGGTGTCTCAGTCTAGAAATCAACACAGCTCCAACATTGTGCCTTAACATCTAGAATGGATTGCTTTAGTAAATGGTAAATCCACTTAATCTTTCTAAAGTTGGTACTGTATGTTTGTAATTTGCAGCACATTTTGGCCACATTAAGCAACATTTAAGCTGCTTTTCTTCACATGATACAGACACATTTGTTTGAATAACTAGGTATTCCTTTTCATTGTTTCACTCCTGTGTGCTCAGACTTGATATGTCTCAGTCCTGTTGACTTTTCTTCTTTTTTCATGATTGCATTTAGTTTAGTCTATTTAGATACAAGCAGGTCCATTTGCAGTGTAGTTTAGCTACAAATTACCACGTAAAGCAACCTTTACATTTGAGTTCAAACCAATTTGTTTCCTGCCGCCCAGACTCAGTATTTGCTATAAAAACCAATATGTCATATTCCTGTTGAGTTTTCGCTCATCATACTTTAGTCTAGAAACTAAATCAGTCTGGAATCCAAAAAAGGACCTACAATTTTCCTGAAAAGCGGTCATCTAAATGGACAGAAAACCCCATCAACACATCCATGCATTCTTGTTTTTATAGATCCCGGGGTCTCGTCTCAGCTAATGGCTGTGCTCGTGAAGTCTGTGGCGTCTTTGTATGTACGATCGAACAGCTCTAAAAGGCTAAATATATGTCCTGTTGCTTCACTGAAAGCCAAGAGACCCCCTTGATCTGGTGCTGTTTGTCTGTCAGGGAATGTTGAAGCACAGAAATTATGTCCTTGGATTGATTTGAGAGATGGAGTCAAAATATGTACGAATTGATCTTTATAACAGGGTTTCAGAAAGTGGTGACTGCTGTCATTAGCTGAAAATGGATCCTGTGGCGTGCGGAGGTTTGCGACTTTGGCAGGTTGTCATTTGTGCGCATTTTGCAGGGCTTATTTTCATATTTATTTCATTTTACTGTCATTTCCCGTTAAAATGCAGAAGTAAATAGAAAGCTCTTGCGGTTGCACGAAGCATTGCATTAAAAAAAAAGCAAACAAACCCCAACATTTTAGGGAATGGAATAAAAATGTCACTTTCAAAACGGGAAATGAATCAAATGATCTCACCGACTGTCATCCGTAGCTTTTATTGGCTGCCGTCTCTGAAAAAGCAAGTGGTAAACACTCCATCAGAGGAAGTGCACAATGAGAGGAGAGAAACGTGATTAACAAATATCTCTCTCAACGCTAGCTGCTGCAAAGAGAGATTTTTGTCTCATAAGCCCTTCAATCATTCCCTAGAAAAACAGAATAATATTTGTTTCTCTCGTCGGCTGATTTTACCACTGTGTGTAAGACGGAAAGATCTAAAATGCTTGTAATATTAGTGGCAGCAAGCTCTCAGAGGAAACATTTCATCGCTCAGAGGTTGTGCTTTCATAACTTGATAGATGTAATGTTGTTCTCGGCTGCGTTTCGTTTTAATATCAACTTTGTTGGTTGTTTTTTTTTCTCTTAAAATATCTTAGGAAGCAATAATGAGCTTTGACATGTTAATATGGGTTTTTGTCGTAACTAGCTACAAGCAACAAACATCAGGGCGTTTGGTTAGTCACTTCATTTCTAATTTTGATCCATTTTACCCCATTACTGCTGAATTTAATAACATCCTAAAACAAAACAAATTATTAACATTTGATGGCGTTTTCTCATATTTTGTGTAGTTTTGCTAATTTGTTGAGGATGTAAGCACTCACACAACTCTAATTTGGCTATTCATGTAAAAATGTAATTGTTGAATAACAACACAGCTTAAACCACTTTTGCTGATTTATGATGTTCTCCTTCCAAAACTCCTTCCAAAAACCGACCAGCTAAAAAAACTTTTGGCTTTTACTTAAAAGGGGTATATGGTGTTGCTAAAAAGTACATTTCCTTTATGTATTTGGTGCAATGCAATGTGTTTGTGAGGTTTAAGTTTAAAAACACATTATTTTCCACATAATGTATAGTAGTGTTTATTCTCTAAGCCCATATGGGTCGATTTGTACACAGCTCATAATTCTAAAAAAGCGAGGTGTGCTCTGTGCTTCTGGAACAGTGTTGAAAACACAACTTTCACAATGACACACCGAGTCTCCAGAACATGGCGCCTGCAGCAACACTATAGCCAGAATAATAGCTCCGCCTTCTAACATTTGGGCGATATTATCAAAACAGAACAAACCGTTTTAGGTCATAACTTTTATAGAGTCTCTTTTTGGTTTTGAGACTTTAGTCTTTGAAACTTTTTGAAGATTTTCTTTAAGCACCAAGAGTTTGTAACACTCTAAAGAGAAAGGATCATTTGAAATCCTATCCTTTAACCTGTAGTAAAAGTATATAAATGCATACTGTCACAAATGGCAAAGGAGCACAGAACGAGGTAAGGAAGAACAAAATTCCCCGGAGGGTGGATTTATTGACAAAGAAAAGGTCAAAAAAAAAGTCACTGTTGGGGCTCTGAAAGGCCCCTTTAAGCACTCTCTTCAGAAGCCTCAGGGTCCTGGGCCCTTTTAGCCGGATCTGTCTCTAAGAGATGCAGGGTAAAGCAGGCTCAGTAGCTGGCTTCTGGGGAAAAAGAGAGACACGTTAGTTCAGCATGTTGGAGTCAAATCTCGGTGTGTTGGGTGCCTCACACGGCTTATCTGGTCGCGGGCAAACGAGCCTCAGCTGGGCTGCTGATGAGCTCGCCGGGACGAACTTGGGACGCTCGTCACATTACATATGTACATACATACATAAATACCTTGAAAAAGTAAACATTTCATAAAAATAAGCAAACAAACAAACCTAATTTTAATAGTATCACAGTGACACTAAAATAACACTTTAGTTTTATTTGTTTTTCTCTTACTCCTCTGCTGTAGCTATGCAAGATGATTACGGTTGTTTTGTTTAGTTTTTTTTCCCTTAGATCAATGTAAAAAGGTGTATTTTAAGAAATGTCTGCAACGTTTTTAGAGAGACTACATGTGTGTTTTTTTCTTTCCTATAGAGCTGTGTCTCATCTTACTCTTTCAATGTTTTGAACCTCTCAAATAAGAGTGAAGAAAACTGCCCTCAAAGCCTGGCTGATCAGGTCAGAGAGACCTCGTGGTGTAATGGAGAGAGCAGCTCTCTAAAAAACAGTCATTCTCTGTGAAAACTTCAGATACGGATGGAATGCAGCTCTGTGCAACTCTGTGCTTGAGACAGCCAGGATAGGCTGCTTTTAAACTGAGACTGACATTTAATGCATTCATTTATAGTGAAATAACAGTGAAAACATGCATTTAATAATGCTCATGCACTGGCAGCTATGCAAATAAGGACTTGAGAATGCAAATGCATTTTTACAAAACTTATTTTTAACCTGACAGAGCATCTTAAGTGACATGAGACTCTGAAAAACAAAAAGATGCATTGTGAGGTTAAGCCATTATTTATTCAAGTTCAGTTTGCTGATACTACTCATACAGAAATGACACACTTCACTTTTAAATGTATTTAATTAAATTACATTTAATTTCCTTATTTACTGACTGGCCTTTTCTTTTGGGTTTATTCTTTTGCAAAGCACAAATAAATATATGAGGAAGGAAATTAACATTTGGGCCCACTGAAATTAATTATATTCTTGGGTACTTTTAATTGGTTTCAATTTGAAATTCGAATTTGAGTGTTTATTTTAGTAGTTTGGATTTGATTTTAGTTGTTTTAGTTATCTTTATCTCACACACACACAGTAAAACTAAATAAAAAATGTGATTCTTTTTCCCCTTTGGCAGCTCAAATAAAAGCTATTTTGTTACTTTACTGATATATATATATATATATATATATATATACATTTCTTTTTCTTTTTTTTTTTTTTTTTACATTCCAGTTAATGTTTATTTCTCTTCAAGTATATTTTTTTGTATTTTTGTTTTAGTTTATTTTGAACTATAATTGCTCTGCTGCAAACCAGCGTGTTTATCATTATGATAATGAATCAAAATAGCATGATAACAAACACCGTTTTAAAAAACTCTTTGTGCACTGCTAAAATAACTAGAAGCGAGTGACACCGGGCACCTCCCGCATTCAAGTTACAAATGCCTGCACCTGCTGGATAAAGCAGTATAATTTCATTAAATAAGCAGCGGAAAACAGAAGGCATGCAAACACAGACGTCTCCGTTCTTCGCTGAGAATCCGGCCTTCATGCGTCATTGCTTCTTCCCATAATGTCCAAATAGTCCACAAAGCACAGAAGAGCCTCACCAAATGAGAAATCAATAATGTCAATAGGAACACATTAAGATGGGCAGCTACGCTTGAGTGTCCAACCCTAACCGTGCTTGTTCCTCCATTTCTTCTCCCAAAATGTTTTTTTAAAAATATGTCTGCACCATTAGTGTTATTTTTAGGGAGTGACTCCTGATGATTGTGTGTCAGGATCTCATCAAACATCTTGGCGTCTCTCAACAGCTGTTTGCGCTGCAGACGTGGACGTTGTCTTTGTTGTGTTCTGCCTCATTTATTCCAGACCATCGACAAAGATTCCCCATATCTGTGATCCACTCCAGCACAATACATACAAACACAAACACACTGTTGGTTTTGCTGCAGGAAAGATCAATAAGGCAGTTTTTGTAGGATGCTAGTGCGCTGACCCAGAGTTATTTTAACCTAAAAATGTAGGTTTTTGTCATCATTTACTCAACATTTAAGGTCAAAACGGAGAAAGGTTTACATTTTTGAGCTCTGCAAAACTAGTCTGTGTGATTCGTGTGCAATATTCCAAGTCTTCTGAAGTTATAGGATGTCTTTTTCTGAGGAACGAGGCCCAAATTTAAGTTGTTTTCTGCTGAAAAGTCTCCTGCAGCTCTTAAATGTCATTCATGCCTCATATCCCCCTACAGTGTAACTTCAGAAGACTCTGAATATAACACGGGTCGACTACTGTTATGATGCTTTTATGGTGCTATTTTGTTATTTTTGAAGTTCGACAGCATCTGGATGGATAACATCCATAAAACAGGAATATGGATCATGATGATCTACTGGTAAGTGGACTTGTGTACTGTAATATATACGGCATGTTGCTTTTGAAAAAAAAAGGAAAGAAAGAAAATAATGTCTTTCCTGATTAAAAATGAGTAAATTTTTCTATGTGAATGTATCGTAAAATGTATTTTATTTTTTTGATCAAATCTGAATTTTAAGCATTATTATTCCAGTTTTCAGTGTCAAAATGAGTAATAAGTTTATTTGCTCACCAAGGCTGCATTTATTTGATTAGGAGTACATTAAACACTATTAAATATTATTATAATAAAAAAACTTTCAGTATGTTATTATTATAATTATTTTCTTGAGATTAAAGCAGAATTTTTAGCATCATTACCCCAGGCTCCAGTGTGGCACGATCCTTCAGAAAAGTATCTCCTGCTGTAACGCCGTAGGCATTCCAGGGTTTGTGTTTTTTGTCTGTCTTGGTCTCCCCCGTCCTTTGTCAGATTTTGGTTTAGTCCTGTCTTGTCTC
>JAUMHI010000041.1:19607206-19635997 GCA_032359435.1 Enteromius unitaeniatus | reverse complement strand
TCGTGGCATGGAAGGTGTTACCGGACCCGGGACTCGAACCCGGGGCACCTTTGGGTTTCTTCGGCCCTTTGGGTTCCAAGTCCGAGTCCCTGTCCATTAGGCCACGACTGCCCATGTCAGAGTACTGTGTTATTGTCCTCTGATACCACTGTACCATGATCCGTCACAGTATTTTGTATTATTCTGGATCAGGCGCACCTCAGCTCTTATTGCGTGTTTGTGGATATAAAGGATTTTTAAATGCAGGTTACAATAATGTAATCACTGCAGCGCTGCACGGCTGTGAACTTCCTGATTGAAATTAATTCCTGCTTCCTCAGCACATCTCAGAAGAGAGCGAGAGAGAGAGAGAAATATGAGCGTGTCCTCCGCTCCCTGTAGGCTTCTCCACCTTTCAGTCAAATTATACATTAAAGAAGTGTGGACTTCATGTTTTATACATTGAACAGCGGCGGCTGTAATGAAATAACGCCTCTGCTTAGTCAAGCAGTTCCTGTTTGTTTTCTGCTTATGTTTGAGGTCCTGGACAGAACGAGCTCTAATGGTCTTATTGTTAAAGCCTCGGCAAGAAGGTCAGTGTTACTCGGCCAAACGAACTCCGTGGTACGTTTTCATTTAGGTGCATGAAAAGTCACTGCATAATACGAGCGTCTAAAGCGTATATAACACCTTTTAAAGTACTGTCAAGCAATATAAAACAGATAAATATATAGCTATCTTGTTAGCAAAATAATGGTAAAAGTTCATATCTATTACATTGCTACAGTATATGGAATTTAACAGATTAATTTATTTATAATTCAATTGAGCTGTATTTGTTTGATTAAAAATGCAGCCAAATCAGTTATATTGTAAAAGGACTGTTTGCTAATTGAATATATTTTAAAAAGTAATTTATTTTTTGAGATGCCATGTTGAATTTTCAGCATCATTACTCCAGTCTTCAGTGTCACATGATCCTAATGCATTATTCCAACAATTTCCCCATATACTACCATTTTCAGAAATTACCTGAATTAATTCAAATGTATAAAATAATCATTTAAAATAACAAAAGCACAAATAAAATTACAAAGTGTAAGTAAAAAAAAAATGGGAAAAATACAAATAAAACCAAATGTGAATAATCAAAATATGAATAAAAAATGTGAATGTTATGTAAATGATACAAGACAATTCTGGGTAATATTTGGAATGAGTTTATTAATATTATTATTTATTACATTTAATAATTTAATAATTATAATTTAATTAATAATTATAAGCATTATTTATTAATTAATTAATTAATTGATATTAATTTTAATATAAAATCCTTTTAATTTTAATTTAATTAAAAAAAATATGTATTATAAAAAAAATTCTAATATGATCCATGTAATAGCTAAATTATATAGTCAATTCATAAATACTGTAGGCATAATATTCTCTTGCAAAACTAATTTCAGCCGCGCAAACTTTTAATTGGTGGTGTACATGTTCATTAACAGCAGGCCTGGCTCTCGCTTCATTTTAAACCCGAATGGTCCTCTTGATCTGACATAAAGAGCTGCAGTAATTTTCCAGCCGCAGAGCTTTAAGTGACCGGCTAACGGGTGGTCTGACGTAACGGGGCTAACTGTCCCGCAGCAGATAGAGCTAATTTAACGACATGTTGTGCGCAGTCGCTTTCCAGCAAACTTGCCCCTAGATGTGTGAACAACTGATCTAATAAGCTGTGCCGTCTTACCACTCAGCCAGAGAGAATTCAGCAATAATCATAAAAAAAGTAATCACGGACAAGCCGCAGGCATATTCATTTTCACTTACCGCCTTTGTCATTTTCTGCCTGTCTTTCTTCCCCTCTCTTTCTCTCTCCAGTGGCTTTGCTGATACTCATGGCCTTTAGCGCGTTGTCGAAGCCAAGTCACATTTGTTTGCACATTATTCAGAAACTATAGATGCTTGATGCTGGCTAACCCCGAGATGAGCCGCAGACAGGGACAAAACACCGCCTGCTAATCACATTAGTCTCAAATCACTCCAGCGTGACTATCTTTTGTTTGTTTTTCACAAAATTCCACATTGGTTTATCATGTATGCATTATGTGGCTGTATTTTCTGCATGAAATGATCATATTGCATATAAGACTCATTCATGGTGCCTAATAAAACAGAACCATTGATTTTATGCATACTTTTTAAGTGATATCTAGTGAACAGAAAAAATACTGTGAACAGAAAACTAGTATAATATAAAAATGAATGTTTAATGTATATACATTAATTACGATTAATCGCATCCAAAATAAAAAAAAATCACAAAATATATATATATAAATATGTATTTAGAAAATATTTACTATTTATATTATTATATAGCATTATATATACTATTTTAATTATTATTTTTATATATTTAAATATAAACAAAGCATATTTTTCTGAAAGTGTTCATGCATGTGTTTGTATTAATATAAAAATTATATATATATATATATATATATATACACACACACACACACACACACACACAATATTTATGTAAACAAAAAATGTATTTTGAATTTAACAGCATTAATATATAGACTGGAATAACGCAGCCTAAAAGCTCAGCTTTGATCATAGGTATATATTGCATTTTAATATACATTTACATAAAAGCTTTTATTTTAAATTTGTAAAAATATTTTACAATATTGGTGTTTCACTGTAATTTTTAATAAATAAAGAGACTTCTTTCAAAAACAGTAAAATATCTTATTGATTATATATGTATTTAATCTCAAATGTCTTTTCAAGCGTGATAACCAATAAACAAATACCATATTTGATCAGATCAAATTACAACATTAAATAAATGCTTGTTATTAGCCTTTTTAAAATAAATGATTAAAAATCATATTTGAAATCGTAAAATGTTTAAGTGGCAGGTTGTAGGGAATAAAACAATTGATTTTTTTTTATTTTTTAAATGTCACAGTAATGCTTATCTATGCTTTTTAATTGACTTAAAAATACATTGATTTATCTTCCCAAAATGCAGGATTAGTTTTAGAAGTTGATTTTTAATGTAAAGAGCACTCTACACAGTTTAGTGCAGTAGAAATCTCTAGAAGACAGATATTTTCCTCAATATTTATTTATATTTAAGCATCTGATGTCTATCTTTTTTGAAGTCTGACTCTTGTTTGTTTGGAGTAAAGCTATCTGTGAATAATTAATCCAAATGCATCTCTTCCCTTCCTCCAGTTGTGAGAGCCAAAGTAGCGCTTTAAATATTTACGCTTCGGCAAAGCTTTGCCCACAGTTTCAGAACTCTTCAGATGCATGCAAAAATAATATGATGCTTGTTCGGTTTGTGCAACAGATGTCTAACCGTAGTTTTAGAAGGAATGTTCAAAACCCCTTTGAATGATTCACCAATACGCTTTCTGCCAGTGTCAGATAATAGACACACAAAGCTGGCGGCACCATCATATTTACAAGAGATTTGCATTTTCAGAAGAAAATCACGGAGCAGACGGCAGAAGAACAATGTTGAACTTTTTGGGTGACTTCAGGATCCAGGCTTTAGTTCTGCATCGGCGCTGCTTTGTAATTATCCTGAATGACATGAAGGTACATGTGTTTGTGACGCACTCTCTTGTTGTACCGTGACAGGCCGTAAAACGCCTGCATGTGACAAAAGCACTGCTTGATGGATGGCTGTGCTGGAGAGCTTTGATTGAAGGCCGATGGAAAGGTTATGTCACTGGGTTTGAACTCGGGCTTTCTGACATCTGACCTGATTTGATCTATGTTGACTGACATGGCTCATCAGCTCTAGAAGAGCCACGGCATCCAAATGCACAAAAACACATTGAGGTATTCCAAAGTGCATCATGAAGCAGATACAGTCGATCGGTTTATATTTGATTACATCATTTTTTAATGCATGGTGGGTAGTTGATTTTGAGCAATTTTAACTGACTGAGGAGTATTTGATTCAGCAGATGGTTAAACTTTTTTTTTAACTGAATTCTGTAACATTTTGCATGAGCATGGTTAAATTTAGTCAAATGGAAATGTTTGGGAAAATAACGTTTTTTTTATTTAATGTTAGAAACTCTTAAGTGATTTTTCTGAGCCAAAGTCTGTATTGTTGTCTATCTCTGAACCCGGTTTGTTTCTGTCTAAAGAGGTAATTTGATGTTGCTTAAAATAACATTATTTGGTGTAATGCAATGTGTTGATGTGGTTGAAGTTTCAAAAACACATTATTTTCCACATATTGGACATTTTTGTTTGTCCTCTGAAATGAATCAATTTGTATAAAGCTCATTGTTCTAAAAAGGTGACGTGTGCTCTGATTGGCCAGCTACCCAGTGCGTTGTGATTGGCCGAATACCTCAAGCATGTGACGGAAATCACCATTTACCATAACGTGATACTGTGTCCCAGCGCTATGACACAAAAAATAAATATAACCCCTCATAAACAAGGCTTTTTTTGCATGCAATGCGGACATAATTACAGAATATCATGACTTATACAGTCTTTTTACACGTCACGCTGCATCACGCCTCGTAACCATAACACCATGTCTGCATTTGTGACCGGAGAAACAACAATCACTTCCCTTCACTCCCCCTCAAAACTCACATTTGAATAGTAGCAGGCTCTTTTAATAAGACAAATTAACTTAATTAAAAGTTGTGAGTCAGAAGTGCCAGACTGTCCTTGTAGTCTCTGTGCACAGCCAGCATAGACTGCTCTGTCAGGTTCAGGAATCAGTCCTTCGTAAATGTGCTGAACACACTCCAATATGTGTGTTCAACTGTTCTGGAACAGAGTTGTAACTCTGAAGTAGTTTGACTTTCACAACGACACACAGTGTCTCCAGAACATGGCGCCTGCAGCAACACTGCAGCCAGAATAATAGCTCCGCCTACTTTCTTTGTATAAACATTTGGGTGGTGTTTGAAAATGAACCCACTCTGTGATGGAGAAAAGTGGAGGAGTGTTTAAACGAGCTGTTTTAGGAGGGTGTGGACAAGTCCTAACTTTTATAAAGAGTATCTCTTTGGTTTTGAGACTTAAGTCTTTGCAAGTTTAGGGATCTTATCTCTGCACACTCTGTAACACTCCAAAGAGAAAGGAAACCTTGAAATTCACACCATCAATTTTAATTTGATTTATTCAATTACGTTTTGAAATGCATTATATGAGGACTAGCTGAAAAAAATAAAATAAATTTGGCTCATATTAAAGTGCATGTTTTTCTGTCTATGCCTCTGAGCTGGTTTGGTTCTATTCAGTGTTTAAAACTTTTTAGTGATGCATTTGTTTGAAATGGAGGAAACATGGACCCTCAACGCAACACACTACTCAACCTTTTCATAAGAAGTACATCTAAAATACAGTGCATTATGAAGGGGAAAGCAGGTTTATATAGCACAATAGACTCTGTTGAGTTTGAGGTTGAGAGTTGTTATTGTTGGGCTTCTTTTAAATCCCTATGGATGAAATGAATGGGAAAATGACATCTGGAACCGAGGCAGCTGTAAATGTGGACACCAACTGCAAGGTACAACTTTTTAATAAAGTACCAGAGACTGTGTAAAGAAGGACATAAGAAGAAGATATGCCAGATATATGAGGTACTTCATTTGCTGCGAGCGCTTTATACAAATGGCCACATTCTGAGAATGGAGGAGAGGAGAAATGGGGCGTTCTGGTCTATTTTAAACAGATTGCCTTTAAATATTCAAAATGAAAATGATTCTGCTTTTGCTCGGTGTTAAATTGAATAAAATGGGATTAATATCTAATCCTCCTCTGTGCTTAGATTTTGAGATTTGCTGCGGCTGCTGCAGCGCCGCCTCGATCCATCTGCAGTCTTCTGGCTTTTGATGTCATAAACTTCTGCTTTTTGATGTCTGCTTGAAGGAATAATTCACATCGGCATTAAAATTCTGTCATTCATTCGTTAACAGAATATTTAGCAGAATGTCCAGGGGCCAGTACCTTAAACATGTGTTTAATCCCATCAGTTAATTCTTTAGAATCTCTCTAGTACTTCCCTTTCATTTCAAAATTTGTCCTTCACTCACTTTTAAAGCTTTATGAATAAGTTATTAAACTATGCTTTTACATATGTTAAGACAAAATTAAAAACCATTTACATCTGACCTTTTTTATATTATGTGATTTATCTCATTATTTATCAGGTTTGAATTTTTTTTATAGTTTATCATCAACCAATTTAGATCTTCTGGATTTATTTTTGTATAATTGTTTATTAAATATTAGTAATATTTGCAAATGAATTCAAATTCAAATTCTAGGCTCATTGGATATACGTGCCTCTTCATATATTTCGGCAAAACTGAAAAAAACGCACCCATATATACACAGTAGAAATCGCAGTAAAATTCCCACAACTTTTATGCAACTCAAATCTAGTTTAACAATGTTTTCATTTGCAAAACCATTGTGATGCAAAGGTGCTGTGGGTGGTTGTCAGGGCAACGTTATACAGTTGCTAAGGTTTTAACACTGTTGCTATTTGGTTGCTAGGGTGTTCAAAAGTGTTCCTAATTCCTATGTGCAATAGTGATAGTTGTTTCCCAGTTAAGCATCCTGGCTGGGTCTGTTTAAGTACGTCTTTGTCAAAGTAGATGGAAAATATGCAATGTAAATCCTTATGGGACTTCCTCGAAGATCCCTGCAATGGCCCATTGACTTTTATTACATGGCATTACCCAGCTCTTTTTTTTTTCAGTCTTTGGTCATATCTAAGCGCGTGTTCTTTATTTTTAAGTGGGAGAATGAAAAGTGAGTCAAGTGTTGAGATGGAGAGAGAAATTACTTTTCATGTGAAAACACTTTGGCTTTTATGGGAGCACTAAACGATTGATAATGCGGAGTGATTCGGTGCGAGCGACTCTGACGGGGTTAAATAGAGGAGAAAGCGAGCGGCGGGCACAAATCTCCTTTACGACAGCGGCTCTTAAAGAGTCCTGCATGAGCTCACCTCTCCTGACCATCTGCTCCAGAGCCTCGGCTGCCAGCCTCAAACACACTTTGTTGACACCATTAAGTGGGTCTTTCATGTCACACAAAATGACAATGTATTATTTTTCGTTAATAACAGTTTTTATAATATTAATTTACTGTGCGATTTTTATTATGTAATAGTTATATATAAATAATTCATATTTTTTTGTTTCTTATAAAATGTGCATGACAATGACTGTCAGTTTAAGGGAGTAAATAATTAAATAAATATTTTATCATTTGATAATCTATACATTTGTAAATTATGCATAAAAAAAAAAATCCAATCTCTCAGCAAAAGTTTTTTTTTTGTTGTTTTTAAATCAGCCTAATAACTGAATTAACTATTGACAGTGTGATGATTAATGTGCTCAACTGAAACTGCACTCAATAAAAAATGTAACAAAGGAAGTAAAATCTTTTTTATTTAACTGTTTTTCTATTTTTTCGATCTTGGAGCACAATATTACTTTTTTTTTCTCCAAAATAAAATAACATTATCAGTTTTTCTTTGCAGAAGTTGGACTGCTAAATAATATGAATTTAAAATTGAATGAAGATACATATGACGCCGGATGCGGAAATGTCTTCAAGTGCATTTATGCATAAATCTTACTGGCAGCGAGGGACGAGGAGGAGGCAGTGCTTCTCAAATGCAGTCTTCCATAAGGCCGGGCACATTAAAATTAATTTTGCTTTAGAGCTTCATGTCCTCTCATATCTTAGCGTATGCATTTTTCATCGCCTATTTACAGTCCTGTTGGCTTTTCCCACTTCTAAACAGCTTCCTTTGGCTCTTCCTTGAACAGCTTCTTGTCTTGAACCTTCTGGCTTGTAGATTTTCGAACAGATGACATCCGATCAAAGATCACCCGGCAGGTTAATCTCACGCCAACCCGAGATAAGTCTCAGATCCAGAGCGTTTCTAGTGGGCAGGGTATGGAGAGCTTCAACATCAGCTTATTGTTTGATCTATATTTGATGATCGTGCCAATCTAGACTGGCGTGTGGAGATGCTGCCAGAGGAAAACAAACCGGCCCAACACAAGCCCTGTTTAATCCACATCCTTCACCCCCGTGTCATTCTGCAAATATTAGCAGGAGGTCGGGTGAAGAAGGTCTGCTGAACTCTGATGCTGTACGTGTGATTACTTCCTAGGGCTGTGTGCTTTCCTTCCCTTAGAAACACTGCAGTGAATCAAGCTAGGTCGTATTTCAGCTCAGAATCGCGTAAACATCCTGTCCGAAAACATGTTTTTGTTTTTAATTAAAACCCACATGCTAATTAAATCAGCTCCTGACAATTAGGTGATTAATGTGCTTAATTGTCATGAAAATAATGTCACAAAGCAAATGAAGCTTGTGTTTAAGACCATTTTTTGCATTATGCAAAACATTATTACAAAATAAGATTTCTCAGAAGCCTTTACTCATATTTAATGTTTCATTTTTCATTTTATACGTGAGAGCTGTAAATATTCATGACTGTGTAACTTTAACAGTTTATCACCTAATAACATTTTTTTTTTTTAACACAGGCATATCATAGGAAATTATTTTAATATTAATAAAACTGAATAGCATTTCTTCATGAATGCAGCTGTATCAGATATAGATTTAGCTGTTTTCATAAAGAAATGCTAAAAAGGAGGCTTGTTTCTTTCTCTCTCTCTCACTATTTTATCTCATTTCTGTTTAGAAGTGGTTAAACTGAAATGAAACTGTTTATCTATTGGAAGTATTTTATGGTTGAATTTATTTGATAAAAACTGTAATCAATTGAAAAACTATTACAATTAAGAATAAGTATACTTATTTAATTATCATTAATTTGTATCATTTATGATTCCATAATCAATGTAACACATTTTTGCAGATTAAAATATTACTAAAATAAAATGTTTAGTAGTAACTGTTTCCGATAGATAGATAGATAGATAGATAGTGTATTTTTAACTTCTCTCACACTTGTTAGGCTGTTTTAGAAGAACAGTAAAAAAAAATAAACAAACCAAAATAAATAATATATAAAGGTTGCACATATTGAATTCCCAGCCCACTCTAGCTATATAAGTATATAAGTGTGTGTGTGTGTGTGTGTGTGTGGCAGATACGGGTTATAACTGTGAAGAGCTGGATCAAGGCCTGTAAACATGCACTTTTTTTCTTCTTCCATCTACTTCTGGAGCAATATTTGCACTTGCTAGAATACACAGAGAGCTCAAACACACTACTATTACACTCAGACTGCAGCCTTTCCTTATCTCACCGGTAACCCTTTTATGTTTAGGAAATGAAGCCAGTCAGCCTTACAAAACTGTGCTGTGGCATGGCATCAGATGGTAGTGCTAGACTTTGATGTGAATCATGCACATGTAATAAACTAACAGGGAACGCTCTCAGAACTTCTCTAACATTTTATGAATGTTACAGTGACGTGTTCTTAATGGAATGTTTCATAGAATGTTCTTATGGTAACTTTATTCTCATAATATTGAGAGAAAACTTTCCGAGGAACATCCTTGTGATGTTATTTTGATTTTATTGGCACTTAATGAACTATTAATATTGAAAGGAAAAAAATACTTGTAAAAACAATGTTCAGATGGCATCATGTTTCAGGTGAAAATAAAGTTAATTGTAGGAAATTGTTTATTAATTGTTTCTTCAGTTGTTTAAAAGAAATACTGTCAGTTGTCAGAATGACATGCATTCAGAGAACTTGTGTGAGTATAAGTGGATGTGTTTTTTGCTGTGATTTTTAAGTTAACTGTTTGGTTTTACCTCCAAAATCTCTCACTGTAAAATTACAGCAAGTTCTATCTTTTACAGTTTTTTTATTTTTTATTTTTTTACTGTATAGTTACTGTATAAAATGTTCTTTTTTTAACCAAAGCAATGGTCTTTTACCATTATTATAGAATTATAAATATTATTAAATGCCTTTTTCCTACTTTTTCTACTTCAGTGTGTAATTACTTTGGAGCCCAAATAAGTTCAAATTTTATTTTAGTTAAGCATATCTTCAAAGCAATGGCTATTTAATTAGCAAGAAATTAAATAATAATAAATAAATATATATATATATATACTAGGGATGCAATGGTACAGTGAGCCCATGGTTCGGTTTGTATCATGGTTTTCTGGCCACGGTAACAGTTCTGTTTCGATACATCAATATTACTGTACAGTACTGTATGTGAGCTCTAACATAGCGGGAGATCATTTGCCCTTTCTATTTCAAGTTATCAAGGTACAGAGACGATATTAAATGTAAGATTAAGTCAAAACACAACATTTATTTTTCAAGGGCAAAAAAACAGACAATATAAAAAAAATGGACTCACATTAAAGATTCGATTAAAATGAACGAATTGTTCAAGAACGACCCATCACTAGTCTTGAGAATTTCTGACCATCGCCTGATTGTCTATGCGCTTAATACACAGAAAATGCATCCCTAATATATATATATATATATAGCTATTTATATATTGCAACCAGTAACCTTAAAAAAAAAAAAATAAATAAGATGAATCTTTTTTTTCTCCCTTCAGTGTATTAAAATAATAGAGTCCACTAAAAGGAAATGAAATAAAATAAAAGGCCATCAACCTTGTTAATGCATCGAGCCTGACTGGCCTTTTTTCTTCATCTGATAAATAGTTTCCGATTTTTGTGTAAGTCTAATTGTGTACTTCTCCAACTCCTCGAGTGTGTTTTTCCTTTATGCGTTCCCAGGAGCCACTGCAGGACGCATAAACCAGGATCTAATGACCTCTTAGTGAATCCGAGGCTGTGCATTAATGTGCTTCCTCTTCCTGTTTGAGTGTAAACACAATAAAATGACATTTGCATTTATATAGTTTTTCAGCAGTGGCGTTACTCGACTCAGGGCGGGCCGTCGGACAGCTTCATGCTGATTATTACCTGTGGAAAATTAAGATAAGTAAGTAATCCCATGAAAGGAAATGACTTCTGCATCTCCACTCCCAGTTAACAAGGGAAATGCAATCTTACAGTTAGATTTCTAATGCAATGCAGGCGCTTTCAGAGTTATCCTGCAGCGGAGTATGCGTCCGTGATCTTTTGAAGATTGTGCATATATTTTTTTTCTCTGAAAATGGTCGGCAGTTATTTGTTGTACTGAATGCCGATACGATACGCAGAGTCTGTTTCCTTAATATACCAGCAAATCTTCCTGGCGGTAAGCAGCCCCATTAGGCAAAATAAAGAGAGATACACAAAACTCAACTTGAAAGAGCGTCCGTACACTGAAACGTGTTTTGTCCAAGCGTTTGATGTCTGTTTCTGCTCAGGCCACCGAACGGATGCAAGGTTATAGAAAGCAGAAAGGTATGAGACGAATAGAGATTGGGGGGGGGTTGGCTTCGCTTTAATGATAAAACATTGTCCTTTTCTGTAAGCCCTCGTAGGAGGTGACGCTCGGGACGGAAGGCAAACAAGATTCTGACACTTCTCGTTAATTAACCTAATTAGCATAGGCCTATTATGCGGCCGGACAATATCATGACAGGCCTCGGTGAGACACTGCTACGATGACCTTTCACGGACACCAGCAGCTGTCAGCAATTACCTGAGAGCGATCGGCCGAATATAAGCTCTCCTTTAGCCCTGCTTCAAGCTACATACAGTCACAGAGCGCGGAAGACTCCTCTCTTAAATGCTTTTATTCAGCAATGATGTGTCATATTCATTTACCTGTAAATAATTATGTGTTACGTTCAGTAAATGAGACAAACACACACAAGCGTTTACACACACATAAATGTAGGCTACGTACTACATATATACTTATATCTACACACATACATAGACCCTGCACACACACACACACACACACATATTGATATTCATATCGCCGGGATATTGATCTACCTACAGCATATCTAGAGATGTTTCTCCATCACTGACTAGGCTTGTTAGGCTTTGCCTAACAAAACACAATCTACATGATCTATATACATGTTCTATATTATGATCTACATCGGCTCTGATTCTTCAGTTTATGACAATCGTCTTTTTTTCAAACCTGGTAGACCCAAGAATCCCGTAACTCGTGCATGCACTCCTTACCGTAAAGCACCTAAAACAGGGATTGACGTAAAAAACATTGTCTTTGGAGGGGAAGTGTTGATTAATTTTATTTTATTTTTAGTATTTTACTTTCTATTTATTATTTTAGTAGTTATTGTATTTTATCACGTTACATAAAATGGAAATAAGAAAAGAAAATAATTTAAAAATTATTTTAAAGCCTTATTTTACTTCATTTTATTTATTTATTTATTTTTTTTAACTATGTAAAGTTTTTTTTTAATTAGCTTGTTTTATTCTGTTTCGGTTATAATAACCCTTTTTTCAACTTAAGAAGAAAAAGAAGAAATGTTTCTTGAGCAGCAAATCAGAAAAATGTGTATATATAAATTAGACTTCTTTCTCCAGTTAACACTATTCTGAAACATCCAAGATCAATTGAATGATTTAAACTCCATCTTATTTGCATCTTACACAGTCCGTTCCTCTCACACAGTTATCTCATTCTTTCTTAGTCTTTCATGCTGCTTTTCTGTGTTTTGTGGAGCTTGACAGACGTGGTCACAGTGAGCTGTTGTTGTACAGAAAAGGGCTTTGTAGAGATTCCTCCAAAACTCTGCTTTTGTGAAAGAAAGTGGTACAGGTTTGGAGCGACATGAGTGTGAAAACTCCGTCTTTAAACTCGGTGTGTCTTATCTTCTTCTGTCTGCCTTCTCCAGGCTTTTCTTGCGAGAAGCTTGCATTTCCCCCTCAGGAATAAGGTCCATTAAACTTTATAGGCTGCGGGCTTTGCTTTAGTTAAAACGTGTGACTAAATGTAAATATGTGCTTTGTATCGGGAGCCAGAAGGCTGTTGAGGCGCGCACAATTGGCTCAGAAAATGCACTGAATAAATTTACTTAAGTACAACTAAATGTGCGGAAACACTTATAACTTGATGCTAATGAGATCCATCAGAGTGTTGTTTTTCTTGATGAAATGCTGTCTTTGTGAGGCTGGGTCTGATGTGATTGATGTGTTTATCTGCAGGTACATCGGTGATGAAGGTTATGGCTTCGGACGCTGATGATCCGACCTACGGAAGCAGTGCTCGGATAGTTTACAGCGTTCTGGAGGGAGAACGGTTCTTTACTGTTGACCGACAAACCGGTAAGTGCATTAAACCGCTTCCCTAGCATGTCCTATTAAAAGATCAGATTAATTCATGCTTCTTTTTATTGCTTCATTTGAATTCAAACATCATGATTTTATTTTATTTTTTTAATGTATTTTTGACTTGAGTCTTTTTAGTTTACTGCTGGATGTTCTTTGCTTTTTTTAAGACTACACTATAATTTAGTCTTGGTTCTTTTAGTACAGTGGCTCTTAGTTCTGGGTTTATCACAAAAAGCCTCAAAAAACCCTGTGAGCAATTTAGACAAATTGCTATTGAATGATATTTGTAGTTAGTAAAGTATGAAGTAAATGCTTGATTATTTTCTCAGTGGATAAACTGAGTTATGATATTTTGTCTTTGCTATGTTTCAAACATTATTTAATAGCCATATCCCTGATGAAGAGCTAATTTAAGATACATTTTATTTTGTTAAAGCTCTTTGCTCATCAAGGCTGTATGTATTTGATCAAAAGTACAATAAAGGCATTACTATTATGAAATATTATTGCAATTTATGACAAATGACATTGATCACATGATCACTTTAAAATCATGAATCTTCAGAAATTGTTCTATCATGCTCATTTGCTGCTCAAGAAGCATTTCTAATCATGATCACTGAATATATAATATAATATAATGTAAAGTAATCCAATACAATGCAATGTAGCGTAATGTTATGTAATGTACAGTAATATAATATGATATGCATTATGTCAACTTCAACAACATTTCTCATTCAACTTGTACTAAATTTGTAACTAAAACCTAAATAAAATAAAATAAATAAATAAAAAAAATAATAAAATCAAATCAAATATAAAATCTAATGCAATGTGTCAAAAATACACAACACAATTACTAAAACTGTAATTAAAATAAAAAAGGATAATGATATTGAAATAACACTGGATGAAAGCAGTTGGCCGGCTGCTATATATTTTTGTGGAAATCAAGATATTTATTTTGATTTTTTTTTTCAGAATTCTCTGAAGAATAGTTATTTCAAAAGAACAGTGTTCATTTAAAAATTTAAAACTCTAACATTACATATGCCTTTACTTTAATTTTTAATCATCCGAATGCGTCCTTAATAAATGACCCCAAACCTTTGAACGCTAGTGTATAAAATACAAGCATTTATTCATAAACCAGTGTGCTTTGAACACTCTGAAAAACATGTACAGTTCCCTTCCTTAAATAATTCTCAAGCATGTTTTGTTTGTTTTTCTGCGGCTGGTTTGAGTTTTAGTAAACAGGGTCCGGTCCATCATCTCTTGGGTTTCCTGGGAATATCTTAGCTTTTGTTGCCTGCATTGCCTTCATTCCCCGGGGAACTAGCACTAAACTTTTAATGATTTCTTTTTTGGGGGCCGGCGAGCACGAGACCTGAGAGCAGCAGATGATAAATGAATGTTAGCCGCTCCTTTCTTCTGATCTGAGAACAGTTAGATGAGCTGGAAGCAGATGAGCTGCACAGTTCGCTCCCGACCTCCTTTATTTACAAAAAACCCAGCATTAATCTCTGGGTGAGGCTTTTAGTCTTTGACACGGGATAAATAAAAGGGCTAGTTGAGGAGTTTGATATTAATATCAGTTTATTAGATCCAGTGTTAGATGCTTGCGTTTGAACTACGGCTTCTCATCTCAGGCTCTCCAAATCTACAAACCGTTTGATGATCTTCTCATTTGCTTCTGCAATTTTTCAAATGAGAGGCTTTTTAGCCTCTTTTCGTGATGAAGTTACTAGCAGAGCATGGAAGAAATGCTGAGGATGATTTGAAGATAAAGAAGTTGACGTCTTTTTTTTTTTTGCTCACCAAGACTGCAATTATTTTATTAAAAAAGCAGTAAAAAATGTAAATATTATTATAATTTAAAATAACTATTTTGCATGTGAATGTATTTTAAAATGTAATTTATTTCTGTGAAAAAATCTGAATTTACAGCATCATTACTCCAGTCTTCAGATTCACACGATCCTTCAGAAATCACTTTAATATGTTCAGTTACTGCTCAAGAAACATTTTGAATATGGAAAATACTTTTACCAGAGAAAAATTTTATTTGATTGCTATATATAAAGTATATATATATATATATATATTATAGTTTTTTAATTTGCAGTAATGACAATGGAATGGCGTATTTCCATTTTCCACAAAAAAAAAAAAAAAAAAAAAAAAATTCATGAATAAAATGCAAAATAATTTAAACAATAAAAAAAAAAATGAATGGCCCTAAAAAGCTTAATTATATGATATTGTAATGTATTGTATTGTATTATCAGTGTTGTGCAAGTTACTTCCAAACTTTAATATATTATATATTACTTGTTACTGTTATTTAAAAAGTAATGCCTTACATTACTATATTACTGATTCAAAATTGTAATGCGTTACATGACTTCTGTATTACTTTTGAGTTACTTTCACCAAAATAACTACAGAGAGCGTGCCTTCAGCGCAGCTGCATTCAAATACACGCAATAGACTAAAGCTTGTCACAGCATCAGCAAAAGCAACCTAATTACCAGGAATATGTCCGAGGAAAATAGTAGGAAGATATTTAAATTATTTAGTGTTTTCTGAGTGTCACAAAGATACGTTTCCTGACTCGCCATCTCTTCTGATGCACCTTAAGTCATCTTTATAGATTTAAATTATAATGAAAGAGGATTTGTTTTCAATTTCTTTTTTATTTCGTTAAGTGGTGATTTAAAGCATTTTTAATTCATATCTTTTTTCACTGAGTTTTGGTTTTTGTGATTTTTATTTATTTATTTTTTTATTTTTTTGCGTGTACACAAAGTAGACCTGTAACAGTTCTGAATGAGGTATTACCCTTAGCTTCAGCCTGAAGAAAAAATGACGCTGTCTGCCTTTTTGTTTCCACTGGAAAAAAATGCAAGTGTTTGCACTGGTTCCTTCGTGTGCTGCAAGAGCCTGCTTTAGATTCTCCCCACAAAGTGAATATACCATCATTCCATCGCACGTGTGTTATTACAGCGCAGGTTTAACGTTTAAACAGTGTCATATGCTTGAAATGTTTTATTTTATTTTAGGCAAGTTGTGATGATTTGAAAAGGTTAAATTGATAAAAAAAAAGCCAACAACTAAAACTTATATTTAATGAACAAAAATGCTCCAAGCGTTTTTCTAAATTTATTTAATTAAAAAAAAATTATTGTTTTGCCATTATACAAAAATCTGAACTATTTTAATAGCTGAAACAGTATGAGCTGTTTTGGTAGAAGGACCACTGTCCAGTGTGAACAAAAATACACACAATTGAGAATTGTTGTTGACACATAGTTGAATGTGGATAGCAGCTCATGTGAATTTAGGGAGAAATGTGTGATCAAATTAAGATCTCTGACAAAGATTTTCAGAGATGTTGCAATCACACATGAGATAACTGTGGTGCTTTTCTCAGAAGAAACATCAGCAAAGCTCTCCATTTTTTATGTCATAGTTCTTTTGAAGAAACAGTGGAGGTATTCAAAAAGATCATCCAACTATGTTTCCTTCAGACGTCTTTCAGGTGGAGTGCTTTGAATCAACAGAACTTCAGACTGTACTTGTGATGGATTTGACCTCGGGTCGGCAGCTCTCTGTGCTGAAGAGAGAGGAGAGAGTGAATATGATTTCAGCATCACAGCTATATCCGGCACACAAACATCGCCGATGGCTAGCGCTTCCTGCCAGGAATACAGCGTAGAGCCACAGAGATGCAGATAGAAGCAAATAGCAGGAAGAGAATGATACAGACAGCTAGACGAGCGGCCCACAAGGAGCAGCACAGATTTGTTTAGATTTTTTTTCCTAGTTGTTTGACTGCAGGAACAGAGCATATTATTGTCTTCATGTTTCAGAATAGTGCTGTTTGGTCGATTGAACATGTATTCAGGTCATATTTCACACCCTAATATTGTATTTTATTTAATACTTGCTTTTATTATTATTGCGTGACATGTTTCAATAGAATCTCAGCACTTTATTTCAAAATGTGTTTGCATTAAAGGAATGCACCACTACTTTTAAAAATAGGTTTATTTTATGCATAAAACAGCTACCGTTTTCAAATCTTAACCTACACTGTAAAAAATGACCGTGATTTTAACGGTAAAAAACTGTTAAATGGTCAATTCCTGTAAGATTTACAGAGAAACAAACGTAAACTGACATTCTCAGTTTTTATCAGCTGACGTTTTTTTTACCGTAAATTTTACAGATTCTAATTTTACTGTGTGGATCATTGAATCTAATCAAATTTTAAGTAGGAAAAATATTAAAACACTTTGGTCATTTATGATCAGATTCAATGATCTATGCTAAGCTACAGCTAAAAGTGCTATCGCCAGACCAGGAGATCAGCTGAATGGATACAAAAACGGTAAAATTCAACTGTTTAAAACTGTAAAAAAAGTTGGAAAATTGTCAAAAAATTGTGACATGCTCCTTTAGTGTAAATTTTGGAGAAGTATTATTTTCTATAATTTTATATATATTTTTCGCAATTGGAAAGAAAAATCCTTATGGTGTATGTTGTAGTTATTATTATTATTGTTATAATAAATTAAAGTAAAGTAAAATATTAAAATAAAATAACATTTTATAAAAAATAATGTATTAACCAATATTTTAGAATAAAGAGCATGACACAGTGCTTATTGGACAGCATTTTTAACTGGCAGCTCTTTGCAGAAATTCTTGTAGATTAGCACGACTAGATAAGAAACGACTCTTATCAACAGCTGCGATGATTTTGTCAGCTTTCACACTAGTGCATCTGACTGACACAGAATGAAAAGCACAGGGCTTTGATAGTGATTTCATGGGCTCTTTAATGTAGATGTAAGATCGTGGCTGATGAAATCTTTCGTTCATCGCTACTGTAACGTCTGCAATCGTCTCCTGCCGGTTGACTGACAGTGATTTTTAGTGGCTTGTCACATTTCGTGTCAAACTCACTGCATCCAGTCGTGCTCGTGTGAGGAAAGGTTATACGCAACAGGTTCTGGCGTTTCAGCTTATCTTTTGCATGCATTCTCAGAAAAAGGGCGATTTTAGATTTCCCTGCGATGTGAACAGAAGAAAGCAGCGAAGCAGCAGGAGTGTCAGGCTGGTGTGTGTCCTTTACCATTCTCATCATTTCCATGCCTGTGTCTAACCAATGCCATGGCAACAAAGGATAATTGCGGTCCTTCAGGGTAACACAGTGCCATTGTCTTTATTTCACTCCCAAAATATCTTGATTCCAGGACCTGTGTTCGTGAAGCAGTTTTGCTTTAGACGAGAAAAGCAAGTCATTTACAGACTTCCACGACTTTTGAAACATCCTAGTTGTGTTTATTTGCGAGTCATTCTTTTATTTAATACCTACAGTATGAGTTTGAGCTTCACAAATCCTGTTAAGAACAAGGTCTGGTTCAAAATTATAGTATAGCTACTATAAACAAATCTTTATAATATAAAATATATTTTTTTATACTAATTTTGTATACTTTTCAGTTTCTTTTTTTATGTTTTTAAAATCTCTCATATATATATATATATATATATATAGCAGTTTGTGTGTTTTGTTTTTATATACATACACACCATTATAGGATTTTTTTATGTTTTGAATTAGACTTTTTTTTTTTTGTTTTTTATTTAGTTAATTTAGTTTTCATTTAATTCTCTTTTAAGTTTTTTTTTCTTTCTTTCTTTTTTTAGAAACATATATTTATATATATATAATATTTTATATATAAATAAATCAACTTTTAATTCAGATTTTTTTATTTTTGTTGGCTTTTTATATATATATATATATATATTTCTGTTTTATTTAATATTATGCAGTGCTTCATTTAACAGTAAGTTGAGTTTTCATATGGTTTAGGTTAAAATGCACATATTTAATTGTTTACACACAGCTCATGTGAAACTGGTGAACTGTCCGCCTACAAAGATTTATGACTTGTATAGTTTCAATTGAGTTCAACGAGTTATCCTTCATAGTTATATCAGTACTATAATTGGTAACCATGGCAGAAAGAACTTTTATTTCTCTAAGTAGCACTTTAATTGCATATTAGTTTCTTTAAATTGAAGGTAATTGTGAGAGCACAAGAAGTATTAGTGGTTTCAGACATGTAATGCTGCTGGTGTGACCTTTAAACACCCATCATTCCACTTCTCTCTTCTACTTTGGTGTTCAGGAGTGATCCGGACGGCTGTGGCGGATCTGGATCGTGAGACGCAGGACCGTTACGAGCTGGTTGTCAAGGCAACAGATATGGCAGGCCAAATGGGCGGCCTCTCTGGTTCCACTACAGTGACCATAGTGATCACAGACGTTAATGACAACCCTCCACGCTTCCCTCAGAGTGAGTGTGCTTCGACTGAACGCTGTCATCACAACACTTTCTTCAGCACATGCTCACATGTTCTTGCAAAATTCCAAGCCATAATGGCTAACACTTACGAATATGGTTTCATTTGTTAAGATTATATTGCAGTAGATTAGACTTATTCAGTTTGTTGCCAGTTGCTAATTTTTATGATTTGAGTATTATTTATATTACTATTATTAATACTTTGTTAGGTGTTTTTGTCGTATTCCACATTTCTATTTAGTTTTAATTTGCTCTTGTTTCATTTTTAAACATTTTAAATGTTACCTTATTTATTTATTTAATCTTGAATTTTTATTGTAATATATTTGTAATTTTATTTGCAATATTTTTTAATTCACATTAACGTTTTAGTTCTTCACCAAATGGTGAAATTTAATTTTAATGAAAATAAACAAAAATGGTGATTTGCAGGTCTAAAAAAGACAGACATTGTGGGTAACACTCATTTATTGGTCTCATTTATTGATAAAATGTATCAATAATCAATCAGACTTATCAATAAAAGAGCATAAACGGCATTTTACAATCTGTTGCACACATGATGTGAAAAAGTAGAGCTCTGTAAAGCAACTGAAGAGGCAACCTTGATCAAATTCTTGTTTTTATTAATATTTTAAATGATTTGTTTAAGTGCTCAAAAGACTCTAAATTCCAGATGGCAAAGTATGTAAATTTTGCATAGTGATTCTGTAATGCTGGAACAGCACAGCTCTGTTTGCTTTGGCTCACTTTAAGACGACTAATGCGCTGGAATCATTGATCAGCTCCAGCTATAAACTAATAAAGCACAGAATTTGTCCCTGCTAAGAATGAGGCAAGCCAGACACTACTTGAAAATCTGAACAATTGGAACAAACTAATAGAGTTTTGTATTGCAGAAGTGACACAAGCTGTGAGACGAATGTTGCTCTTGAACATTCATCTACTTGCAGAGTCTCTTATAGAGAAAAAAAAAAAAAGTTTAGTTTTAGTTAGTGTTGGTGTATTTCTGGTCTCTTTGATTGTTATATCCAATACTAAAACTCTTTATTGATAAGCTGATGTCTTAAAGGAGTAGTTTACCCAAAGATAAATATTTGTTGAAAATTTGCTCAACCTTCGGCCATCCAAGATGTAGCTAAGTTTGTTTATTCATCAGATTTGGAGAAATGCTCACCAATAGATCCTCTGCAGTGAATGGGTGCCGTCAGAATGAGAGTCAAAACAGCTGATAAAAACATCACAATAATCCACAAGTAATACACAACACTTTTATTATGAACATTGTGATGTTTTTATCATCAGTTTTTATCAGCTACTTGGACTCTAATTCTGACGGCACCCATTCACTACAGAGCATCCATTCATTACATTTTGAGTGAACCAGTGCCTTAGTGATATTGAACACGATTGCCAGAATATTCTGTGTGAGGATGAGTAACTGATGACAGAGGTATTGAGGGTACTATTTCTTTAAATCACTGACATCACTGACTGTCATTGAAAACGAATGGCTTTTTTTGTTGCTGCAAATGACTGTGAGTGTGAAGGCCATTAAACCTCTGTTGTCGGTTCTGAAGGTCTATCAAATATCCCGTCAGTCAGAGCCTGTCAGTCGTATGTGTTTGGTCAGAAACATTCAAGTCCAATCCAAATCCTTCCAGCCTTCAAACTCAAAATGTTCCCTCGGCCTCAAAGAACCTTTTGGCAGGGATTTCTATTGATTATAAATTCTGTAATAGTGGGTGTACAGTACAGGTCGATCATATCAGTGTTAAGCTGATGTTTCTTCATCCAATCTATACTGTAAAAAAATCAAACTGCATCTGTTCCATTTTACAAAACCTTTGAGTCTCCAATACTAAAAAATAGCTTTTTGAATTATATAAACAACATAAAACCCTTGTCAGAGCAATACAGTTACCCCAAACACAGTTGTCTGAAAAAATAATTTTAAATGTAAAAAACTCATCTTTTTAGCCTTTGCCGATTGTCACCGTTCTTGAGGTTAGTGTGTGTAGTTTTGAGGCCTAAACCACTTACGTCTTAGCTTGGGCCCGCCCATACTTCCTTTGACGCTACATTCACTTCGCGAACAAAGTTAGTCTTGCAAAGCTGCCGTTTTAGAGCATTTCCCAAAAAAGTGGGAGCCACTGAGAAACGAGCTCCACCCGGCACGACTGAGGCGGCAGCAGTTCTGCGACTCGAAACCATACCGGCTTTCAAACATGGCGTGTACCGAGCAGCAACAAATCGTTCGATCATCAGAAGTACTTAAAGTAGGTAAAGACATTTTCCTACTGCTTTAATGAATGTTGCGGTTGCTTCAGGTTCAGCCGCTACGTGTACGTCATCGGAATGAGGGGTCTGATTGATTGTAGATTCGTCCAGTAGTGTACAGAGGCATCTGATGGACGCAGGTTCAGCCCGCCTCCCAGAAGGCAGGTAGTAAGGTAGCTTTGCCAGACTAAGCTCCCATGAGCTTAATAATTGCGGAAGCCAGGCTGCTTACAGTCTGTTATCTGGATATCTTAGTCTTGTAATTAGTCTTACAAACAAAAACAATTTTGTCTACATGTTAGACTAATTTATCCATTAATGTGTGTCATTTGTAAACAACAACAACATTAAAAAAAACTGAATATTGAATCAACATTCAATATATAATTGTTTTGTTCTTCTTGTTTTTGAAAAAAAGAGAGATGTGACTTCTCTACAAACATACATTAAAAACTGTGAAATATTATTACAATTTAAATATTTGTTTTCTATGAAAATCTAAAGTAAAATGTCATTTATTTCTGTGATCAAACTGTACTTTCTGCGTCTTTACTCCAGTCTTCATTGTTACAGGATCCTTCAGAAATCATTCTAATATGCTGATTTGCTGTTTAATAAACATTTCAAATTATTAACTATGTTAAAAACAGTTCTGCAGGTCTACTGTATATTTTTGTGGAAACTGTGTATTCATTTAAGAATCTTGAAAACAAAAAATATATATCAAAGTTCAAAAGTGCAGCACTTTTTTTAAAATCTTTGCAACATAACAAATGATCAATTCAGTGTGCTTTTGAATAAAAATATTTTTCTTACTTAAAATCAGGACTGATCCAAAACTTTTGAACGATAGCGTGCATGCTTTATATAAAATGTAATATTTTTAAATATGCCACTAAACATAGAGCAGTTGTAAACTGATTCATTACAATGAATGATTCACAAGTGTCTCTTGAAATGATCTTCAAATCAGGCTGGCTTGTGCATCTCTTAACCTCAGAGCTCATGCTACATCCGTCTAGAAAGATTTATCCATAATCATTAAGAATTGATTTCTCTATGGAGAAAATGAATGGTCTGTTTACATCCAGAAGATGTAACTGTAGACTGTTCTATTTAATTTGAAGTTGTTTCAACAGCAACACAACACAATGTCAAACCTCGCTTTAATAAGCACCCCTTATAATGTACACTCTGTAATACATGGGCAATATGCCTGAGTGCAGCATGTGTCATAACGGAGTATAAAGATTTCAGTTGGGCCGACAATACAAAACGCAGCTAAATGAATTAGATGCTAGAGCAAAACTGGCATAAATGAGGTTTTTGTAGAGAATGAGAGGGGGAAAAAAAGAGGAGAGAGTCATCAAAATATGGAGAAAAACAGACATCAGGGCATCTGAGACAGTATTACAGTGAGTCTCTTTGTTGTAATAAAGCTAATGCTGCTTTTCCTCTGGAGAAAATGGAAAGGGAGGACGGAAGAACAGCAGAAAAGGGAACATAATACCCCAACGTGTTTCACTGCTCTATATACAATGTGCCTGCAAACACACACACACACACACGCACAGGAGTCCTGCTTCCAGACATGAAATGTATTAAAGCATTGGCCACGCTCTCCGCTCTGATGTGAACAATGAGACAAAGTGCTTTTTATTTGTCTGAGCCTGTGATGTTTTACAGCCGCTCTATTCAGAGTCACAGCACAGAGCTGGCCTCCCATAGCATATATAAGTCAAACACACGCGTGATGCCTGAACATAATAAAACACACATTTACAACTAACTCAACATAATCAGACATTGTGATGTGCAAAAAATTATGTACATTACATTATTCAGAAATATTTCCAATTTTTCCAATAATAGACATATTTCCATAATGTTCTTGTGCATCCTAGAAAAAGTTTTATGTAGCACAGTTTCCACAAAAAAATGAAGAAACAGCACAACTGTGTTCTACAAGTACGATTAATCACATCCAAAATAAAATGTATTGTTTTCAAAATATATGTGTTAGTGTGCTGTGTACAGTTCTTATATATATATATATATATAAATACACACACACAAAATATGTACATGTATATATTTTATTATATTTAAAATATAATCATGACCTATTTTTTTCTAAATATATACATGCATGTGTGTATATATATATATATATACATATAAACAAAAACTTTTGTTATTTGTTATTAAACTTTTTTATTAATTAATCTTTTGACAGCTCTATTTTCTACATTAATAATAATCAAAAATGTGACTCTGAAGACTGGTAATGATGCTAAAAATTCAGCATTGCATCGCAGGAATAAATTACACTTTATAAATAAATCCACATAAAAAATGGTTATGTTAAATTGCAATATTATTTCACAATTTTAGTGTTTTTGCTGTATTTTAATTCAATAAATGCAGCCTTGATGAGCATAATTACATTGTTTTATTGGTGCTTATAAAATGAATAGGATATTTAGTGTGAAATGGTGCAAAAATATTTAAACGTATTTTAACTAAAAAAAGCGGTCCTTTTAAGTAGTCACATACAGAGAAATGTTTCACATTATATGTTTATTATTTAATATTTAAAGGATTATCTTCTGTTGCTATATTCCCCAGCCCTGATATGCATGCATTCTCACCCTGGGGTTTTAACATGCATGGAAACCACTGTAAAAAGTAACATGCTCTCTTTGACTCACAGAGATGTATCAGTTTTCGGTCTCGGAGGGTGCAGCTGTTGGGACGTCAATCGGCCGGGTGATTGCGACAGATGCAGACATGGGCGAGAATACGGATATGAGTTACCTGATCAAAGACGAGGAGGGAGGAGAGCTGTTCAGAGTCTCCACTGACGGAGATACACAGGAGGCCGTCATCACCATCAAAAAGGTAGATGGAAGACATTTCTGAAGGTCATCCTGCCCTTCACATGTGGCCCTAGGGTGTAGTTTGGTGTTAGATAGTGATTTTAACATCATGCGGGGATTCAAAATTGTTTAATATACTAAAGTGTATTTTAACAAAGAAAAAAAGAACATAGGTAGAATAAAATGCTCCAAAATACTTTCATTTTATTAAAAAATAAAAGATTTTTAGTTTATAATTTGTGTATGCGTGTGTTCTCTGTATATTTATTATGTGTATATATAAATACACACATGCGGTATAAATGTAAAAATATGTACATATTTATATAAATTTTTATTTGTAGTATAAATAAGTATATTGTTATATTTTTAATATTTTATATTATATTTTATGTTATTTAAAAATAACATTTAGTTTTTTCTGAAATGCATGCATGTGTGTGTATTTATATATATATATATATATATATTACACATTTTTACAATTAAAATGTGGAGGAAAAACAGCTAATATTTTTATTCAGACTCAAACTGAACAAAAAATATTAATTTTGGTGCAAATGCTGTTATTTATATGGATGACATTGTAATGTTAATTAAGATTTTTGTAACAGTAAAAATGCATTTAAATATCAGTGGTCATTCTATATCTTCAATAATATGTCTTCATAAGATGAGATGAAAATTATCCAAACATATAATGCAATCCTTATTGAGAGATATAAAAGCTCCTCAGAAGATGTGAGCTTGTGAAGATCATTGCTCCACTGAGGAACAGTGAAAGTAAAGCTTCTGTAAAAAAACAGCTTCTCAGAAGACCCTGATGATCAGATTTAAAACGCACAGATTTTTTTGAAAGATGATTGAAGGAGAATCAAGTAAAGCTGAGCTGCTTCATCAGGACTACAGTTGTTCTGATGGATTTTTGATAGAAATCAGTTTTAAAGTTAGAATCATCTGAAGCTAGATGTTTGTACAATTACACTAAAATCATTTACAGCCTTAGAATGTGTGTGTTGAAGTCTTTCTAGTTTCTAAACATCTCTGACTTCAGCCTCTAGACTTTGAGAGCAAGCGCACTCATAATGTGGTCGTGGAGGCTGTGAACAAACACGTGGACCCTCGTTTCGTGGATCTGGGCTCTTTCCGGGATCAAACCATCGTGCGGGTCAGTGTGTCAGATGTGGATGAGCCTCCCATCTTCATCCCTGCGGCCGGAACCATCATGGAGGTTCAGGAGGACGCTCGCTTGGGCGCACTGGTTGGGATTGTGACGGCCAAAGACCCAGATATAGATAACGTTCCCATCAGGTACAGAGCAGCCTATTAATATACAGTGCATCTGAATTTATACTTGTGAGATGGTTTAGGGTAAGATGTCATAAATTGAAAGAAAAATGGTTTGCAAATGCTGTTTTATGTTGAATTTAAGGTCAGGGCTGTGATGGGATTTGTTTCAGGAACATTTCCTGCTTGTATATTTAGTGGCATTTTGCATGTTTTTAAATATTTGATTATAATATATGCTACTGTTGGGGTACTGTTTTATTATTATATATTTTTTTATATTTCATTACTTTTTTTTTATTTACACAAAATACAGTTTACAAGATGTTCTCAGGTTTTATGTCCGTATGTGATTATAATATATATATATTATTATTTTTTATTAAGAAAAGTGACTAATTACTGTTATTTTATTTATTTATATACTTTCCTATAATTTATAGCTTAGTGCTGTCAGATGCCATTAATTAACAATGAATCAACAAAATAAAAGTAATTGTGTACATGATATATACAATATATCAGTGTATACTGTGTGTATTTATTATTTATACATAAATACAAACACATTCATGTAAAAAAAAATTTATGTCTATATATTAAATACATCTATATATAATATACAATATATACACATGTAAATATATAAATATATATATACATGTAAATATTTTCTAAATATATACAGTGTGTGTATTTAAATATACATATTAAATATACACAGTACACATATATTACAGTATGTGAACAAAAACTTATTTTGGATAAGTGTAGTTATAATTGTGATATTTTTAGTTTTAGAAAGAAATAATACTACTATACTACTATAATACTAATTATACATTTTAATAATGTATAGCTATTATTAATTTAGTAAATAACTGTTTTCATTTAAGAAAAGAAGGAAGGAAAGAAAGAAAGAAAGAAAGAAAGAAGGAAAGAAAGAAAAAAAGAAATCCTTTTACTCAGTGAGAATGCATTTCATTGATCAAAAGTTTCAGTGAAGGCATTTATATGGTTATGACATTAACAAACATAATTTGATAATCATAATAAGAAATGTTTCTTGAGCAGAAAATCAACACATTTGAATGATTTGTGTATAAATCACATAAAAAAGAATGACTGCAGAACTTTAGGCCTGAAATATTTAGTAGTAATATGCCCAGACGTTTCTAGAAAAATTGTTGCATGAGCAAAACTTTGTTGCACAACTCCGCAGCTATAGATCTTACAGGGGTTTTGAATTTAAATACATCATTACGCTTGGCAGCGACGGTGCTTTATCAGCTATTTTATCACAATGCACAACTTCAGTGACTGTGAGCCTCAATGAGATAAAGTGAAAAGGCAAAAGATTTTGTTTATGTGTGTATTTGTGCATTAGTGTGTGTGTGTTTTCACACCCTGGCCACAGTCCACTTCTTCTTAGTTTAGACAAGGATCAATTTCCTCCATTGAGGAGCCTATTACTGGAGATATATGGAGTCACGGAAGCGTAACAAAGTGTGGCTCTTGGAATGTGCTGGCCGGAGGCTTTTCCCATTACGCTATGGGCATCTTGGCACGCACAGTTATCAACCTGCCATCCTTCTTTACAAACAAACACACACACACACACACACACACGTGCCGTCCAGAAAACCCTCTTCACCTGCAGGCCTTGGGAAGCATGTCAAATGTCTGCTGGATCGCAGAAACGTTCTGTCTGCTGTTGTGTAGTCTTGCGTGTCCAGACCTGTGACTTCAGGCATAAAGTCTGGTTCACACAGAGGCTTATTCTGGCCAGGAACGGCACGCTTACGCGGGAAGAGAAAGCGTGACTGGTATGTTAAGTGATCAAGCAGAGTTTGTTTTTATATGCCTTTAAGGGGCAGGTTTATCAGAAACAGATTATACTCAATAACCTGGCATGGAGAAGCACTTAGGTCCAGAATTTGAGTACAGAAGTACAGAAAACTCGAAAACTGTGAAAGAGAAAGATGCATTCATCAGATCATCACATTGCCCTTTTGCCTTTCAAATCTTCAAATTGTGAGCACTTTAACTGTATTATGCTTTTTTCCCACATTGCCGTGATGCCTACATTTACTTATAGCATTGATTTAGCAACTAATTAACATTTACATTTATTCATTTTCCCATTGTTCATAGTAAAGAATATAATCACAGCGCAAAATAGATTTTTTGGTTTGAGAAGAAGTGAAATAGATTTAAAGGGGTCATACAAACCCAGTTTTCCACAAGCTGATATGATTATTTAAGGTCTTAATGGAAAGTTTGTAATATAGTTTGTTTTAAAATTTCTCAAAGATAGTTTTTAAAACGCTAATGTTACAGTGTCATAAACAACTCTTTTGAAATCACTCTGTTCTGTGTACTTCCCCTTTAAATCTTCACGAGCTCCGCTGACTCTGCCCCTCTTTCCCAGACGCTCTCAGAGGATCTTTTTTTAGCCGTATTCATAGTGAAACTTGCTAATTAGTACATTATTAGGAAAGGTGATTTGCAAAGATTCATTAAAAGACATTATACTCACTGATTCTGTAGGTGAGGCTGGATCATGAATGATTCGAGCAAATATAAACACATTTCGGTTGATCAAAGTGGCGTTTCCCTTCAGAACCAACCGTAACATTAATCTTCTGCCTTCAGTCTCTCAGATGTCGGGAGTAAATCACTACTGCTCTGTTCATTAACACATTCAACAACAAAACACCTCAATC
>JAUMHI010000041.1:19565440-19592778 GCA_032359435.1 Enteromius unitaeniatus | reverse complement strand
TATTTTATTTTATTTTATTTTATTTTATTTTATTTTATTTTATTTTATTTTATTTTATTTTATTTTATTTTATTTTGTTTTGTCTGTTAATTTGTTTGTTTCTTTTCTGTGTCAGATATTATACATAATAGTACAAATTAACAAATTATCTTTCTTTTTCTTTTGATTTTGGGGTGAAATTGGTTTTCCAAAAATGTATTTGTTTTTTTATAATGCACAGTTGAACGCATAATGAAAATGCATATTTAAATTAGGCAGCACTAATTTATGCTACATCACATAACATACTGTAAATCCCCGTAAATAAACACAAGCATAACAGCAACACGGTGTTAATTAGGAAAGGGTAATTATGTCTCATTACAATTAAAATGGTGGCCCACTCGGTGGCCTGCTGTGGTGTTGAGAAGCATCTCATGAAAATAAAAACATTTCTAATGAAATAATAAAGCACAGAAATGAGCTTAGGATCAGTCGCCTCCAACACAGAAAGCTTTTTTAATTACTAGACAGACAATTTTACTTATATGAACTTAAATGGAACTAATTATGTACACATTTTCCAATAATATTTTCATTTCATTGTAGCTTAAAAAGTCCTTGATCAAAATGATATTGCAGCTCAGTATTAAATCATTTTTTCTGTGTTTATGTCGCTGTGTCAGCCCCAAACGGTGAGCTTTTATCATTACATTTGTCTGTGTACAGTCTTCGTTAAAAAAAATATTGTTGCTTATTGGTAATTTCTCCAAAACGGTAGCAGAATCATAGTGTTTGGGTTTGCTCCTTTCTGCCGCTCTCACAGATGTATCCAGCGTAAACTCTGCCATCGTCATGACAACCGCCTCATGCATTGAGAATTCTTTGTTTCTAATGTAACATTCTGTGTGTGATACATTGTTTCTTGTGATTGGGATTCTGTTGAGAACACACGGATGCTACATTACATCTGTGTGATATATACAGTCCAGTTGCGATGGCTCTGATGATGATGATGGTTCACTCTGCATCTCCTCAGATAACCAGTCCATGGCGTCTCAGACGGCGGTCAGCATCCGAATCCTGGACGTGAACGACAACCCTCCCGAACTCGCCACTCCGTACGAGGCGTCCATCTGCGAGGACGCCAAACCTGGCCAGGTAAGATAAAGCCAGACCAGTCTAATCTGAAACTCATCAATACTACAGCCGATTTGATAGGATATCTGCGGTCATGAGACGAAAAATCTGGGCTGATAAGGCTGTCAGCCCAGATATGGAGCTGCAAGGGAAACATTGTCATTTCCATGAAAAGCATATGTAATCTGACATCAGCTGGCTTCTCTCAGACAGCTGCGGGACGATAGCTTCAGGAACATCAGGTGTGCGGCGTGATGAAGTGGTCAGATTCTAATTGCATTGTGGGACTGCAGCACTCAGCATGGCCTCTCTGATTCGCTTTGATGGCTGTTTACAACACCTAACTAGATTTGTCTTTCCCAAGCTCAATATCTCGTCCGATCCCGTCGGGCTAATGTAGTTTGGCTCAATTCAACAGTCTCTCCTTCCCGTTTGGTCGCATCTTAAAAAGCGACCCTGTCTGAGAGATACAGCGCCGTAACCTCTGAACCCCAGACCGAAGCGCTGGAGTTCGGCAGAACAATCAGTGTGTGTCAGGTTTGGTACCGAGCCAATCACTTTCCCGTTTTTGTCAGAATAGTTTCATTATTGCTTTGCTCCTGCTTTGGACCTTTTTCAATTGGAAAGAATGATCCGTCTGACCTTTCGTCCCAAAGGCCATTTATAAACTCGAGTCGCCAAAAAAAATACAAAAATAAAAATAAATAAATATATATAAAACAGCAGCAGTGAAGCAAACTCCCCTGCAGTGCTTTTGTAGCGACTTGTTGCAGATCTTCACTTTTGTTTACTTGTGGACTGGAAGAATACATGTTCAGCCCAAAAATGAGACTCTTTTCATCTTTTATTTACCCTCGTGCTGTTTCAGACCGGTCTTTTGTGGAGCCCAAAAAGTGCATTTTTGAGGAGATAAAAATCACCAGCTCTGCTCCAAACCAAGTGAGCTGACTAGCAAACTGGCACAACACACAAAAAAGCTTTTGAAAAATATATAATATATAAATATTTTTGTTAATTTTAAATGTTAATATATATATATATATATATATATATATTATTATTATTTATTAATGTCTTGTTGATTTTGAAATGTTAACAGGATAATATATAATATATAATGTTAATATTTGGTGATAAATCGTCATCATCAACAACAACAACAATAATAATAATAATAAATTATTTAATGGTACAACATCTTGTTGTTTTTGAACGTTAATAAATATTAATACATACTATAAAATTATATTAATTATTAAATCTTTTGTAGTGAACTGCCTGGTTCTACCGAAAGCTAAAAGGTATTATTCATTTCTAAGGCATTAAGTGCTTTTGAGACTACTTTGAGATAGTTTGAAAGGGTTTGAAATAGAGCTACACTGACTTCTATAAAGTACAGTAACTAAACGTTCATCTGAAGAAACCATGATGCAGGTTTTTTACTTCATTGACTAAAACAAATCTATAGAATTTTGTTCTATATAAATCAACTGCATGTAGCATGTAAGAATAAATTCTGCTGACTAGACATTGAACAGGTACAGCACTTCATTTGACTGTGCCATATGAAGAGATGCAGACATTAGCATGTGCTTTTTAATGGTTGTAGTCACGATATGAGATAATTGACATAAATGCATGATTACAATTATAGAGAGTTAATTATAGTGGAAATGGGCCTCAAAGAGCTGTATAAAACAATATTTATATATATATATATATATATAATTACATTATTGTCATGACAATCACATGCTTTATTCTTTTCTCTGACTAGAGTTATTAGAATTTATTTTGAAGTTGTTTTTGTCCTCAACGCTCTGTTTATTTGTTGATCTTCGGAACATTTCCCTGCCTCTTTTCGGGCATCTGTGAAACATAAAGAACAACAAAAGGTTTGTTCGCTTTTTGGAGATGTCATGGACAATTGTGTGCACTCCTCCTTTCTGTGTGTCTTCTCGAGGGCTTCGCTCCACAGTAGAGGCGTTGAAAGAGCACTGTTATTGCTGGATTAAGGATTCTTAGATATTTTTTTTTGTACAGAACTAGTAACCTTTGTACTACATTTTTGGCTGTGTGTAAGAAGGGCTTTTGTCATCTTTCATTTTCAACCTTGGAAAAAGAATAGAATGAATGTTGCTTTTTTTTGTTCATTATTTAACCATTAAAAAAGTTAATTTAAAAGACTTAAGAATATAAAAGCATTTTGTGCGTCCTGTTTCTTTTTCTTTTTTGTTCTTTTTTTGAAGCACCATTTTATGCAGCATGGTCTTTCATTGTTGTTGTTAAGCATTGAAACACTATTTTGTTTCTTTCAGTTAGGTTTAATGTTAATGTTAATCTCAATCTTAATCAATGAAATGCTGTGTTCTAAAAAATTAATCCTACCCGTGAATCCATCCTACTTACGCTCACCATGCATGCGCACCTCAATATTGCATTCATAATTACTATACTTGCATTAACAGTAAGGGCACAAATAAATAAATAAATGTTGTCACCTGTGAATCATTTAATTAACTCCCAGTCTTTTTTTGGATAAAAATCCCAGAGATAAAGAATCATTTAATCATGTGACAGCTGTGAAAATTAAGACAAAAGACCCTTTTTAAACGGTGCCGGTAAAACAGTGGCTTGAGTGTTTAAGAATGTCATAGTATACAATAAATAATTAAATAAAAAAATAACTGTGTTTATTTTTAGTTGAACCATTTAATGATGTAGCCTTAAGGGTAACACTTTATAATAACTACACGCTATGAATCATTAGTTAAGCATTAGTAAATAGTCAGTTCATCCTTTGTAAAGCATTGTTCCAACATTAATAGTCATTAGTAAGCAGTTTATAAATACAGCTATAAATGCCTTGTTCTTGATTTATACGCATATCTAAATGTACAAAAGATTTAAATGGTCAGTTATCTTGCTAACAGAAAAAATAAACAAACAACACAGAGAAATACAGAACTATTAATTTCAAGATGCAAAAAAATATAACACTGTACACTTTTTTCCTATGAAACTGAAGGTTTGTTTTTCATTTATCAAGTGTACAGTTGTACGATTACATCTTGAAAAAAATATGTCTGTGTTCTGTATCCCTCTGTGTTGTGTTTGTTTAACTTTGCTGTTTAGAATATAAATGAGCCTTTACATCTGCTTTATAAATGCTTTACAAGATATAAATAGTCCTCACTTTAGATGAGCTCACAAAAACAGACCTCTGCCATCTACTAAATGCTTTATAACTACCTGATTTAATCATGAATTACAGCAGGAACATGTGCTAATAAAGCATTTAACACACTGAACAGCTATTATCATGTGTCTAAAAAATAAGATTTATTCATGTAAATTTAAATAATTTGTTAATCATTTACTTTCTAAATTGTCTTATTAAACACTGACAACTCCTAAATAACTGGTTTGTAAATAACATAATAATTCAGAAAAAGTATAAACTGATCATTAATAATGTATGAAAATACGATTATGCAGTATATATGCCGGAACAAGGTATTTATTGATGCACTTGTTAACGGTTTACAAATGCATAATAATGTTGGAGCAATGGCTTATAAATGATGAAATAAATGCTTACTAATGCTTAACTAATCATTCATAGTATGTAGTTATTATAAAGTGTTACTGTCAGTTAATTGTGCAAGTTCTCCCACTTAAAAAGATGAGATCATGCCATCTGTCATTTTCATCAAAGATATACCTCAACTATGAAAGACAAAATGACAACAAAAAAAATCCAGAAAATCACATTGTAGATTTTTTATTTTTTTAAGAATTTATTTGCAAATTGTAGTGAAAAATAAGCATATGGTCAAAAACAAAATTTCATCTCAATACTTTGTTATATACCCTTCATTGGCAATGACAGTCAGAGGTCAGAGGTTTTCTGTAAGTCTTCACAAGGTGTTCACACACTGGTGCTGGTATGTTGGTCCATTCCTCCTGCAGATCTCGTCTAGAGCAGTGATGTTTTGAGGCTGTCGCTGGGCAACACAGACTTTCAAATCCCTTCAAAGATTTTCCTTGGGGTTGAGATCTGGAGACTGGCTCGGCCACTCCAGCACCTTGACATGCTTCTTACGAAGCCACTCCTTCATGCCCGGGCAGTGTGTTTGGGATCATTGTCATGCTGAAAGACCCAGCCACGTTTCATCTTCAATGCCCTGCTGATGGAAGGAGGTTTTCACTCAAAATCTCACAATTTTGGCCCCATTCATTCTTTGGTTTACACAGATCAGTCATCCTGGTCCCTTTGCAGAAAAACAGCCCCAAAGCATGATGTTTCCACTCCCGTGCATCACAGTAGGTACGGTGTTCTTAGCATTTTTTCTTCTCCAAATACAACACGTTGAGTTTTTACCAAAAAGTTATATTTTGGTTTCATCTGACCATATGATATTCTCCCAATCCTCTTCTGGATCATCCAAATGCTCTCAAGCAAACTTCAGACAGGTCTGGACATGTACTGGTTTAAGCAGTGGGACACGTCTGGCACTGCAGGATTTGAGTCCTTGGCGGGCAGTGTGTTACTGATGGTAGCTTTTGTTACTTTGGTCCCAGCTCTCTGCAGGTCATTCACTAGGTGTGGTTCTGGGATTTTTGCTCACAGTTTTTCTGATCATTTTGACCCCACTCATTTAGTGAGATCTTGTGTGGAGCCCCAGATCGAGGGATATTATCAGTGGTCTTGTATGCCTACCATTTTCTAATAATTGCTCCCACAGTTGACTTCTTCACACCAAGATGCCTCCCTATTGCAGATTCCGTCTTCTCATCCTGGCCCAGGTCTACAATTTTGTTTCCGGTGTCCTTTGACAGCTCTTTGGTCTTAGCTATAGTGGAGTTTGAAGTGTGACTGTTTGAGGTTATTTTGTCTCTCATAGTTGAGGTTAGGTATGATGAAAATTACAGGCCTCTCTCATCTTTTTAAGTGAGAGAATTTGCACAATTGGTGGCTAACTAAATACTTTTTTTTGCCCCACTGTATATATAAGTGCTGTCAAACGATTATTCAAGATTTATTGCATCCAAATTAAAGGTTTTTGTTTACATAGTGTATGTAACACACAATATGTCTTGAAAATATTTACATGTATATACATTTATATAGTTATATTCTTAAATTTTATCTACCTTAAGTCACCAGGAGTGACTTTTTAAGGTTTACCAAGCAGAATAAAGTAAAAGTATTGCTGAAAGAAGAGAGACACAAAAGAGCATGTTTCTTCTTGTTAGATGAGCCAGAGATCGTTTTTTTTGTAGAAACTCAAAGCGATATGGGTGGCATTCACACCTTAACAATCACCATGCATCCTGTGATGTAGCTTCACGCTGAGGAGACGCTTTTTATCCAGCCGACTCGCTGGACAGAACAAAGACCGAGCGCAACACAATTCCAGTATATACTGAAAAAGATGCCGTTTGAGTCCACAAGAGCTCAAAAGACGTTTCATCTTTCAGCAGGACTGTCTCAAAACGAAGGGCCATGATACCCGCTGTTTCTGAAGCGCGTTTACTGTGAAAAATGGTAAGCGTCTCGGTCCCCCAAATACAGAGGTAAAGTGCAATCCAGTGACGGCTTATGGTAATAAATTTCTCTCATTAAGCGCAGGACTCTTTGGAAGCCCCCTGCTGCAGCTCCAGCAATGTAATATCTTTACGATAACCTGTAGCATGTTTACGTGATTTGTAGTCTGCCACCCCAGGGTCCCCCATTGCGTTGTGTTGACTAAATTGGCTTTGGTGAGCGAGAGAAGCCTGCGGAGGGCAGGAGATGCTGCCGTTTGTGCGTTCAAATTTTACGTGCGCCCTGGCTCAGTGATTAATCACTCTGGTGATTGGGCTGGAAATTAGGCCTTTAGAGGAACACGCAATTACACTCATTTATCTCTCACCTAAGATTGGCGCTTTGTAGGAGACGTACAAAACTCGCCTCCACATAAACACTGGATCGGGTGAGACAGGTTTATGCGCTTCCTTTTTGGTTTTCTTGACATAAGTTGCATTTTGAATAAATCTTGAATAAATCATGATAGTTGCCTTTGGCTTTTAGCAGGCCGGTTGAGTCAGTGTTGCTCAAACAAACAGTTTGCACTTCTTAGATCTTTTACTAGTTGGAAACTATTACTATATTAGTTGCATCTTCATTTTGAGCGTTTTGTGCTCATTTACAGCAAAACAGTACATTAAAGTACTCCTATTATGGATTTTTTTTCTTTCTATGAGCTTTTGTAACACAGCTCCAAGTAAGTGAAAACATCCTGCAAATTTTTAAATATGAAATTGCACCATGTATAAAAAAAGATGGTCTCTTATAGGAAAGTGTCAAATCTGAATCATTAAAACGAGTCATTTTTTGAAACAAATCCTAAGCCAATTCATGCTGATGCTTGCTTGTTTTTTTCCGCATTGGTCTAAATGAAAATGCAAATTCATTCTTTACAACTAGGTGGTGCTTTTGAGATGCTTAATGCTCACACACATTGCAAACAATGAAATCACTCAAATCACAAATCATCAGGTTTGGAAAAAATTAATCATTGAATTAATTTTTTCGAAGTCTTAACTCAGGCAAAAATAAATGCATCTTATAAGAACATGAAAGTGTTTTTTGACCTTGCATGCATGTCCACCTGTTGTTTGAGACTCCCAAAACTAAAATATGAACCTTTCACAAAAAAATAATAGGGGCACTATTGCATTATGTAGGCCTATTTAAAAAAAAAATATATATATATATTTTTTTTTTTTATTTTTATTTTTATTTTTTATGCATCAATGCTGAATCATACATAAAAGTGAAGTAAGTCTAAAAGCAGCTTAACATGAACGTGCAACCAAAAAGGATGCCCATAAAGCCATCTCACAAGATCCTATGTTTATGTGGATATATCTTCTTCAAAATGCCAGTCTTAAGCGGTTTTACACTTATTACACTTCATGCACCGTTCAGCATTATTTTGCATTCAATGTTTTGCTGTATATAGTAAAAGAGAAAAAATAGGCTACTCTTATTAAATATTAATTAAAAAAAGAATGCATGAATAAGTATTTTTTGCTTTAATATTTGTAATTAGTGGACTAGAGACTATGTGATTTCCCTTTGAATTGTTTTGTGTGAATTTAAAGGGAACTGGAATTGGAAATTTGTCATGCACAAGTCATTCATTTTAAGGTGAAAAGTTTAATGTAGTTGATATTTGGCTAACTACAGTAGGCCAAGCTGAAAGCAGTTCACAAAAGGTTTGCAAAAGACAAACATCATTAGACTGCTCCTTGAAAAAGTACCTATAGAAATTAGTCTCAAAATTGCCCCAGTGAAAGTTTTTGTGTATTTTGTATAAATACTGTGGCCGTACTGAGGACCATACTGTTGCTTGCTCTCACATTTTACATGACGTTCCACACTACTGCTAGCCCAATTATCAAGCTTTGTTGGTGTGTCATGCTAGCGTGGCCTTTTCTCTGCTCTAGCGCTCGCTAGCATCGCCGCTCGCGTTTCTTATAGAACAACAGTGAAATCAGATTAGCTTAAGCCACTAAATGCATAGAGTTTGATCCCATTTGAAGGATGACAACGCAGCGTATTTGTTTGTGTGTAAAAGGTGAATAAATCAGACGCAGGGAGAGAAAGAGGGCTAGAGACATGAAAAAGGACTTAGCCGATAGCTCATAAGCAGCTTTGGCTCTGGGGCCACGACTCCCCTCCCAGCGCCGTGACACCAATGTTAGACATGGAAGGAGAAAGCGTTTATGAGCTCACGCGGATTTAAGTGTCAGGTAGATCTGCAGCCCTGGGATCCACACAACGCGCTCTTCATTTTATACTGGGAAAAAGAAGCTAGCGCTAAAAATACACACATATTAGCATTGTCATGAAATGTATATTACGTTTGTGCTACATCTAAAACACCATAGCATTACCATGACAGCAAGTAAAATCAGCCCAGGGAATATGATAACACTTACACTTACTATGCTATTACCATGTCTTAAACATTAATAAACCCAAAATAGGGTAAAAGTGTTGTACTTTTTTTGTAGATTTTGAACTTTCTGTTCACTAACAAATAATATCATGGTACAATTTTATTTATTTATTTATTTATTGTTTTGAGATATGTGATTTTCATAGAAGTACCCCAAAATATGGTAACACTGTGGTACAGTGGTACTACCATGGTCTTCGTATGAGTACCCCAAAAGTAAAACTATTTTAAATGCTAAAAATAAATGCTATTTCATTTTACTTACAAATTGTACCATGATATTACCATGTTTTAGCACATTTACCATGGCAACTACCATGGTTTTCTTGGAAATACCACAAAATGGGGTACAACGATGGTACTTTATCATGTAAATGCTATTTCAATGCATCGTCTTCATGATCTCGTTGATTGTCTACACGCCTTGTTCAGATTTCCATGTGAAGCGGTACGAGCACGTAACCCTGTGGTATTTGTGCTGATGGGATGAGGAGAGACAGATATCATATAGAGTGGCGTGTGCAGGGAAAGGCCGGGTGGAAAGGCAAATACTAAGAAGGGCCAGAGGACGAGAGGCCTGTCAGCTCCACACAAGACATCAAACGGCACAGAGCGGCTCTCCGTGACAGATCACAGGGGTCTGGTCCTCCCGCGGGACAGTCCCGGCTACATGACTAATGTTTGAGGGGAAAAGTACACTCTCGCTCCCGTACGCTTGCAGACGGCTTTGGAGATGGATTGGCTCCCGATCGCACGGTGACACATACAGTACACCCAACCCGTGCTCAATTCACTCCTACAGCCAAAAAAATGAAAATGCACCCACCCTCGTTTCATTCAAAGCACATATGATTTTAGATTTTATTACTTCTGTGGAAAATAGCACAAGATGTGTTGCTGAAAGTTCAAGCTATGAACAAGGAATCCATTTTTCCATTCTTCAGAAGTAAAGGTTTAAATCTGTCACGTTTTAAATTGACAAACACGTAGCTACTTTTGCAGTGGTGAGGGATTTTCAGAGGAGGCTGATGTGAATTGTCAATTGAGGAGTAATTAAAAGGTCCCCTTGATAATGAGGGTTATTTAGGAGGGAAATTGCGTTTATTCTCAATTAGATTTTTTGGCTGCATTTGGAGGTTAGGTAGTGGTGCTGTGTCACTTGAAAACAGTTTTGATTGGTCATGCAGTGAGCCTGTTCTGGCCCCTATGTAGAGCTTTAAATGGAAGATTAGAAAAGATACGTCCATTAAATCGTTACATACATGTAAGGTTTGCCTTCCAGTAAGTAAATTATATAGAACCGCAGTAAATCTTTAGTTGAGCTGCTTTTTCCCTGCTTGTCATCTCTTGCCGCCTGTCTGTTCCGTGTCTGCTCCTTTGCTCCGCTGAGAGCGCGAACTCACGCAACATTAAACGGACCGATCGTGACACCGCCTCAGATGGACTGCCACAGCATAATATAATTGTTTGTTAAATTCATGTTTAAAACTATAGTTTCATTTTACAATAAAGTAAAATAACTTTCAATGCAACCTTTATTGAATTTGTATTCCATAGCTATTTTATTGCACTTTAAAAAAGCATTAGTTTTAGCATTTGTTTCTTTTTATTTTATTTTTTTTTTTATTGTCTCTTTTTATAACCACTTAACCTCTTTTTATAACCACTACGGTATTTCATTATTGATAACTGGACACAGTTTATATATGTATATGTATATGTTTTGTCCAGAATAAATTATTTTGAAACTTTCTTTTACAAGAATGTATAGCCATACTCTAGCTATTTAAATAAGTACATTTTAAAAAGACCAATACCAACTGATTAATTCATTTTGTTTTTAGGCGGTACTAAGATATCTGTACAGTAACTCAAATCTACTTTTTTTCATTATTGAAATTGAACTACATTTACTAAGCATTTGTTCCTCAGTAGTAGAGTATTTAATTAATTTCTTTGACTTTTCCTGGCTGAAAATCACCCAGATATTTCCAGGTTTTCAATGCCCAGATTAATTTCCGCCTTCGGTAACTAATTACCGTCAGCTCCTCTCTTCATCACTCCAATGCAAACTCGTAGAATGAAAACTCTTTTTCCTTGAACTTCTTCATCTGTCTCAGAGGTCAGCATCCTCCTCCTCCTCCTCCTCTGTGAGCCGGAGGAAGACTTTCGGAGAGGACCTTTGGTCCTGAAAGACTCTGGAGAACGTGCGAGACTTTTGGGAGACTCTTGGCTTCTCACTTTCCGAGCCTCTCGCAGCTTAAAGGGTCATGAGGGGGCTGTTGGATGGAAATCTAATTAGATGATTTTGCTTGAGGGAGCTGTGTTTGCCACTCAATAAACTCCTACACACTGCTTCCCTCTCACAATCTCTCTCTCCTTCCCATTATTTTTCTCTGTCTTTCTTTCTTTTTTAGAAGTCCCTGTTTCTCTCAGCATTTTTCCATCCCAATCCTTCTCCCTCCAGAAGCCCCTTAGGCATTAGTTTTGCCCTCAAAATGGGAAATATCAGATGACCTTTTGTTGTTTCTGTTTCCGGCACCGCAATTAACGTTTGTTAAGAAAACAGTGTTCATTTGTATAGTTTCTGTTCTCATTTACCCTTGTTTACTTCATTATTCTTTTTTTCCATCCAAACAACAGCTCATTAAACAAATGAGGGTCACAGTATAGTAAGGATAAGGATCCTTCCAATTAAAAGCTCTGCTTCCTTAAAGTTATCATGAAGAATTGACCCTATTTAATATCTTAATGCATGTTTTTGATTGTGAACGATTCATCAGTGCCTCAGTGTTCCTATACACTGAATTTTAGCTTTTTAATTTTAATTTTTAGTTTTAGTATATTTGTATATGCTTTAGATTTTTATTTCAGTTTTATCTTTGGTGTGTGTAATATTTGTATTTTTTTGTAGCTTTATTTTAGATACTATAAGTTTAGTGTATAAATATAGCATGTTTAGTTTAGTTTATTTTTTATATTTTGTCTTGAATGCATCTTGGAATAATATAAACTGGATTTAATTATGAATATTTAATTAAGATATCTATCCTATTTGTGTAAAAAACAAACAAACGAACATGAATACCCCCTTTTTTGACTGATTCTTACAAAAGAACCTATTCATGCGAGTCATTTGTGCTGAATCAGTGAAGAAATATGGTTCAAGAAGTCTTAACAGATTCAAACATCTTGAAAATATCTTAATCCCATCTTTTTTAAAGAAAATCAATACGTAACGTCTCCCAATTCCCAACTTTTTTCACAGTAGAGCAGCATTTCATGGGCGAGCTCTAAATTGATGCAGTGATGAAGGACGTTTGAAAGCAGGTGCTCAGCAGGAGTCCCACAAAACCTCCCTTTCAAGCTGAGAAGAGGCCAATAAACAAACATCTTAAAAATATAACATGTGTCCCGTTTTCCCTATTCTCTGTCATGTGGCTGGAGATCTTATGTTGCGTAACACTGTTTTTCTGGACCCAGGCAATGTTAGGAAAGTCACAGGGGTTTGTGTGTGTTGATTAAAGGATCTTAAACACGTCCGGCATCGTATTATCAGCAGCAGACAGAAGTGGAGCGCTGCAAATAATGAGGCTGATGGGAAGCACAGGTTAGTGTTTAGTTTAATGCTTCTGTGGATGTAATCAAACAGAAACATTATCAGCTGCAAGTACTGCTCGACTTAGGAGAAATATGTTTTGGGGATTCAACACCTGCAGTTTTACTCCAGCATCAACAACATTTGTATGTTCTGCCTCATTCTGTACCATTTAGAAAATACCAAATTAAGTTTGCATCTATGCTGGTCAGTGCTAATGTACACTCAGATCAAATAATTCATACTTTATGTGGAAGTATGATTGAAGAGTGCTGTAAAATGTTTTAAATTATTACTTTATCTTAATTATTTTGTTAACCAATGTTGGTTGGTTGTTTGGCTGGCTGGCTGCTTGGTTTATTTGCTGATTAGTTGATTTGCTGGTTGGTTGGTTGTTTGGGGTGCATTCTCAAAAGCATGGTTAGCCTACTATAGTCACAAGTTTCCATCATTACCAGCACAGTTCAACGATTCGGTGTTACCCGAAAGCATAGTTTAAACAAACGCTCGCAGTCAACATCATAAACATACGTGGTTAGAACTACAGCTTTAAACCTGTGGTTAGAAGCTTGTAAGATATATGTGCTTTAATAAATGAGCGTTATGGTTAGGCAGCAAAAGATTGCATGTTGAAGGGACTGGCTTCTATACCCTAACTTTACCTTGTAAAGACTGGCAGGCCTGGCTGCCGCTCACAGACTGCAGTAACAATACTGAGCACACAGTCATGAATGAATATTAACACCACATTCTCTTTCTGTGCCAGAATGTGTTTCCATGTGCGTATGACTGACAGTCTGTGGGCTCTGAACCAGAATCTGAGTAGATATGCGGTCCAGCTCGTACATGAGATACTCTTACATCAACACCTCAGGGCACAAGCATGCTGTGTGCACAGTATACTGTACTTAACCAGTGTATCCAAGTAGCAAACATTAGTTCTCCGAGATAATAGGTTCCTTTTGTCATTAAACTAGATATGTCTCTTTAGTTGATCTTTAGTAATAGTTTAGATTCCGTCATCATTCACTCACCCTCACCCCTGCTGCTGTTTTTCAGGATCACAACAGAGACTTTGACATATAAAGAGACTTTAGTGCTTATGAAATAACCACCAAATCACAGTTCTTTAAAAATAAAGACGTACATCTTTGTAAAAATAGACTGAAATTTAAGCTCGGCTTCACTTATAATCCTTTTTGTCAAAAGGAATGTTCACATTTTTAAAAATGGCATTTGGAAGTATTAATTTGCATGTATGTGTATTAGTCTTTGTCTTTATTTATTTATATGTATGCTTGATTTATTGGTGTACATCACTTTTGATAAAAGCATTTACCAAATGCATAAATGTAAATATAATATGTTGATGCCAAATGTCATGGTTTCTATGCTATACCAATAGAATAGAATATAAGAGAAGAGAAGATCATTTTGTTGTCATTGTTTAAACGTATCTTTCTAGGATTGGTAAAAAAAAACTAAAATATACACATAATACCAAGACATACATCTCGATAAACATAACTAAAGTATTAAATGAAGAAAAACAAAACAAGAAACAATGCACCAGTTCACATTTGACAGCTGTCAATCTATTGTTGCACTTCAAAAAACATGCAATAGAGTGCATAAGTCATATGGACTTGCTTTAAAAGGAATAGTGCACCGGTTTGAACTGACACAGTGTGAACAGAACGCTCATCTCTGAGCAAACTGTTTCTTGAAAGGCTGTGGCGGGGAACGCTGGGTTTCTCCTCGCGGGAGCGGAGCGCTGGAGTAAAAGCGGAGCTCGTCAAACGAGCGCTTCAACACAAGCACTTTGCCTCTCTTGGAAACTCCAGCTTTAATCATTTTGAAGGGGAAACATCAGTGTTAGTGTGGGGTCTCCTTTGAGTATATGGCTGTGCCTTACAAGCATTTGTCCTTGCTTTCACTTTCCTGTTGTGTGAACGCGTCTTTCCTTTTCCAATCCACGTGAGCTTTCCTCGCTGACTTCAGGGCACGAGAAAGACTTTGCAGAAAGAATTTTAATTTAGGTCCCCCCCCCACCCCTCTCCTCTAATTACACTTGGATTTTCTATCACCTCCCTGAAAATTGACATAAACGCCGTGCAAGGCTTTTGACGACCGTGTAATGAGAAATGAGCAATGAGAGAACATGGGAATTTTGGCGGGATTGTCTGAAGAGCCTCCCACTCCATCTCCGTCGCTCCTCTGTTCCTCCCGCCCTCCTAAACACTTCCATCTGTTGTCTCACAATCCGGCTAATGTAGTGACTGGGCCCGATGCCGCTCGCAAGTACACCCACTCTCACAACTTCTCCGCCTCACGCTTCTGATTTATCACAGAAACTGTTATTCCACAGCCGAGAGAGCTCCATGTAGTTTTAGCATAATATGACAAAAAAGGAGGTCTGCAGTTCCTGCACGGTCAATTATAATGTGCTTTCTGAATGCAAAATGCTCCTGCTTCACAGTGCAGAGTATATTCACTATCGCATAGTTAGTAATATGCATCTTGTACAGGGCTGTTCAAAATGATGTGCTGCAACAGTTAAATCCAATGGTACAACAGTAATATTGAGCATTTAAGAATTAATCTTGATTATAATTTACAAATATGCATCAGCTAATGTTAAAACAAAGCTGTAATGTTAAAATGATTTAGGATTTACAGAAATGATGTGTGGAAAAAATATGTGTGGTTTTATAATATTTGCTTTGAATATTTTCTATCTTCTGCTTTTAGCTGATTTTTAGTTATTGCAGTTTTGTTGTTATTATTGTTATTTAATTTATGTACATTTTATTAAGGTTTAGTTTATTATTTTACATTTATTATAAGCGAAATTGAGGAATTCTGTCTATGCAATTTCCTGAAATAAAATACGTAAAAAAAAAAAAAACTGACCAGTAGTTCAGTTATGTGATTTGTGTTTTTAGTGCATCTATTTTGGCAGCAGCTTTATACAGTAAACAGTAATGCCTGAAATATTCTGGACTGTTTGAATTACCCAAAAGTGAAAGTCCTGTGAACTCAAAGTGTTTTGCATTCATACAGTACATTATAAATGAACCACCCTGGAGCTACAGAAATCTGAGATGATCGGAGTGCATTCAGAGAGCCGCATACAAGCCAGAATTGCTGCAAAGTGCTGCTAAGCTTATCAAATGTCGGCCAGAGGCTGACAGGAACTCTAGCGACAAGAACATGACTTGCATTTGTGACAACAGCAGCTGCATGAAGCTGGAAATACAGATATGCCCGCTTTGGTTTGTCAGCCTCATCTTCTCAGCAGTGGACCTTCTCTAGACTCGCACACTGTTTAACTTGCCAGAAGTGAGTCATTTACATAAGGTAAATATTGACTTGTCAGCTAGTTTTCTGGCTGAATAGTCCACTAGTAAACACGAGTAGTCATGCAGTCTGGCTGAAGTTCCTTCAGTGTCACATTTTTCTTTTCAGCTGTTTTCTGGTGGAAGGTAGAAGCATGTTCTCTGATTAGGTCGATGGAGACACCGAGGTTCCAGTCACCCTTTCAGTCAGTCACTATGATGTTATTGGTCTCCCAGGTGGGACCCCATAATCTCAATCAATGACGTAACATCTCTGTTTCCTTCTTCAGGGAATGAGGGTTACATACGTAACCGAGACGTTTAACCTCTTTCTGTCTCTTCTCCAGCTCATTCACACCATCAGTGTAGTGGACAGAGACGAACCGCAGTCTGGACACCGATTCTATTTCACACTGGCACCCGAGGCCTCCAACAACCGCCATTTTACACTGTGGGACATCAAGGGTGAGAAACTTGTTTGTTATACATTCTGAATGCACTGAAAACTTTTACATCCATGAATATAGCATTTATCAGAAATTTTAGCATATGTCTACCTATATATTTAGCTTTGGAATATTGTGAAATATTGCAGTTTTAAATAACAGTATGTGTGTGTCAGGGCTTGACGTTAACTTTTTTGCTCACCAGCACTGTGGCTAGTGGTTTTCCAAATTTACTAGCCACTCAGCCACAATTTTCTTGTTAGGAAATTACATTTTATATGACTTAATAATGCATACAAATATTTCAAAGTCATTTGACCTATTTTAATATAATGAGATAATGTTACCAATCACATGAAATGTTATCAATGTTACATGTTACCAATCATATGAAATCACACGCATCCACAAAATGTATCATTCCACAGAAGAAACAGAAGCAGCATTCAGATGCATTTATGAATGTTATTTGTAGCCAAAATATAGCATAAATGCATACACTTGCAGGGAAACTTATAACAACATAATGTTGAGTTTGGTATTTTAATGTAGTGTATACTTATATATGAAATCATGGAAAAAAAGGGGTAAGGCCTCAGACATAAATATCTTGATGCCCGTCGGAGCAGAACCTGATTTTGCTGAGTTCCGCGTGTCCCTTGGTCAACATCTTTGTTGACCCTGGAACAGCATTGTGATTAGCCAATCAGATTTGAAGAACCAGTTTATGTGTTTGTTGAAGTTTAGGCTTACACTCAGTGTTTGGTGCTTGTACATCAGTGTTAGTCATCTATCATTTCCTCTGATTTTAGGCAATACTCATAGGTAGGGTTAGGTTCAGGTGATATGGTCAAAACAAAACTTTTGGAATAAACTGTTGTTCCAGGGTCAACAAAATATGTTAACCCAGGAACACGCCTAACTCAGCAAAATCAGGACATGCCCTGAAGGACGCGGTCCGGCCTCGGACAGAAAAATGCGGCCCAATCCGCACTCTAGTTCAGACGGCTGAGAATCATTTAAGAATAAAGAAGTGCCTGTCCTTATGAATGGACCACTAAATTATTGACTCATTCAAAAACGCTAATCATTCATTAAAAAAAACTGTGCTGCTCTGTGTGTTGCATATTTGCGACTGTTCTGCTCTGATCTCAAACTATTTTTATTAAACAAATTGAGCAAACGCACTCAGCTGTATATTTCAATTAATTAAAATTTAAATACTGAACTAACATGTAATAATCCTATAATATTAACTATGTGAGTCTATAGGTTATAATGTCAAATTTGCAATAGTGGTTTTCAGGGAACTTCGTTGACCTGGTCTTGTAATGTTGCTTAATGTATAATATTGTGTTAATGCCATGCCCCGTTTAGCATGATTTTGATTCGGATTTATTTAAAAGTGTTGAATTTTTGATGTCGAGAACAGCTTTGACAAATTCATTTTAGTTAATGAATAATTCGACAGTTCAGATAAAAAGTCTAAAAAATAAATAAATACATAAAAACAACTGTAAGTAATAATATAAAAATAGGCTTAAAATGTCCGACTTAAAAAAAAACTGTTAGTTCACGAGTCAGACATGGCATTTGGCAGGTGGGCGGGTGCCAATGTCAAGCCCTGTTGTGTGTGTGTGTAATATTTGTAAATTGTAATTTCTGTGATCAAAGCTGCATTTTCAGCATTGTTTCTCCAGTCTTCATTGTCAGATGATGCTTCAAAAATCTATTAAATATTCGGATGTGCTGCCCAATTAACATCAATTAGCGTCCGTGCTCAGTTATTTATTTAATTAATTTTGTAATTATTTAATTAATTAAAATTAAAAATAATAATAATAACAGCGCTGTTATTATTATTATTATTTTTTTTCAATTTCTTGGACACTGTTTTTCCGGATTCAAGATTAATAAAAGCAGTTGTTTGAGTATTAAAGCAGTATTTGTACTCTGGTCCCTGTTTGTTTTTGCGAATACACTTGACCTTTGACTCGCATGTCATGATGACCACAGCTCAGCTCTCCGGCTCCTGCGGAGACAGAATCAATACGAGAGGAAAAGCTTTTGCCTTAATCCTCCGGTGTTGGACATGTCTGGAGTGTCCGTTCATCTTCAGGACAAATAGACACGTCAGGCTTGTTTTTGCAGTTTGAACGAACTTCAAAAATCCCTCGACCAGAGAGAGTCTCCACAAAGCATTCTTACGCTATCTTCCCTGAGCGGACACCTTATCTTCCTCCTGTTTGGGATAATCAGACGGATAGAGCTCCTCCAGGCGCTCCCTCAATGGGCCGCTCAGATGTCTCTGACCCGCACGAGGTGTCATAAAAGTATGAGCCAAGTTATCTGCTCTGGCGAAATGCTGAATATGAGCAGAAAAAACCTTTTAGTCTAAGTCTGACTTGACAAATGCAATCTTTCATGAACGCTCCCGAGAGGTAGCCTGTGCTGTCACTTTTATGACATCACCTTCTGTTGCAGCATCTGGTGTTTGTGTTCAGAAACAGAGAATGAGGGGTATTATTTAAAGACCCAGTATTGGAGCTTTGTATTTTGTAGTCTGTATCTAAAGTGTTTAACACATTAAAAACTCTAATTACATCACACATAAAATTACAAAATTAAATATGACTGTGAGTTTTAATTTTAACTGCTTTACTAATTAAATTTTTTATATTATATATATATATATATATATATATATAACTATTAAATATGGTGAATTAAAAATCAAATACTAATGTTATGTATATTTGGAAAAGCACACATTTTATGATTTATAAATATATATGATTTACAGTGTGTATATATATATACTGTATCAAATGTCATACCAATAAAGCAACTTGAACTTGAGAGAGAGATTTCTAATAAAAAACTTTATTCAATCATAATGAAAACAAACAAAAGTCCACACAAAATCAAAAATTAATTCCTCCTGCAACATCTCACAGAAAATCGAATTATAAAACCACTGTAGTTTAAAAGTTTCTATATCTTTCATTGCTTTATAATGCAATCCTTGAAACAAATGCCTTAAATAAAGATATAATCTCTTGACCACACCTATTCTTTATTCAGTTTTTCCTTGAGAGAGAGAGAGAGTCTATGTACTAATAGTGAAGCTGAGTTTAAACGGTGTTATCTCTTCATGCTGAAAAATATAATGTAGCAATTCAGAAACGAGCATTCAGACACAATATGATAAATAATGTATACTAGAAAATTCTTATTATTCTTGGAGAATGTCTCTGTAAGCCATCCAGGTAGAGAGTGTGCTGGCGTTATTGATGTGACTCCATCTGTGAATAATCAGGCGTCTTCTCCACCATTGTATATTTTTCATTTCTGTTTTGCTTTGTCAGTCTTATATTTATTGTGTCCCGTCAGGCCGAGGGGGCTTGTGTTATTGCCGGGCTCTTTAGAGATGTGTGTAAGTTGATGTGACGCATGGGCAAATCCAGACTGATCTGACAGGATGGAAATGTCAGCGGTGGAGAGCCAGGCAAATGTCAGCTGAGCATGTGAGGACACACACAAAAACACACACATGCATGCTTGAGCACACACACACACACACAGACCAGATCAACAAGAGCTGGAAGAAATGATAGCTAAACACTGCAAACAAAAAGTGTGTCATTATGTGTACATTAATAAAGTCAATCTTGTGAAGTGTCACGAAGCAGGTGATGTCGCGACCTCGCTTCTCAGAAGGCAAGGGAAACACGGAGACAGGAGTTCCAATGAACACGTAAACATTTAATAATAAACAAGGATACACAGGGGCTGACAAAAAAGCAGAGATCCATGCAGACAAACATGCAACATCGACACTCGACATTGAACTTGAGACAGGGAGTGATATAAATACACAGACTAATCAAAGACAATATACAGGACACCTGGGACTGACAGCTGGCAGAGAATCAAACACTAACGACAAGGGCGGAGTTACAAATGATCAGAACACATGAGGGAACGGCATGAAAACAAACACAGAGAACATGGACAAGGTAAACAAACACACAAGAAACAGCCACTGCGTTACAGAGCCCTTCCCCTAGGCACGGCTTCCAAACGCGTGGCAACAACACAAAGTCGACAACGACAACAACTGGGAGGAGCAGACGGAGGAGACACCCTCCAGGGTGGATCCGACGGCAGAGAAGCCCACCTGGGAGGAGCAGCCAGAGGGGACGCCCTCCAGGGCAGCTTGGACGGTGGAGGAGACGCCCACCTGGGCGGTGCTAGAGAAGGAGACGCCCTCCTGGGCCGACCATCCAGGGCGGAGCAGATGGCGGAGTAGCCCACCTGGGCTTACCAGGCATCGAAGGGTGCCCTCCTGGGTCGAACAATCTGTGAAAACACCCTCCAGGGTGGAGCAGACGGTAATAATGCCCTCCTGGGCCAAACAGGCAAAGATAATACCCTCCTGGGCCGAACGGACAGTGACAATGCCCTCCTGGGCCAAACAGAGAGCGAACATGCCCTCCAGGGTGGAGCAGACAGCGACTCAGAAACCTCCCTGGGTTGAGCAGCCACCAATGGGGCCTCTGGAGACTCTACGGCTGGAACCGACATCTCCAGAGGTAGTGCAGCCACTGGCGGACCCAGAGAAGTCTCCGAGCCGCACACAGGCTCCAGAGGTTCAGGCCATGGGACCTCACCATCTGCCGTGTAGGCAGACCAGAGTCCGTGGAGATGTGTACGCTCGTGACAAAGTTTGTGTGTGTGTGTGGGGTGCAGTGGTGATGCGAGCGGACCGAATCCCCGCCTGTGCTCGAAACGTCATCAACGACATGGGCGGGGTTACAAACGATCAGCACACATGAGGGAACGGCATGAAAACAAACACAGAGCACATGGACAAGGTAAACAAGCACACAAGAAACGCCCACAGCGTTACATGAAGAAACATCCATGTCATATTTTACCCCTGAATCTAAAGAAAAAAAAAAGATGCAATAGTGACTAAAAATGTTAAATATATTAATGGAAGAGAAGATAAAGCACAAACAGTCCAATTAAAGTAAAATAATCTGCAGTTCAGAATATATGTAGATATATAAACCAAACGTATAATATACAAATTATGTATATATATATTAAAATGAGACATTATTAAAAAATAAATAAATAAAAATAACTTAACATTAACATGTCTCTTCTTGCTCAACAATAATCATTTTTCTTTAATTTAACTTGCTGAAAGATTAAAACTTAATATAAATTGTTTATTGTTGTACACCCAAAAATAAATATAAAAATTAATTAAAAACATAAAAATAAAAACTATAATAGTATAAAAAGGTACTTAATTAACAGCATTTTTATATTTATATTTTTTTCCTTCAACATTATGACATTGATATTTGGTCCCATGTGATTATAAACTGGATGTAAATGTGCTTAATTTTCTAATAAATAATAAAAGTAAAGTGTTTAATTTCCTCTCCACTATGCCATCAAAAGTATTTGCAAAGTTGAGTGTATATAATATATAATTGTCTATGTCCCTCTCTTGATTTGGGGATGAAGTCTGACCCAGACGTGTTGTTGACAGCTGTTGTGAGATTCACCCAGAAACTCTCCTAAAGGGACGCCTCCGCAGGTTTCCCCTCTCAAGCACACTCAAAAGAGCACACTTTGTGTCCTCCCACGTCCCGTATCCCCCACAATCCTGTGTTCACGGACACATTTGTCAAGCTGTCAGACTCAATCTATCATTTCTCTTACCTTCTCCCTGCGTGATCCGACACACGAGACATCAGACTATCTGTGCTATTGATTCAGCCATCCTTTCGCTGTAATTTTAAACCCGTCTCTTATTTTGTGCGTGGAGTAAAGTCCTTCCAGAGAGGGACAGAGACAGAGCCGCTTGGCACTCTGGAAGTTTGATTGACGACTCCAAACAAAGCATCTTTTGGCTGCCGGTTCTTTGATTCGTCTCTCCACCAAGGTTTTCCGTGCCGTTAGCTCCCCGGACGCCTGCTGGCGTGTTTTTAGTCGCAGCAGAACGTATAGCGCAGGCCGAGGGCATTGTTCATTGTTACTCAGTTTGTTTGGGATGTTTTTGGCAACAGCGCTGAGTTTTGTTCTGGTTGGATTTCATTGTTCTCTTTCCATATTTCGTATTCAAAGGATTTTGACTGTTCTGGCCTCAATCGGCCGATGCTGTGATACAGAAACATTACAATATGTTTCCATCTGGCAAATGCAGATGCCCGAAACAAGTGTTTGGACTATGTAAATGTGATTCAGCAGATCAAGAGTCTCAAAAAATCTGCGGTTGCAATGGCTATTTATATATATATATATATATATATAATATTATCTTTAAATAATATCAATAAACATATTATTATCAGATATCATAAATAGGTTTTTGTTTTATTACATATATATTTTTGAGATTTTCAAAAGCTTTAAAACGAGGTTTTAACTGCCATGCAAACTATCGTTGAATTTTAAAATGGTTTATTATGTGCATTAAAAAACAAAAATGTATTATATTAAAACACTATGCTCTTTTCTATAATATTGCATAGCTAATTATCATTCTTGTGCACAGTGATGTCTGATTTCATCATCACTGTGAGTCGATTCTGAGCCAGTTCTGAATGATTCGTTAGTCAACTGGTCTGCGTTTGGATCATTTCTAGGAATTCTTATCCAGCAACTGGAAAGGTCACAATAATTCATGGGCCAGAAGTGCAGGGACCCTAATAAACGCAAGCACTAAATCTGATTCACAGCTTTTGATGACTCAAAATCAATTATGAAGCTAATCTGAACGCTGATTCGAGGTGCTGAACTCAATCAATGCTTTCCTTCTCTGTCCTCTTTTTGTCATTTAGGTGTTTGCCAGAAAGATGCAGCCCGACTAGATGAACATTGAAAGGTCACAGCTCCGCACTCTTTAAATAAATGATTGGTTTCTGGACCCGATCAATGACTGTGTCAGCGCCGAATTTTAAAACACATCTCAGTATTTACTCTGGCTGTGCTGTGGTTTGGTAATGTTGGGTAATGTCTCCGTTCCTGAAGTTATAGACACCTTTGTTGATGGGGTGTGCTGTATTTACGAGAAGCAGAGAAGATTTAGCTGCACGGTGTCATCGTGCTTTCTTCTCAGCAGAATCTCCAGCTCTCTGTATTTATCAGTGAGTCATGCTCTAGCGCTGGAGCTGAGGCTGATGTACGTCCTTCGTGACGGATGGCTCCTGTGACTGTATGCAAGCCCATTAGTTAAGCTGTTGCTGAAGGCTTTTGAATTTTTTTTTGTTTATAGTATTTTGCCATTTGTTGGTGTTGGTCTGTATGCTGTTATATGCTGTTTCAGTTCTGGGAACTTCACACCTGCTTTATTTCTCAGTTTGTTTGATTCAATTTGTGGTTGTTTCTTCTGTAAGGGGAGTGATTGTGTGTGTGTGTGTGTGTGTGTGTGGTATGCTTCTGCCACACTTCCTTTACTTTCACTAATAGTAAAATAACGTTTGGTATGTTCGTGGTGTTTTCTCTGACCCTTTAGACAACACGGCAGGCATCAGGACACAGCGCTCCGGGTTCAACCGTCAGGAGCAGAATGTGTATCTGCTGCCCATCATGGTGGTGGACAGCGGCCCTCCGGCCCTCAGCAGCACAGGGACCCTCACCATCCACGTGTGCGGCTGTGACACGGACGGAGCCATTCAGTCCTGCAACGCCACGGCTTACGTCATGTCAGCTGCACTCAGCCCCGGCGCTCTCATCGCACTGCTGGTCTGCGTCCTCATCCTCATCGGTAAAGCCTTCACTCATCCACCTCACATAGGCATTATAGCTCTCTCCAGATTAGCGTCAGCGTTTGTGAGAACGCAATTCAATGCATTGTTCAGTTCCCAAAAACAAATGTGAAATACCTGCTTTAGAAAGCCAGGAAAGCAAGAAACTTTGCACTGTGTTTCTGTGGATCGACTTCTCAGGCGTTACTGCTGTCGTTCCTGTGAGTTTATTAAATGTAAGCCGCATGTTACATCACATCCTCACACAGATGCCAAGCGAGAGTAAGCATGTTTGCTCTTTCCACTGGTTGTGCCATGACAGACAGGGTTGATTCGCAACTCTATGGCACCAGTCTTATGCTGTATGCATGTAATAATATGTTGAATTTCTAGTTTGTATGACAGATATGGCAGCGTATTGAGCACTAACATCATGTAGCTTGACTGGTTGAACATTGCTGAGGTCATGGGTTTGAATTCTAGGGAACAAAGAAAAATTATAGCTTCAAAGAAATGTATAGCTTGAATTCAGTGTTCACTGTGGATAAAAGTCACTAAAAGTTTAAGCAAACTTTACAAATTTTTATTTTATTTATTAATTTAAAATTACTACTGTTTGGTTAATTTTACAAATTTTAATTTGATTGATTATTACTAACATATAATAATTTTTTGTAGCTTCATAATTATCAGTTTAATTTTTATAAAATTACACATTTAGATATTATAACACTTAATTTAATAATATTAATGAATTTATATAAATTAGTTTACTACTAATACTGTGCATTTTTCTAAGATGCCAAAGCTAAAAAAAAAAAAAAGCTAAAAATAAAAAGTTCTTATATCAATGTTTTATGTCAACATATTTTCTTATAACAAGATTACAGGGTCAATTTTTTTTATTTCAGAGTTTCTTAACTATTTGCTTACTAACATGCATATTGCTAGAATATTAGCCATTTATTAGTGCTAGTTAAGCACGTATTAATGCATTAATATGCATATATTATTCTACATCCCTAATCCTAACCAATACCTAAACTTAACAACTACCGCACTACTGTAAGAAAAAAGTAACAATAAAGAATGAGTAGATGCCTTGAAACATTCCTGTATGGTGGTTTTCCATTGATGTGTTTCCCATTCATTCATGAACACTCATGCATTTATTTCCTGTGGTATGCAGTTTGTAGATATTTCATGGTAAATAACCCATGGAGATTCCTTCGGCATTCATATAGAGTAAGTATGTCATGGAATGTGTGCATGTGGGTCATGATGTGAAAGAAAGCGAGGGTCACTCATCTCACCTTCAACAAAACACAGCTGACCGACAGATCTCAAAGAGCCAAGTATGTCCACTTGAGAATGTGCATTAATATCTGCATTCACAGAGCAATTATCCGGGACTTTCATCAGGAAGCAGCATGTTTACCTTCACAAACTCTTATAATGGCACGTCATCATTCTTTAAAACCTGGATTTGAATGCGGCAGGAGAAGAAAAACAAAAGTAGAATGACATAAAAGCTGATCAATATTTCATTCAGCATCCTCTGCAGTTGTTCGTCCTCCGAAAGCTTTTGTTCACGCAGAGCGAGCACACGCACAATATAGAGCCGAGCGAATGACATGCAGCATTTCTGGTGGAGGACGGCTGAGTTAAGGGATGCTTAAAACGGATGTAGCCCTCGCTCACAAAAAAGAGCAGAATCAGCACCGCTGTCCCGGCGGAGCGCCCGGCTTTAAATAGAGCAGACATCCACCCGTTCCCATGCAGCCGAGCGGTGGACTGCGCTTCTCTTGTCATCTCTGAAAGTTTTATGACTTTCTCCTGGCCTCAGTATATCTGTCTTTATTTCTCTCTTCTCCACTTAGCACTTTTCCCATCCCTCTCCCTCTCTCTCTTTTTCTTGGGAAAGTATGCAAGGTGAATTGTTCTCAGTCAGAGCACGCTTCTGCTCATGTGTCCTGCGGTGAATCATTTATGGGTCATGTGCAGGTCATCAAACGTACCTCGTTTCTATTTAATTAGCTGTGTTTGCTAAGTCAAGCTTTGCTATCACTATTGCTCAGACTTTAGGTTAACCAGAAAGTATTAAAGCTTGTGGTGGGAAAAGTGTGTGTAAGGTATTTGATGGATATAGCAATATTATAATTATATAACAAAATTAAAATTAGAAAAAGAGTGTCTGTTATAATATAGCAATATATATATATATATATATATATATATATATATATATATGCACATACACTGTATATAGACCGTATTATAGCAGACCCTCTTTTTCTAATTATAATTTTGTCCATACACATTTTTGCACTTGTAAAGCACCTTGCATGCATATAACAATTAAGTTTTTGCAAGGACAAACACCACTTACTTTTCATACATGTCTCATCATTTATTCATTAGTTTTAATGTGTCATGCAAATACAGTATGTGAGCGGAGCACCTCAAAATTGATCTCTAATTAATAATTCAATTTAATTGTCTTCCTAAAAGGATTTGATCCTCTTCTGAAATGAACATCAATTAAAACTGCAGCAGCACTGTGAAGCTGAAAGGCAGAAGCGGCTGAAAGTTTAATGCTGGTTGTTTTAAATCTGTGAAGTCTGAGAGCACAGTTGGCGTGTGAATGTTTGGCAGCACTGAATAGTCATTGATGAGCACTGAGAACACTTACAGCCACCTTCAAATCCCAGATGGACAAATACAATTCGTACTCAGATTACAGAACATCTGTGTTCTAGCCAAATATTCTTAGTTAGAAAGTCTGTATTAAGTTCGGTTTTGTTCAGTTCCATGCTCGTTCATAAAGCCCCGACTGGTGGAGGGCTGTAGTGATGGCTGACTTTCTACAACTTCCTCCCATCTCGCGACTGCATTTCTGGAGCCTAGCAACAGTGATCTTTGGGTTCTTCTTTACCTCTTTCACCAAGGCTCTTCTCCCCCGATAGCTCAGTTTGGTCGGACGGCCAGCTCTAGGAAGGGTTCTGGTCATCCCAAACGTCTTCTATTTAAGGATTATGGAGGCCACTGTGCTCTTA